>OY987242.1:4996641-5216393 GCA_963920765.1 Ulota crispa | reverse complement strand
CACCGAATTTTCTGTAAATTTTTATTTGACTTTGTTACGAGTAGGTCCTTGTTTGGGCCTTTCTATCAGCTGTTGTTGTTGTCTTTGTGTGCGGATGCTTTACAGTGCCGGTAAGTGGTTCTGCGCTTTTGATGGGTACGCTTTGGCTTCTTTTTGTGAAGCCGTCATCGCTTACTGTGATGTTTCTGAGAAATTTCTTGGCGGTGGGTTGTTGTTTTATCGGCCTGCGTTGTTTCCGTGTGAGTGGTAGCCTTGATAATGCCATTTTCATATCAAGTGCCTATCATATCTTGGAATTTTCTTAATTTTTCATACCACACGATGTCATTTTGCGATGGGACCTGGGTATCATTGTTCTATGCACAATCAACGGATTCATACGGGTACGTATGAAGTACCACTGCCGGCCGTGTTTTTTAACTCTGGAAGGGGGAGAATCCCGAAATTTCCAAAGCGATGACTTGAGTAAATGTCTTGAGAAATTTTGGTATTCAGTTGAGGTAATGGGGTGCACCTCCGGGACATTCTCGGCAGGGTAGAATGTGGGAGCTCATGTTGTAACTCTGTGGAGAGACCTTACTGCGTATTAAGCGGATGAAGAGTATTGAAGCTATCGACAAGACCTCATAATATCTATTTCATCGTGCTCCAGATCTGTTTCTCTTCCGCAGGTTAATCGGAAATATTTTTGTGGCTTGTGGTTAAGAGGTTTTTGCAGAGGGAGTTGTATATTTCTCAGTCTATTATCAACGCCCTCAGAAGAAGTGATTTCATTTTAAATTTTACACGTTCGTCTTTGCGGTGCTATCCAAAACGTCTTGGCTCTCATTAGATGTTTTAAATGAATTAAGAGCCTCACTTTACCTGGATTTTAACATAAGTATATATTGAAGAGAAGAACGGGGACATTTGCTGCTGACTTGAAGTCGATATATCAAGGATTAAGTCATCTCGGACCTCAGAACGAAGTCTTTTGTTTGTGCATAAGCTAATGAAGACTAGAACCTCATTCATGTGAAATCCAGCACTGTCTTCAAGACAGCAATTTCCTTGGTGCATCTCTTCTAAAAGCGGGGCTATCCAATATTCGAAAGTGCAGACACCATCGCAAAATGCAGGCATAGAGGAAGGCAAACCTACAAATTGGACTTTTCAATCAATCAAAAGCTCAAACAAGCACCATGTTAGAACGAAAAGTCCACTAATATCCTACTGAAGAGACGACAACACTGGGATTCTGCAAAGGCTCCTCTCTATTGGCACTTCAACACCTTACGAGCAACAATGATTCCATACCAGTCAAAACCTACTCGATTGCGCCGTACCGACAGTCGCTGCTACTTAGTTCTCTTTCATGATTCCCCACCTTGAGTGGCAACCCATGACAATGGCTCAACTATGCGGCACTTCCTCCAACGCCAGCATTGGAGAGGCCCTCCAACGACTGAAAGAATACAACCTCCCCGAAGACCCCAACACTATCGATCCAGCAAATACCAGGTCCTGGTGCCACCGCTACTCCGACTTGCAAACCAACACGATTGAAGTGCACCTCCAAAACCTCAAATCATACAAAACCAACCAACTAACTCACGTCACCACATATTTACCCTCAAGGCGAAGTGTTTATCACAACACCCCGCCTCCATTTTTCACGAACTTCCATTATAATATCGCCTGTGGGGGGTCCGGGGACGTGACCCTGCACGCCTACACAAGAATTTCAATCATCCAACTGGTTCAGACCATAATAAGTAAAGGTTCGCCTGTCTCTGCTAATTATTACGCTTAGCATCAACCAAGCAAGAAACAGCACGGCATACCACTTCAAACTCTAAAAAAATAATTCCACAACCCATGCTATAAATCCTCCACCGAGCTACAACAATACACGGGCTCAATGGAACACACAAAAGACCCATTCAACGGATACTAGAGACCATATTAAGAAACTCAGACATCCGCTGCTACGATGTTTTCGAGCCTGAAGGACAATCTTCCCATGTAGAGACAAGCTACCCAATGACTCCACACCGAGCCGCGCTCTAAACTACTTTCCGATATCTAAACTAGCCTCCTCACCCTGTGGTCCTGGCTTCCCTACCTACCTACCTACCCTCGCTACCTACCCTGGTTGTCTGGTGGTGGAGGCGGCCGCCCGCCCGGACCTCCCATCATGCTCCCCGGAGGAGGAGGCATGCCCGGTGGACCTCGAGGAGGCGGAGGCATCCCTTGCCCTTGCTGCATCCCCTGCTGTTGCATCCCTTGCTGCTGCATCCCCGGCGGAGGGGGCCGCATGCCCTGCGGAGGCGGCCCTCTGCCCCACGGAGGAGGCCCCCCCATGCCCATCGGCGGTGGAGGACCCCCGCTCTGGAACCCGTGCGGAGGCGGAGCCATGTGCGACCCCGGCGGCCCCGGTCTGAACTGCGGAGGAGGTGGCATGCCCTGCTGCTGCATCCCCATCGGGGGCCCCTGGTTGCCCCACTGGTGCCCCGGACCCGGCCCTCCCTGCATCTGTTGCTGGTGTTGCGCCTGCTGCTGCTGCATCGGAGGACCCCCGTATCCCTGCGGTGGCGGCGGCAGCCCTTGCATCATCTGCCCTTGCTGCTGCGGCGGCGGAGGCATCGGCGGAGGCCCGCCGTTGAACGCTGGTGGAGCATGCATCGGCCCGTTCATGCTCATCCCCATGCCGCCGTTCGCCTGCGCCGGAGGTGGAGGCAGCCCTTGTCCCAGTTGCGGAGGACCCACCAGCTGCGGTGGCCCGCTCGCGAACAGCGTGTGCGGCCGATTCTTCGTCGCGTTCGGGTTGTTCGATGCCAGCATGCGCTCTGCCAAAACCACCGTCCCCACCGCGTCACGCACCCCACCGTACTCACCATGCTCCACACCCTCCGTAAATCACACGCACACACCAGACCCACGCCCGGTACCTCAACACACCACGGCCTTCCCGAGCACTCTAAACCCACACACTCCACACCCGGGTTCGGATACGTACCAGCCAGAGTCCCGTGCCGCTCGCCTTTCGTGTCCTTCTTGTAAGCATACGACACCGTGATCGCTCGATTGCACAAGTACTGCCCGTTCATTGCCTGCGCAGTTCCAACCGCACGCCGTCACCCTCCGAACCCCGTTCCCCGCACCCCTCCCATTACGGCACCCTCGCTCCGTCAACGACATACACAGCAAAGCCACACCCTGCCACTCGCCACGCTTACCTCGATCGCGGAATCCGAAGCCTCGAACGAGTCGTAGCTGATGAAGCCGAACCCCCGAGAGTTGCCGGAGTCCGGATCCCTCATGATCTGGAAACACACAACCACGCCGCCCATTCAACACCACAATCCCACTCCCTGCACCGTGCTCCATCGCTCAAATGCCCCGAACACTCCACAAACAAACGCGAACCAGCCAAACATGCGCACGAGCTACACGCCGTCGCCCCACCCCCCGACGCATACTCCACCCTTGACACCATAACCGTACCTTCGGGTTCGTCACTATCACGCCGAAAGCACTAAACGTATCGTACAGCAGCTTCTCGTCCACGTCCTGCACAACACACCGCCCTGTCAGCCAACCGCGCCCAAAACTCTGCCGTGACAAGGCTCCCATGTCCCACGCACACCCAAGCCACACCGGCAACAACACTCGTGCGTGCCACCCACTTCCTGGGCACATCACCCATGAACTCTTCACTCACCGGATCCAGGTTCCCCACGAACAGATTCGCACCCACGTCCAAACTCTTCTTGTCTTGAGATGCCTGCATCAAACACGAAAATTCCATGTCAGCAACCATCCCCTCCTCTTCCTCGGATTCCCATCCATCCATCGACATCGGCCGCATCCCAAGCACGTAGCCCTATGTTCAGTTCCGTTTGCTCGGTCCTCCGTCGTAAAGGTCCCCTCCCACCCACGCATCGTGCCTCAAAGTCCCAACACCCACTCCCGCTTCCCGGATTCCCCATTTCGACCAGACACACGCTCACACCATGAAGTCACAAACCCCTGAGCCGAAGGCTCACCTTATTCACTCGGATGGGCTTGCCGTACAGCTTGATCATGTTCAGGATCTTGATGGCCTGCGCACCATTCACACGTCCTCGTTAGCCCCGCCACGCAACGAATTACACAATCAACGGCATTCCGCGCCGCCACAGCAAAACTCTCACGACGGCATCACATCCGGGGTGCAGCGTCACTCACGTAATCCGCGTCCTCTTCGCTTCGGAACTCCACGAACCCATAGCCCTGGTGCAGATTCGTCACCCTGTCCTTCGGCACGTACACGTTCACTGCTCCCACCACCAACGCCACACACACACAATCACACTCCGCCCGCCAAAACCCGCACCGACGTGCAACACTCGTCACCACCCGCAACCACCCGGGACCGGACCCGCCACACACACCCAGGCGACACGCGACCACCGGACCTGGACACTGTCTCGCAACTCCATCATGGAGTCTTCCCGAGCCACCCAAGCACACCACGCCAATCCCTTCGCGGACCCGGTCCTTGTTCGCATTTGCATTCTCACCAGTGCGTGTGTAGAAAAAAAGACGTGCAAGTATACGAAATCCCACAACGACACAGCATAATCCAGGGGCGCGCATCACTCACCCACGGGGCCGGCCTGAACGAACAGCTCCCACAGCAGCTCCTCCGACACCTGTTCCGCCCACACCACCATTCCCGTCCCGTCAGCATTCGCGCGATCACTGCCCACCACCTCACCGATTCCTACGGCCAGCTTTCGGCACAGAATCAGGGTTTTGGAGGCGCGCGAGCACCCCGAGTCTCCCACGCAGACGCACCAGAGCCAAGGGAGTTGCTCCAATCCATGGACCGGAACTGCACGTCCGACGAAGCCCCCGCCGTCTCCACCCTCGCAGAATGCCGTGGTCCCGAAGCCGATGCCCGTCCGGGCTGGAGCGATCCACCACGCGCTGCTCCGCGCCCGCCCCGCCACGTCCAAGGAGCGAGGGCGAGCTGAACGCGAGCTGCTGCATTCATGGCGCGATCGGCTGCAGGGGTGGGCGCGGAGACGAGAGCGGAATTGGAAAGAGAGACAGAGAAGCTGGATTGGTAAGCTTACCTGGGAGTCGAGGTTGCCGACGTAGGCGGTGGCATCCTGGTTGCGCTCCGCGGCGTGCTGGCCCAGCAGGTTGGCGCCCACGCCGGGCGTGATGCGCGTCGTCATGGCTGCGCGCTCGCCAGTGCCCAGAGGTGCGAGCAGGAGGGGCCGCCCTCCGCCGTCACGCGTCCATGCCAATCGCCTTCTTCCTCGCCTTCACCACCACCACCACCTCCACCGCCACCGGCGAACCGAGACCCGACGACGCGAAACCAGAAAGTTGCTGCTGCGGGGAACACGATGACGACGTAACAGCAGAAACCCAAGTGAGGAGGGAGAGTGCTTGGTTGGGGGTTTAGGGTTTGAGCAATCTCTTGACCCCTCGTTTCTCTCAGTCTTGTTGGTGTCCTGTGAAGTGTGAGACTGTAAACTTATATTTCTGTTTTTTGCGTTTCTCTATTAATTTTTTTTTTGCTGAAAAGGTTCTTGGCTAAGCTTAACCCTTATAGCACGGATGGATCATCGTGGCTTGTTTTGCATGTGGGCATGAGTAATATTGCTTCAAAAAGTTGGAAAAGTTAACAATGCATAGTACCCTCATGAAAATTGCAAGAAAAACAGCTTGGAAGTTAACACCATATTTCTGAATCTTTTATGATGAATCATGTTTATGGTCACTTCTGAAAAAAATCAGAATCTTTCTCAGAGTCGGAAGACGTTTTTGGTCCTCCTCGGCGTTTAGGGGTTAATATTCCCGTCATGTGAATTTATCCTTACACTAGGGGTTGCGGAATGAATGTTGAAGGGAAGTTTTAAATCACGATTATAAAAGATTTTTCATGTGGTTGAAGTACGGTTGTGTAGACCACTAATTATTGGGCAAACTTGAAGCCAGTTAATTTACAGTGTTTTCTCATTTGTGTAGGTTAACCCCTAATGAACGAAGGGGGTTTTCAAGAAACATGGTCAGCGTTTTTTTTGTATGTTGGTCAAAAATGAAGATCAAAACATTTTTGGAAACTTCAACCCTAAGACCAATTTGACCTTACGGATTGAAAATTATAATGTTTGAAGTGAGGAAAACAACCTTTTTTTTCATTCTTGCAAAACCACGCCAACAGATTTCAAGCCCTCTTGGAGTAAAATTTTTGCTCTACACAAAATGAGGTTTTTTGACCATATATAAACATATGATGTTAGGTTCACTTAAGACAAATGTCAGAACCAAATATAGAATCTAGCTTATTCTAAAACACCTTGCAATGCAAAGAGGTTAAAATACCATATTTGTTAAATTGGGAAAAACAGAGGTACCATTTTGTACTCCACCTTAAACCCAAAAAATTACCTTAAACCAAATTTGAAGGTATCAGATTTAGTCTGAGCCACTAAGATTTTTTCCTTTGCAAATTCCTCCTCTTAGGTGAGGGCACATGTACCAAAACAACGTTGCAAGCTAGGTTTTAGGTGATCACCTAAAACTTTCAGAAGTCCCAAATGTATTGTTTTTCTCAATTTAACGAATATGGTGTTTTAAGTGAATTGGCAATACACTAGTCATTTTTTCATGATTTCTTATGCATTGAGGAAGTCTTTTATTTGAAATTTGAATGGTGAAAAGTTAGAGACAAATTTTGAAATATGTGAAAAAAGTTTCAAAAACTTCAAATTTGTATTGCAAGATAATAGGGCTTGAAGTTAGAAGAAAGTAAATTATCTTGGAACAGCTAGAACATAGTTAACAAAGTTTGACTCCTCTTAGAATGTGATTTGAGAGCTCAAATTTTTTTGACAATTGTATACCTTATTTTGTTATTTATGTACATGCCAAATTGCAGAAGTTGAAAAGAGTCTTTGCATAAGATTCTCCAAAGATGCCCAATTTGCTCTCAGTGCCCAAAATCTTTTGAGAAAAAAATTTAGATTAACACTTGGGAGATTCATAATTACACCTTGTGTAACAATTTTGAGAAAATGTAATAAATTTTGGCTTTGTATGACCCTACTCAAGTTCTCAAGTGTTCGTTCCTTTAGGAGCTGAGTAAATATTAATCTTCTTGACTCCTTTTTGCAAGAAAATAATGAAAAATAATTATGTATTTCTCAAGGACTATTTTGAATGGGTGGTTTCTCGTGGTTTTGCTAAATTCTCAAATTGAAATACTCGTTATCTGATTCGAACCCATGACCCATAGGAACTGATTTTGAGTAATAATGCTTCAAAATTTGATATTTCCAAGCTTTGAATCCCCCTGCTATTCCCGCCCCATACCATATTTTCGCCCTATTCTGTATTCCAGCCACATACTGTATTCCCGCCACGTACTGTAACTCCGCTACATACGATATACCGTCACATATTTTACAATCATGTCACATACTATTTTCATATCACATACGATATCCCACCCACATACGGTATTCGTACCGCATGCTGTATTTTCTGTGAGGAGGGAAACTCTCTGATCTCAATGAAAGGAGACGTTTTCTGTCGGTCTTGCAGCCTCGTGTGCAGCTCCTCGTTTGAACCAGAGGCTCCTCGTCTGGCAAGCTTACTCGTCGCTGCTGCATTTCAAATTGCGAGCATCCGCCAACGGCCGATCATGGCATCCGTGAGCTAGCAAGCAAGAGAGCGCGTCGTTCTTGTGCTTGTGCTTGTGGTACCAGGCAGTGCAGAGAGAGAGAGAGAAGGTGTGACAGTGGTGGTGGTGGTGCAGCTGCAGTAAATCAAGAGGACGAGGAGGAGGATGATGGGAGGGGTGCCGCCTCCGCCTCCGCCTCGCCCGCCATCACACGCGCACGCACTCTCCAACGCTTCCGCGGTGGCGCCTCCTCCTCCTCCGCCCATGATGCCAGGGGCGATGGTGCCGTTGCTGGGCCGCGAGTTGTCGTCGCCGCCCTCCGATGGCATCTCCAACCTCCGCTTCTCCAACTACAGCGACCACCTGCTGGTCTCTTCCTGGGACGCCAAAGTGCGCCTCTACGACGCCTCCGCCAACGTCCTCAAGGGCCAATTCGCGCATCGTGCCCCCGTCCTTGACTGCTGCTTCCACGACGACTCCTCCGGCTTCACCGCCTCCGCGGACCACACCGTCTACAGGTCAGCATCAAAAGCTCCCCGTCTCTAAAACCCCCTTTCTCTAAACCCTAAACCTACACTTGCTCTCGTTTGGATCTCGTGTTCTCTTCGGTCTTTTTAGGGTTTAACTGATATTGTAGACATGCTGGATCTTTTACAAACGGAGTAGGGTTAGGGATTGTTTGTCCCGATTCTTACAAGGCTCTTTCTTTGACTGTGAGCAAATTTTGTTCAGTGTTTCTTATGCACCTGCAATTCTTGACGTTTCTTTTTCCAGATATGATTTCAATACAGGTGGTGAGGATCGTTTGGGAATGCACGACGCTCCGGTGAGGTGTGTGGAGTATTCCCACGCAACGGGTGAGTTTCATCTGCTTCTTGTTAGGGTTTGGGGAAGCTCTTCCATTGCAGATTTTCTCTTTCTTTTTTATAGTCAAATCTTCTCAACCGTCTCATTATTTTACACGTCTGTCGGTGCTAAATACAAGTTTCTGTATGAGCATACTCAAAGTGTTGTACTTCTTGGAAAGTATACAAGACAGGCCAAATGTGAGTTTTGGGAGATCACAGTCTAGTGGCATTGGAGAGATCGCTTGGGTACAAGAAGTCAATAATGGTCATCAACCTTCCACTTGGAATCATTTTAGAAAGTCATACATGGTCAGAAAGAATTTGATCTCAACAGAATTGGCTCAAGGGTTTTAGTAACTTTGACTGTATGGATTAATTTGTGGAATTGCAGGACATGTGGTGACTGGAAGCTGGGACAAGACGGTGCGATGCTGGGATCCCAGGGGAGGTACACGTGTTGGGACTTATCCCCAACCTGAGCGGGTGTACAGTATGTCTCTGGTTGGCCACCGGCTTGTGGTAGCCACTGCAGGCCGGCATATTACTGTATATGACTTGCGTCATATGCAGCACCCTGAACAGATCCGTGAATCCTCTTTGAAATATCAAACTCGATGTGTACGATGTTACCCAAACGGCACAGGCATGGTTTCTCTCTCCTTCTCGAATGTTGCCATTGCAAATGTGACCTAGAATTTTGATTTTGTTCATATACCAGTTGCAGTTCTCCTGATCCGGTTTGGAAATGTAGGTTCTGTAAGGTTGGTGATCTTCGATGAATTCAATGTTTCTCGTG
The DNA here is from genome assembly GCA_963920765.1 of Ulota crispa. NCBI lineage: Eukaryota > Viridiplantae > Streptophyta > Bryopsida > Orthotrichales > Orthotrichaceae > Ulota > Ulota crispa. The sequence goes on along the minus strand of OY987242.1, from coordinate 5,207,086 downwards.
TTGTAGCTTTTTTGTACAGATGCTCACTTGTGAGTCACTTCGTTAAGTATGGGATGTAATGTGTTAATGGCAGGTTATGCCCTCAGCTCTGTGGAAGGCCGTGTAGCTATGGAGTTTTTTGATATGTCTGAAACAGGACAAGCGAAAAAGTAAGTATTTTTCTACTAGTGGTTTAACTCTGCATGGACTTTGCTATCCTCCCCATCTTTTTAAATTGTGAGGATAAAGCTTTTCATCCTGCCCAAAGCTCAAACTCTGTTGGTTGCGTTCTGTGCAGGTATGCGTTTAAGTGCCATCGAAAATCTGAGGCAGGGCGAGACACGGTTTACCCAGTTAATGCTATTGCGTTTCACCCAATGTGAGTCAGAATACTCAATTGTTTCTATGGCGCATCTTATACATCCTGCACCATTTGGTTGGTTTTAATACTGTTAACATTACGTTAACAGTCAACGTATTTTAATAATTCTGAGACTTCAAGTCACTGCCTAATACAGAGGCGGATCTCAATGGTGTAACTCGGCATGTGAATTGCTATTCTGAGGACTTCGTTCTCTCTTTGGCGTTGTTGCAGATATGGCACATTTGCAACAGGTGGCTGCGATGGCTATGTAAATGTCTGGGACGGAAATAACAAGAAACGTCTCTATCAGGTATTTTAATCAACTCCGAGACAACACATTGTTGTTTGATGCATCGAACGGAAACATTGAAAATTATTTATTATTATTTGAGGGCATAAAGGAAGGGATGGCGCAGTAACAGTCTAGTTATTGCCAATCTCTGTTTCGGATCATTGACTTACCAAGATTGATGATGGTTTTGTGCAGTATTCAAGGTATCCAACCAGTGTTGCTGCACTCTCCTTTAGTAGGGATGGACGTCTCCTTGCCGTTGCATCTAGTTACACATACGAGGAGGGTGATAAACCGTAAGTCCTCTTTTGTCTCTCCCTCTAATTAAGTCATCATGCTCTTCGATTCATTTCAACTGTCTAACGGCTGTTTGCAAGTGCCTTCAGCCCAAGTTGAAATGCATAATTCTCATGTGTCTCTCCATATATTCTATAGAACATTCTCAATATAATCTCATTTAAAAATTCGGGATCCTGTTTGACATTCCTTTGGATGCTACTTTTCCAATAATCTCGATTCACAAGTCTAGTAGACACTAGAATTTTCATGTTCTAGACAGACTTCTATTTCCTTAAAGTCGTCTCATTTCCATTGGGCACCATGATTTTCTCCATTTGCTTAGTTCTTACCTTGGGGTAGAGACAACAAAATCACGGAGTGTTTCCAGTTCTAGGCCGTTCTGTAAATGGTTTTTACTCAGTCCCTACTCAAGCTGTACCCGTTGAAGGGGATGTCGGCCAAAAGGTTGCTACGTTTGATCACGCAATGGTTGGCGTTGTGCAGGCATGAACCTGATGCTATTTTTGTACGAAGTGTAAATGAGGGAGAAGTGAAACCCAAACCAAAGGCTTACACACCTGCGTCCTGATTATATAACAAGGGGTACCAGATACTCCAAGCGTTAACCAGAAGAAAAGCCCTCTAGTCTGAGGTGACAGGTCGCCAGGTGAAATTCGGGTATTGTAGTTCCCTCATAATGAATTGGTGGTTTTTACCAAGATTACAACAGTTTTGCCGTCCTTCGAATTCTATAGCATGTGGTATTGCGCTGCCACTTTTCTTTTGAAGTAAGGAGCCGGGCTGCATCATCACTTTTACTGTACCTGGTTGTCAGAACAAAGGTGTTTACGGCAATAGCATGTTCAGGAGATTTCCTAGAATTACTTCAGATTCAAGGCGCATGAGTTATAGGGCTTGAACTATTGTAGATTAGTAAATCTTGTGATATTGATCGTGTATTACAGGATTCTTAGCAGTACAAAGAGGTTGATCCCCACTTCCCTTTTGGTCATTACGGCAAAAAGAATTTGTACAGAGCTGCTATTCTTTGAATGTGGTACTTGTCCTATACTGGATTTATAGCAAGTTTAATCTTCGGTTAGCTTCTGACATACCCGGATCTGCATTTGGAGCCGTCAATATGAAATACTACAGAGCAGGGTTTTTTTTTTTTCGGTTTTCTGACCAATGGCTGTGTGGCATTCTTTAAGAATAGTTCCATCCCTATTTTTGGTTGGAGTTGAAGGTGGCCGCTATGCATGGATTTTTGCAGCATCATGGCTATTATTAATGAAATGAACGAGAAGCTGGCACAATCAAACTTTTTTTTGACAATGCTTCAATTTTGCCTCATCATAAAATGATGGTATAAATTCTCAATTTGATAAGAATTTTATGAAAGCCTAGGTTGCAATGCAATTTTCATTATTGCAACCTTGCATTTTTTGAAAAAAATCCCCCTTTTTTTCTATAGGTTTGAAGCTCACCTTTTTTTGTGGAGGCAATTGGACCTTAAATTGTCCAAAAAAAACTTGCTACAATAGAACCTCCCTAAACTAATACCTCTTTAAACTAATATGCTCTAAAAACTAATGTATAACACAAATCTCAATGTCAGGACCATAATATAAAAAACCCAAGCTACCTATAATGCTATCCCGGCATTGACTTCAAGGTTATTTCATTTACACTTTCACAAAATTAACTAATAACTTAAACTATTAGGTAAAAGTTTGAACTTGCAAGTGATGAAACTTTTTTCTTAAGCTTTCCTTATGTTAAGACATTCATTTAGAAAGTGTTCCTTCCATCAAAATGAATTTCTGGATTTTTTTTCACACCATAAAAGTGATTAGAATCCAAATGTTCTGATCTAGACTTTTTTTGACTTGTACTTTGTAATGGCTCCCTAAAATGAATTAGTAACATTTTAATAATTTTGACCATATGTGCACCTAGAAACAAGTATATGTGCATTCTTTTGCCACTTTAAAAATAAATTACAAATTTTTAATGTTCTTTATTGGACGTGGAAAAATTTGCATGAAAGTGTCCCTAAAAAAATTCATAACAACTAGTTTTAATAATGTATGGACTAATACACTTCAAATTCATGAACCACAGAAGCTTGCACAACTATAAACGCATTAACCTAATTCCTACTAACCAAACTTGTGGTCCAGATGAGTCCTTTACTTCATTATTATGAAATGAGAGAGTTCCGGAACTTCTCACAAAATCGCTCATTTAGACATGATAACATTCATCATTTGAAAAAGTGTATTTTTTTTCTACTAATCGGGAGGTTCTACTGTATAGAGTTTGGGCGTCTCTGAAAAGCGGTATTGGGATTTGGGACGTAAATTCTGGTCCAAGTTGGTATGACCAATCTGGTATTTTTTTGTTTTTTTTGTTCCTAGACTTTTGTACTTGTACGCAGGGATTTTTTAATGTTTTTTCATCGGTTGAGTGACATGCAGTCTAGAATGCATGCAAAAGTAAGAGAAAAATGAACACAAGTATCCTTGTGTCACACTCATCCATAAAACCTCCTCATGTTACTAACTTGCATCCAAATTATGGCACATCTAAAGTTTTCTTGGGAGGAATTGGGAAAAATTTCATCCGTTTCTTCACCTGTTTTCTTTAGTGTTAACCCTTCAACGACCACACCCATTTTCACAGAATTCATTGCAAACAAGGGCTGTAAGCTTAGACTTGGAATTGACTCAAATATGGACCCATTTTCAATAATCCAATCGTACAAATGGGAAGTACACCTTATTTATTGTAAAGAACCAAAATTTCAGCTAGATTTACTGTTGGAAGTGAAATATTATAATGATTGAGTGAGCCGTATGCATAAAATCTCTTGTGTTTCATTCTTGTTTAGTTTTGAATGTTAACCTTTCATGCAAGTTTTGATTGAGAAGAGCCTTACATTTCTAAAAAGCAATGTTTCCCACCTTTCCAACAAGACTAGTTTCACACAAAATAGACAAAAATAGCAATCACAAGGTGTAGCTAAGTGGACAAAAAGGGTCAAAAAACCCACTTTCTTTGCTACCCTAAAACAGTTCTACAAGAAATTTGATAATTATTATGGAAAATCCAATTGGTGAAGACAATCAAGAATTGGCCTTAAATGTTGGATGACAAATTTTAAAGCCAAAATGACAACATTTTAGTAGATCTTCAAATACTAAAATTATACTACTACCGTATAGGAAAACAATACAAGCATATTTCTTAAGCAAATTGAATATTTTTAGAATTGTGCAATTGAAATTTGACATTCTTTTTGCATACTTGATGTATTGTGTTGTTGCTTTGATCCATCTTTGACAAAAATTGGATACGTATTTTGAAGCCATGACATATAAACACCATTATTTATCAACTCACATACCCAATTGCATTGTTATTTTTTAGATGAATGCAAAATTCTTGTGATCACATGCATACTTCAAGACCAAATTCCGAATTATTGAGCGATTTCAACCTACAGGCCAAAAACCATTCCCAGCGACCAAAACATGGTCACATGGTCCTTAATCCCTAAGCGTCCAAGAGGACAAAAATCATCCTTTTAGTGCCGAAAACACACCCTGAGGGTGGGAAAAAAAATTCAATTTTTTTTCTTGAAAGTGGTCAAAGAGATGTTCCACATCATTGAATGCCAAAAATAGCTGTTTTCAATGCCTCCATATTTGTTAAACACCAATTCGTAAAAAGATGTACAAGGTCCGTGCTGCCCTTTTTGTGAGGGCAAGATACACTATTGACTTTTCCTTCTTTTGAGGAGAATATTATCTCTCTTGGACACATGCCACAAGCTGTTCACTGCCCATGAACAGTGCACTTGGTCTGAGGCCACAAGTTCAAGGTCAGTCATTTAAGGGTTAAAGGGTTAAGGTAGCAAGCATCAAAGGAGGTGAGATTTTGGTAAAAAAATTGCTCAGACTTCATGCATTGGACTTATGAATAGTGAGAAAGATATTTCAAGCAAAGCTTGGCAATAGTCACACAAATAAGCTTAGATCCCTTTTGGGATTTGAACAATCATTTTGCATCAAACCTATAGTGCTTTCTTCTTGTCTTTCGATACCCAATCTAACAACTTGCCAAGATCTATGTAATCATTTTGTTCTCCAATTCTAAATTGTCCAAAATTTTGTTGTGGAAGAGATTTTATAACGTGTGCATAATTGGGTGATACTAAAAATTGTCAAATTCTGACCTATTTTGAGTAGGTCACCATGAAGACATTTAGGACCATGAAATCAACTCAAATTTCAGCCACTCATGTGGGAATATCATTTGCAGCTTTTATACCTTTTCTTGGCGATACCAGCTTGTAGAAAAGAGCCAAAATTGGAAGAATTGATACATAGGCCAGTTTGTAGGAGCGGAAAAGGCAGATGTACATTAAAACCATTCTGTCTCCAATAGATGCTACGCATACACGCTTGCTACTACGCTCTACGCTGTACTTACGCCCCACCCTCTTCGCCAACTATTCAAAGTATGCTAGCCACACAAAAAGAAGAAAAACTACTTGATAATCGAACACCTAAGTGCTAGTGTTTGCACGGTTACCAGCCAAGATGAGAGAAATCTCGAGACCCCGGCTGAACGCTTGGTTGAAGACAAGCCGCGTTTGGAACGTGGAGAAGAAGGGGAACCATGAAAACAAGGCAATAGGAATGAAAATGAACATGCCCATGCAGGCGTCATACAATCGAGCAATCTCACGAACCGAAGGCCATAGTTGCAATCTTTCCACCTGATGTCGGAATACGATGGCAATCTGTACACAGACAAGAGGTTGTTAAGCAAGCAAGCTACAACTTTAAATAGAAATGAAAACATTCGGGTTCAATTGTTTCCCTTTCAGAGTCACTTAGATGCAGAAATGGAGAAACATGATGTCTTTCTCATGTAACAGCATGCGACCCTGGAGTAACTAGAACTTCAATGTTTTAAGATAACTGGCCCATTGCTTCAGAACAACATGTGGCACATAAGAAGAAGAACATTAGCTGCAATTGTCTTGAATAAAGAACGGAGATGGTGAGCTAGCTTACAGAGATAAGACCCCATCCAGTTGGAAGGATTGCAAGAGCCACAGCAAAGCAATCGGTCAGGGATAAAGGAGATAAAATGATCGCCACAATTGCTCCCGCAATGAGGACCATAAATAGTGCCCCTTGAAACAAACGAACGAAAAGATGGAGCTTCGCCTTTCTGACTGAAGCCTTCTGACTGATGGTGAACACCTGCATTCACCAAGACAAGTTGCCCACTTTTGATTCAAAAAAACGATATGGATGCAGATTGGGTTTGGCTGAAGATATACTGGTTATCCAACCGTGTTTGCATATCAACCGAACGAGTAATAATAAAGGTCCACAGTAGTGTATGAAAAATACAGTAAGCCTTGATCTGTGCTTAAGTCGTATTCTAACATATAGTGGGGGAACTACGCGTGTTGAAAACACATTGCATATAGAGTGCATTAAAAGTCCTGTTAATTAGTGTATAGAAAGTTAAAAAACAGGCGATCAACTAAAATTAAAATATTACAATATCACCTTAGATAACAAATGCACATCTAATGTAGCATTCTTAGAGCGAAACAATTAAAATATTCCTCAAGTACTTCATAAAAAGATAGGATCATACCTTAAAAATTGCCACGAAAATAGCCAGCGTTATCCAAGAGTAAACATACACCTGCAGTAAAAAATGTATCTCAGAAAAAGAACGTGTTTTCAAGGAAGATGATATCAGAATCTGTAACGGGGATATAAAGGACTCCATCTGCAACATCAGCCATGCCTCTTCTAAACCATACTTTGAACCCATTTTTGGATGCGTGAGAGATTTCAGAAGTCTCAGAGTTTCCTGTACGTACTCAGTTGATTTCTTATCGAAGAACACTATTGAACATATAAAAACAAACTAAAACCTGAAAAGGATCCATCGACAGAAACACATACCAGTATGCTGGTGCTTCCCTCGAAAACATTGAGATGATAGATGACACCGTACTGAAAAAAGAAAAACCGTAAAGAAAGCACAAGCTCCCAAAATTTTCCGCCAGCTGTACGAAGGTGGTCCTGAAAAATAAACGAGCCTAATTAGTATACATTAATTTCACAAACTGTCGAAGGGCAACGAAAGTGAAAGTACAAACCACGTGTATCTGCAGGTAGATGGTCACGAACTCGCTAAGGATGGCCCAGGTGGTATAGCCTGACGTCTCCAGTTCATACCTGCTCTTCAAGCCACCAAGCTTCCCAACTACTGTCACTCTTTACACCAACACCTCCTTTGTACAATATCCAGTTTGACCAGTCATCAAAATCCTCTACCGTTCTGTACCACAATTTCACGTTTCGTTAGGTCGCGAAGGCTGCTAAGAAAAGAGACGGTTCTAAAATTTTAAAGCTTGAGCACGCAAAAGTCGCAAGGTAAATCCACTACTCTGTGCGGTGTCCTTGTTTAAAAGGATAATGCTTACTTTTGCCATTCGAAACCAGATGGGTTGAAAATATATGGCGCATAAAGCCATGAAAGGGCAAGGAACCAGGAACTGAAGGAGAGTATAATGTATGTAGCTGATGTCCGATTCTGAGCACCATATGCCAGATATATAACCAAGAGGAGGATGATCTCAAATCTGCAGCAGAAGAGAACTAATAGTAAGGTACTGCATCAAACTAAAGTATTTTCCAACTGAGATAAAATATTCTTGAACATAATAGTCAAATACTTAATTTGATCAACTCCTTGAGAAGGTCCAATACCACAACAAAACTTAGACTCCTTTAAGTTTTTGAGCCACAGAACCAAAACAATTGTGCACTTTGAATGATTAACAGTTTGAAAAAAGTGCAGAAAAAGCACAAAGCTAACGTAAGCCAAGCTGATTATTACAAATTAAGCAAATCTAAGCATATACTAAGAAGCACTTACGCTTTGGTAAAATGACTCCGAGAGAACAAGCGATAATTTTCAGCAAAGTTGATATGCCTCACGACGAACCCTCGTCCAGTCGAGCGATACTGCACAGACTCAGACGTCAGTGGAAATTCGCAATACAATATCGTAACTCTTGATAAAGCTACAGGACAGATAATCAAAATGTCAAAGATACCAGGACAATGAAGTAAATGAAAGGAAAGCTGGTACCTTTGCACCTCCATGGAGAATGATACGCCCAAAATAATGTGTACGAGTGCCCAAAGAAAATGTGAAAAATACCGAAGCGAGTTGTAGCTGCATAGTGCAGAAGCTCATTATAGCCTGCATTTGACCACCCAACTTCAATTTCAGTACCAACTCCCACTGTGACTAAAAAAACAGAAACATTCTCATGCTCTAATTTCAAAATTAAATTAAAATCCTAGTATCCCCAAGCAACTGGTGCTTCCTAGTGCCATGATTATTCAACTTTACCCCAGCATCTGTTAAGAAGTATTGGTTCACGGAAATGCTACAGAAATTTTCCATGTTGAGTTTTTCAAAGAGACCGAAATAACACGTGCACACCTTTATAAGCCCTAGCTCCAGTACTAAATTTACTATCATAGGAACTGCCGTGAATATTCCAATCTGGACTACGAATTGAGAAGTAAGAACTGATTCCAGTGCACTGTTCTGCAGAATATCATTGTTGGCCTTCAACGATGCATCTACACCTGATAGTGCCTGAAAGGAACAACAAGGTCTAAACATCAGCAAACATATTATAAAGCGAATTGTTACACATCTGATTTCCGCAATATCCTTACAATTGTCAAGAAGCAAGAACGTGTTCCATGAAACACCATAAGAACGAAAATCGTTACAGTTGATACGACGTGTGTAAAATTCCTCACCAGGTAAGCTTTTCCATATAAAAAGGCGTATAGCGTCAAAACTGTCATCTGTTTCACAAGGAAATTGCACGGACATGCTGTCAAGAAGGATGTAAAGGAAATATCTACCCCAAATATCCACTAACACTGATACCAAGTGACCACACACGTAAAAAAAACAATGAACCTCATAAGCATGATGTTACTGAGGCATACCATAGTAGTGACATAGAAACCGACTGACGAAAAGAAGAATGAGAGCATGCGGGGAAAATCAAGAAGTTGGCCCAGTCTATAAAGATCACGAGCAAGTGCTTGCTCTCCGTTTCCACTAGCCACTTTCGCCTCAAAGGTGGCTATTTGATTCAAACCAACATCTCGCCCTTTCCCAACCTGGATATACAATGCCACCAAATAACCCAGTTGGCTAGCCTTTCTATATAGAGACTATCTAATAAGAGGAATGTAGCACCGTACACGCAGCTTTAAGTAACAAGAGAAAGTTGCTATCAATTAAATACCAGATTTAGAAATCTTCAAGTCCTACAGACTCAACAGCCAAGTGGTAACAATAGTAAATACCCGGGCACGTGAAGTTTCATCGAGACTAACAATGAAAATGGACATACGCATTCATCTCTTTCCTAATGGACATGTCTCTGCAAACTCTATTTACAGATTGTGCCGCAATTTGCAGTAGAACAAGACAAACTAGGAAAACAGAAGGTGGGCAAACCTGAATATATTCATGATGAGTGACATTGCCCTCCCTCAGAGTAGTGTTGAAACCTAGAAAAAAAATGAAATAAAGAAAGTAGTTGATAACAGAATACAGTCAACGCGTTATTCATTAAAATGGGAAAACGATGGGTACCATTTTGTACCTCACCTTAATCGAAAGTAGCCACCTTAAACCAGATTCGAAGGTATCAAAATCAGTCTGAGCCACTAAGATTTTTTCCCTTGCAAATTTCTCCTCTCAGGTAAGGACACGTGTACCCAAAAAAAACGCTAGAGCTAGGATTAAGGTGACCACCTTAATCCTTCAAAATTCCCAAAATGTACTCTTTTTCCCAATTTAACGAATAACGCTGTATTACAGCTATATTCAACAAGCTGCACTGAAGCAGTAACAAAAGAAAACTTGCAGAAAAGATGCAAGCCAAACAATAACAGACCATAACAACATACGTATTTAGAAGAAGTGAACCAGAATAAAATAGGGAAGCATTAAGACCCTACGACGTCTTGTTAAGAAAGCTAGTGCAATACCTGCAAAGATGTCTTCACTGAGATTGATGCCACTTGATGCTTTACTTACACCGCCAGTGGTGAAATGAAAAATTCTATCAAAGATATCTGGATGCCCGTAGTGCATCCTCACCCTGCATTTAGGAATTAACAGTAAGATCAGGGCGAACAAAAACCTGCGGTTTGCAAACATGGAGATATGATAATAGTTACACATTCCTCAGTGTGTCATCTATTAAACAACTTACCTCTAGCGATTGAATAGAAAAATTTAATGAAATACTCACTTTAGAGGTCGAGCTAGAACACGCTGACCAAGTGTCACAAAGCTGCCTTCTTGCATAGACATAAACCACGCCAGAGAAGAAACACTGCAGCCACATGTAATTTGTCAGAGTACATGGAACGGAAAACCAGATACAACTATGTAGAATCTATCGAACCTCAAATCGATTGAACTTTTGTACTTATTACTGTCTTTTTAGATAACGCTTTGCATCCATACCAGGAAGTATCTTTGTAAATAAAAAGCTTAGACCAGGCATAAAAGGCAGCAATAAACGTAACTAGACAGAGAAAACAGTGAAAGTCTCAGATTGTCGATATATCCAAACGTCAAAGCATCAAGTACCTTCCTGTGAAGACATGCTCGCGAACACCAAGGATTGTGGGACGGTTCCGTCCATGATCTTCATTATCAAACTCCTCTAGCAGGTTTCGCACCTTAAAAGCCTCCTCAAGGTAGTTATCCTAAAACATATAAAGAAACAAAATCGTATCAAAAAACTTGACGGGCAATGAGATAGAAATTGACTTTTATGTTTGTCGCAGGACAATGTTAACTACAGACCTAACCAAACATGAGGAAAATGCAGTTCACATCTAAGATATTAAATTGAGGTAATTTGAATGGAGGAAATACATGATCTTTGTAGATCTTTAATCCATTTTAAACTCAAAGTACAATCACAGCCGATTCTGTTGCATGCATGATTTAGTAAAATTCATTAAATTAATCCCTGATCAGCGAGATTATGAGCTAGTTACATACAAGGATAATGCGAATGGGTGATTCCCAGCAGATGACAAGGACGAAGAGGAGAAAATGGTACAAAACCTGGTTCATATCAATAGTTTGTACTGCATCACCCCGACTAAATATGATGGCATGATTTTGATTTTCAGGTTTTCCCTCTCCAATTTTAAAAGGCCCGGGAAGCTTAATTGAGTATATAACCTGCAACTTGAAATAAACAATATTAGAGAAATACTCGACCTTATAGATTCAGCTCCGGAACAACAGAAACAGATAATTAAGGCCTCCTACAAATTAGACGATCATTCTGAAACTTCTAATTTAGATACATGAAGAAAAGTGTATATGCTCGCACTCTATACCACCAAGTCAGTTACATATACCAACTAAATCCAAGACGAATGCAAGTGAAGGGAAATATAAAGAACCTGATCTTTTGCTTTATCCATTTTGTCAACTTTCACCAGCCTCGAGTAGTATGAGGTCGTCTTCCCTTCTGGACCCGTTTCCACATTAACTTCATCTACATATGCAACTCTCAAGGATTCATTCCTGTTTGGCAAACCCACAAAAATTATGAAAATTCATAAATGCAACAGAATTAGTACTTCTTCATACACAAAAACGAATTCTCAAGTCAAACTCAAGAGCTGGTATAAAAACCCAAGTATCATGAACGAGTGTTGATGATAATTTGAACAGGTTTCAAGATGCCATGTGCAATACTCACTGTTGCATTAGATAGAGAATATCTGCTGCTTGAGGCTTCCCTTGCTTTTTTTGATCACCGTATATTTGACATGATACAAGGTAAACAAATTTCAACTCTGCTTGAGCTTGGGGACTTCGTAACGATAAACCACGTTGAGATCGGGCCGATGATGAAGGTCTTCCTCTTTCAGGATCTGCATCATCACGTTAATTCAGTTTCATGAGCGGAAATTGACTGTCGTTGCAAAAGAATTAGATAAAAATGGAAATACAAACACGTTATCAGAAAAAAAGTCATTCAGAGAAGCAGAGCAGACACAGAAAAGGCCGAGCGTCGTTGTCTATTCTATCAAATACTACGTTTATATCTCTTTAGAAATGATCTCGAGCATATGGAGAACCTCAATCATTAAAAAATATAAGACCCCTACAGTGGCGCCAAAGTGCATGAGGTCTTATTTCAATAAAGTAAGAATAGAAATGTGAACGAGCTTTCGCGTAGAGATGCGCCCAACCCAGCTCCTCAAGGTTGACAAACTGACCTGGATCGGAGAATCGTTCTTGTTCTGCTTGAAGCTCTAAAGCCTTTTTGTAGTACATCATGCCCCGAACTGCAAAAACATGATAATCATAACCAACATTAATGTGTTGGTACCACAAGTAACAAATCTATGCAAGTCCTATACTGAAAATAAAAAGAATGTGAAATAATATTTGAAAAAAAACATTAAACCTATAAATAACAAGGGCATTGCTATAGCCACCACAAAACACTCCCACCCCAACCAGGAGTTTTTGTTAGTACCATTGCACGCCACCAACACCCTTTGCTACTATCACCACACTTTGCACCCACAACCCACCACATGCCACCCACATCTTTTGCTATTGCCACCACAACTTGCCACCTACTGCAATGCATTTTTCTCAATCACTACTGCGCTTCTTGTAACGTTTGACACAATCACAGCCAGGCTGAAGGAGGTTGCAGATAGCAGTTGCATAACTTGAAGACAAGCCTGCCTCTTGAATATATGCAATCAAAGCGTCATAGCTTGCAAAGGTGCTAGTAGTGTCATCAACCTCCACGAGAAAAAAAAATTGCGCAAAAAATGCTAAAGAGAGTAATGAACGTGTGGCATGTGGCGACACTAGCAAAAAATGCTCGTTGGGGTGGCATTAGCAAAACTGTGGTATCAATAGCAATACCCTATGATAATCATAATGCAAAATGCTCATGGCCAAATTCCTACAACCCGATACTGATCTCTAGAAGTTTCGCTAAGTAGTCTGGTAAGTGATTGTGGTTCTGTATCTACGATCAACCAAAATTACTGGAACCTAGAAATTAGAACACTATCAAGATCGATACACCAATAATTAAGAACCATATGCTGCTGGGCTCGTTTCAGCCATGAAATAGATTTAGAGAGCTGTCGAACAGAGAACAGTGCTTCACTGAAAGTAAAGGCCTCACCCGAAATTTAAATAAACAGTACAATAAACGGATTCACACATATCAAGCATGATCAAACCTGTTCTAGCCAAGGTTTGGCCACGATATGAGGCCCAAAGTCGCAATTCAAGTTTGGTAGCTTCATTCATGGTATTTCTCGGATCCCCCCAGACTTGTCGTTTGAACTCTTCTCCAGTTAATTTTAACCTTTCAAGGAAATTCTTGTATTCGTCTGCTCACAAGCAGTGCAGAACCTCATCAGGGCCATACAACCAAGAAATTACAAAGGTCACAGCGAAAACCTTCCATAACCGCAAAGAGGTACGGAAATATTCAAAGGCGTAGTACGCATATAAAGGAAATTAATAGAGTACAACTTCTAGTTACGAATTGATGCAGTCTTCAAAAGCTTCATTCCAATAGGACAGTGTTAACAATACCACAACCATACAATCATAAAATCACGTTTGTAATCATCAATCTTTTTCTGCTTGAGGCCCTCCAAACAAACCATATTTCATTTGACAAACTAATCAGAAATTTTACAGTTTCATGTTCGTCGACATCTGACCAGAAATAAATGGTCCCACGAGACAGCAATAAATGCGCGATGATCCCAGGACCAAAACGAAGTATGGGACTGCCCATTGTTGATACGATAGCCAGTTGGTGACAAGGTGTCATAGGACCAAAATTTTACCTGGATAAATCTTTTGAAGGTAGAACAAAATAGTGATGCCATCCTCATTCTCTCTGTCAAGTTCTTTGATCTCATCTTTCTTCGATTTCTCGTAATTTTTCTTACCACCCTTCTTTTTGAGGTCGTACATTACATCTTCTGAATAGTAAGGAGTGAACACACTGCAAAAATCACCTCAACAAACAGTAAGATAATGCACCTGCATCCACAACTAGAGTATGCTGGATTCCGACACAACTTTGAGAGAAACGACATAACGCTTACACTCGGGTGCATTTTAGCACTTACCAAAACGAAAACATTTTGGAGACAGGTTTAGCTTTCGGCATATGCATGAACAAGGAGTTTGTGAAAAACTCTAGGCGGCGCCTGGCTTCCAGATTTTTTGGAATAGATTCTATGTTATACGTCTTTTGCTTCCCTTCCACTTCGTCCTTGAAAGTGTGGACTTTCAATATATTGTGAAGTCGAATTGCTCGCTTTTGCTGCATCAGATCGGTGATGATTAATGACATCCAAAAATCCATATACTCAAAACTTTGACTAAACAGCCCAAAACTCAAAATTCCATACAAGATGTGACTACATAACAAAATTTGACAATTTCATTTTAGGGTTTACCCATTCCTCATTCGGCCATTGAATGACATCGAAAAGTCTTCCCTCCTGGATAGCTTCCTGAAAATATGCAAGCCTAGAACTGCAACAGCAAAGATAAGGTATAGCTTATGTTACTAAAAATATTTTCTTGAGGTAGCAAGTGGTGAAGGGCTCGTAGCAAGCGACGAAATGCTTCGGGGAGCTGAAAATTAGGAAACAACAGAGCACAACCACTTCTCTATGTTCTTTGATGTTTGACATGTACAAAACAGTTACAATATTTACCAGCCTAGGAAAAGGAAGCGACAAACTAGATTTGAACAAAGCGCCCATCGCACAAATACCTGTCTTCTTTTCCTAGTAGGTCGTTCATCACAACTTTAGCAAGCTTATTCAGAGCTGCTATTGCTTTCCTCTTACATGCTGGATTTTCTGCTTCATCTTCACCCTGCATTGGATTTCAATGAGACTTATGTTGGACAAAAAAGTAAAATATCAGCACCACTACAACACAGCAGTCACAAGGCCAGCTTCTTCCCAATCGCAGTCAGAATAAGTAGGGACTCAAAACTAATAGACTGTTCTGTTCTGGCTTGTAGGGTGAAAGTCAAGGCCAAACTTCATTCGCAAGCCACACGGTTCGTCAATGACTCATGCAAATACATTGCCAGATTCTTTCGCTTATAACCAAATTTAAGTCTTGACAGATATTCAAATTGTTATCTAAACCATCTCCAAAGCGGGCAAATCTACAACCAAACATCCCAGTCACACCAGCGACCACATTGATAGAGGATTGAAAACCTCTTAAGCAGCTGATGCCAAACAAAATATGAAAGAACTTACCAGTTGCTGAGTCAAATCTCTCACTATCTCAAATGCTGCAGGCAGCTTTTCGAGAGTATAACTACTGACAAATGATTTTTTATCTACACTCACTTTGACCCTTTCGAAGATATCCTGTATCCTGTGAATCACAAGAGTTACACATCAGAGCCTGCTCTCCCCTGTCCGATCCAGAAACGACTAACCCACGTTGAACGCACGAACGTAGGTAGACACAGAACATGAATTTCAAGTTCACTCATGAGTCCAAGAATAATCCAAAAAACTGAATATAGAGCATAGCAAGCAGTCCACAAAATCCATAACAAATAATTAAGAAAATCATGTATTCGCTATCCATGCGATTAGAAAAGCAGCTAAAGGCAGATGCGTTAGGTATTCAGCAATTACCATCGTAGTGCCTTATCGTTGCTTCTGAGCACAGACAACAACAGCTGTTCTAAGGTCAGAAAGCTCTCTTGAATAGCAAATTTCATGTATTCGTCGGCTGTCACCTTCGCCCAAAGGTCAATTTGGTTATCATCCTTATTCTCTGCTCCAAGATTAACTGCAATATGCAACTGCCTCACAAAAAAACACGACAATCAATCATCCAGTGTACATTTCGTTGCCGAAAACGGGATATTATTGGTGATTGTAGGCGGGCTGGTTCAGACCAAACTAATCAAGAAGTGTAAAAAGAACATACCAATACTCCAACAGAGATGAGATTGCGACCAAACTTGCGGATATTTCAGGCCTAGAATGTACTGCAATGTATAATTCTAGCAAGATTTCTGACCCATTTAAGACGCCAAAGTATATATATCTCTCCAGAGCTTAATTTAGTTGAAAATATAGGCGAATGCAGGATGAATCTCCAGAATAGTATGAGTAAAATACTAGAGTAAACAGATGCTCTTAGGATAGAATACCTTGTTTGCAAGAAGAAACAGTGGCCAGCACATCACGGTGTCCTTTCTACCATTAGGATAGGTGTCACCATTTGGTGGCATTTCAAGCATGCCACGTTCCCTGCAAGACACAACACGTTCAGGGTAAAGGAGAATTCCAGCAAAAGATTGTGCAAAATGTTAGTACTAAAACATCATCCAATGCTTCACAAATCCACAAATACCGAGATTCTTCATGTTTCGTAGAGAAAACTCTCTTTAAAATTTCGACAATCTTATGGATTCGCTGGCAAATCAAAGAACTAAAGCAAATTCCCCTTTGCTATTCAGCAAAGCTACATAATAAGTGATCGGCAATATACGGATAAATGCACAGCTAATTCATATCACCTGTTGTTCAAGAGATCTTCTTCTCGAAGACTGTTGATAACTGCATTCCAAATGGGAAGGAACCTTCTCGCGTCCTCTTTGTTCTGAATAGCCTGAAACGCAGTAGTTCACATTAGGTCACACGTCGCAAAAGTCGCATTCAGATTCTAAAGAGACTAAACTTCATACCAGTCCAAAGAATACTAGTAGTTGGAAGATTTAGAATTGAGATCCAAGAGAGCCAGTTCATTCACCGTTTAAAACTAAATCATTAATCACAACAAATATTAATTCTCAGCGTCATCTAAGAGAACACACTTTGAAACCTTCTCGTAATGCTATTTATTGCTGCTAACCGTTAAGTATCAGTTTCTTAATGAGGCTTATAAGAAGGACGTGGCCATAATTAATGCACACTTAGACCCCACGTTTGAGAGCAAATATAACCAAGAGTGCAAATTAGCCACCTCGTGCTTTCGCCAACCTTCCTATGATTTGAAGATAGAAGATCACTGCGGAGCCAGAACAATAAAGCTCTTCAAAGGCTAAGGTACTCAAGAATAGTTACTAGTTCAAAGAGAAAGTAGCCGATCAGCAATAAATAGAAACGCAACAAAGATAATTACCTTTGTATCCTTAACAGACACACCTTGCCCCTCTTGCTGTGCAGTCGTGCGCAAACTGCATGTAAAAGTACTCCAGAGTAAGAAAAGTTTCACATCTCCAAGGGTACACATAACATGAAAGACAGGGATACAGTTCCTCGCTAACAGAGACATCAACCCTCACTAAGGAACTAGTTGAGAAAATACGATCAAGTAAACCCGGGGACATAGTCAACCATAAGAAAACTAGCTTAAACAATCCAGAGTATAGTCCAGCAGAGCAAAAAAAGTTTGGATTAGTGAAGATGAAATCAGCACACGTTCCCATCGAGAAAACAAAAGTTCAACAAGGTTGAAAATCACCTAGATGGGTCCATTAGATTCACAAAGGCTTCAGGGCAATCAAGAAATCGTTTCCTCAGCATTTCCAGAGAGCGAATCTGACACGACAAACGAGAAGGGAGTCCAGGAAAATGTGGCTTTTCAGTACTGAAAATGCAGTGCAACGAAGATCACAGCTATCCTAACTAGACAAGAAGGGAACAAAAATTGACATGATAGTTCATACATGTCAGCGCTATCCTCGATATTGCCAGCAGGTTTCAAGTTCCAGGCTTACACTATGACATAACGCACTAACTGTTGCCATCATGTATCATTATGGAAACCAAGAGAACGTTTTCTAGTGTTGAAACACAGTCAAATATAATGTCTACGAGCTCAACAAATCTGAACACAACTTCATTCTTTTGGCAGCTACAATTACAGTGTCGTAAATCAATATCCAGCCTCCATGTCCATCCTGATACTTTCTTAGGAATCATAAAATGAGTGTTTATGGAGTTCAGAAATCACCTCGCCTAGTTTGTCCCTTGCACCTTGCAAACCTCCTAGCAAAGAAGATGCCACGATGTACCAAACTTGTACATCTAAAACATAAATCTGGAAAATCCAATGGTAATCGTCACGGAAAGGTAAGTGAACAAGGTTATCATGATAGACATGAATGTACTAACAAAAAATGCAGATCGTAGGTCGAGATGTGGTGAGAGGGGTAGGATATAAGACGGTCTCCACCAGAGATGCGACCAATATACAACAAGGAACATTGCATGTCCTTAACATACCGACTATGTACAAAGAATCGGAAAATAATATGCTTCATATGATAGTATTCCGTACAATGCCGTGTGAATGAAATGGTCAAAAGGCATAGATCGATACACCCACAGATAGGAAACATATCAAATTCTCTAGAAACGGAACATAACAATTCGCATCAAGAATCCAAAATGGCCCAAATGATAGGGTGGCATACCATAGCAACTGGAGCCCAAAGTGACACAATTGTGAAAATGTTATCATGACCTGGCAGGTCACGATTGTTGAATGTCAGCACCAAGAAACTCCGACCAAAAAAGCAAGTGCTGAGAATGATGTCAAATAAAATCGATTGAAAGACTCACTGGAACGATTCTTTGGATATAATGAAAGAAACATACCCTTAGATACAAGACTATGCCATTCGTACGTAATATTATTAAAACTGATAATGAGTCTTGTGGGCACCACCATGGGCAATATCTGCAGCAAATAAGGGCAAAAACGCAAAGCTATAAAAAATCTTAAAAACAAAAAACAACTGATAATGATGCCAAGTAAAGAAACTGAATATGCTCCCAAATTGTATATGCAAAGAGGACAAATCTAAAAATAAAAAATGCAGACGTTGTGACTTACTCGCAGACCTCTCAACACTTGTGCTGGACATGATACCTACCTGAAAATGCATGGTGAAGGCAAACTTGCAAGCTAAGACAACGATCCAGAAAAGTGAGTACCTGTATCAGTTCCCAAAAAAAATCATTAAAGACTCCCCACTAAAATCTTACATTGCAACACAGCCTACTTCCTTCTAGAAGAGCAAAAGCCACATAGTAAAATCGCAGTTAAAACCGTAGTAGGACATGTATTGTATTTGAGCTTACTTCACATAGTCACTTGTTCTTTCGTACATGCCGCGCCCAACATAGTACTTTTCCTGTTCAACAGACAAATGCACTCTTCAGCTAAAAATGTCACAACCTCCACGCTCCCACTGGCATTGATGTAATGGTCGTCAAAGTACGTCATTCATAACATCACTTCATAACCAGATACAAGCAACAACCAACATTTCTAATCAAGAGAAACCGCCAGGACATGACAAATTTAACCAGAAAAAAGGAACTGTTCGGCTGTCATAGATATAGAACTTCAAATCTACACATGAAACAGCTAGTGGCATAGGAGATTACAGCTATGGAATCTCAGTCAACCAGCCGAACAGTTTCCTGGTTTAGAATGCACTAAATTGTCGGAGAGGCAGGGGACAACCATACTATAGGACATGTCAAAGCTTCAGTAACCTGACAGTATCTAAAGTTCTTGCAGCTGCAAACTGGCACTAGCAACCCTTAGTGTCATAAGCTCCTGGCCAACTGTGGGAATATATCTTGTGAACAAATAACCAACACTAACTAACAATTCTACTCAGTCTCACAAAATATGTAAAATTTATCAGGTCGCAGGTATTATGTGCTACCAAAGACTGTTTAAACCAGAGAAACATTGAATACGACAGAAATCAGGCCATGGTTTGTGTACCTGTTGCATCCAAGTGATGAATTGACACATTCTAACGTTTGAACAGCGGTCAACTTGCTTTCGTAAGAATGGTAGACGCAAAATAAATGTGAACAGAATTTGAGCTCCAGCATAACTTCCCAATACTAAATAGTAAATTCGAAACCAAGGAGTAGTGGCCGAATTCATAGCATCCTCTTCTAAGGTTTTCCTGCAACACAAGCCCATTTCTTACCAGGCTTATCATATCCAAAAAGGTGAGCAAAGTAGGATAAAAAAATGAGAGGATTAGGGAACACAGAAAATGTGCCTACAAAATGGTTCTGATGTACTCACACATAGAGATAAATAATACCACCAGATAGACACGCTAACCAGGCCAGTCGTATAAGCATCCGCGTGACAATCTTTTTCTGAGTGTTTCTCATGGCTCCCCACATAAACGCAACATCCAAAATTGCTGGATATTAAACAATGATTTTTGTCAGAAAGATTCAAACAATACAAATAATGTGTAGGTTCTGAAGCAACGGCATTTAAATAGCATCCACGACACAAAACATCTATGATGAAATTGACCTCAATCGTGCGATTTCTAGATATCCTGTCACAAACCTTCAAAAACAGCACGTAATCGATTTTCAAGTAGAGAAAACTCTAGAATAAGAAGCCCACGCTTGTCCTCACGATATTTAATTTTTGTCAAGAAATTTTATTGGTTAAGAAAGACGCACATTTTGTAAACATCATGACGGCATACGTAGGGCCAACACTCAAGATTTTTTTGATAGTTCGAACGTGCAGATTCAAATTTCCATTCTTGCTGCAAAACGCCCAAATTGCCAAGATCTGGAGAGATCAACCAACGAAATGTAAGAGGGTTGTCTAACCAAGATAGCGTGCAAAACAAAGAAAGATCAGAAAGAATGAAGTTCCGCTATTTATATGCAAAATGCAGGATTCTAAAAAGTTGCTAATGTAATGCCTAGAACTCTGAACTTGATCCTGGGCAGTCAAAGAACACTAAAAGGATGAGACAACAAGAAGATTAAACTTTCAGACATCAGATCTACCTGAAACATGCAGGCCAAGAAAATCCAAAGCCGGTGAAAGCTGTGGTATAAGTGGAAACTTGAGCGATGTTCCACAAAGTTTATCTTTCCAACTCTACGTTCCTTCCGACGGTCGGGTTCCAATAACCGCGCTGAATCTCCACGAGCAGAGGTTCCCTGGACGTATAGTAACAATTGAATATAAGCTGATATATTGAAAAATCAGAGTGGCCTCAATATTTGAACTGAAAAGCAAAGCACTTCATGTAAATAACTGCATCAGAACTTCTTATATAATGCAGAAACAGATACGGTAAGGCAAAGACATCGTACAAGCACAAAATTAAATCTGACCTTTTTCTCGCCTTTTTGCCTGGGATTCGTGAAAAAACCGTCTTCTAAACGCCAAGGCCATTTAAGATCGAAGCAAGACGACTGCCTGCACTCAAAACATCAAATGTAGCGAACCGTAGACAAGATCAGACCAACTCATCCATGCAAATTTTCAAACCACAGCCGAAACAATCCACTGAATACAGAAAGAAAGACGAAAAGAATTTGAGACACTTTACCAGAAATACTCATTGAAATCATCGTAATTCCGCCAGCTTCCATGTGGGGCTTTCCCATGTTCACTGTTTTTGGCCTCCTGCATGCACCCATAATGTCTAAGAAGGCACATTGCATGTAATAAAAATTATTCTGAAGTAAGTTTTTGAGTCTTTACACAGATAAATTTCAGTCAATTGGCACTAAGTTGGCTGCATCATAAAACTAAATATGCACATATGTCACGATTTCAAATTCTTGAAGCACAAAGCAGCAAATTTCTTACCGCAGCCACAACTCTGTAAATTGGAGTAATTATCTGCTCCAGAAACGCATACTCATAGAATTTGTCCTCGTTTTCCTCACGAGTTGCTGTTGATCTCTCAACAATCTGAATAGTTGTTGTTGACCTCTCAACATAATCTTTTTCCAGGGACGCAAAACACTCGCCAGCCATCTATTGCATTTTATCACAACCAAATGACGATGTTAGTATTAAAGATAACATAATCTGGACTTGCATGTCATTTAAAATTTTCTAAAACATGTTCATGAATAAGCAACCACCCAAACAAAAAACAGGAAAGAAACCTCAATGTGAACTTCAGTTCACCAAACTAAACACAACACAAAACAGCCACGCAAAAGGCCTCATAGGTTAGAGATCAAGAGAACCTCATCTGACCGAGGAAGAGTATGAACTTACATTATGAAATATATAACACAGGCACTCAGGGAGGAAGCGGACATTAGCAGCTTCGCCCCAAATCAAGAGATAAAGAGCAGTCAAACAGAGTTGCTTTTGTGGATTCATTGCTCTGCATTACAAAAATAACAAAACAAAAATCTTAAGACTTCTAAGAAATTAAGACCCCAATTTTGACATCCACGTTACCTGAAAGAGTTACAAGTCAGATATAACATCATAACATTCGAATGATCCGAGAGATGCTCTGGCAAATGAGCGCAGGTAACACAGTCTTATCATTGCCGATCCTTTGCGATGAATGCGAAACAATCAACTAGAATAAAACCATTACGAAGCTTGAGTTCATAAGTCAGCATCAAAGACATACAAAAAGCCTCCAGTAGACTAAGATTTGGCAAGTAGAACCAGAATCTCACAGTTTGGTTTGAGGCTTCTCGTTCAAGAAGTTACACCAGCGATCGTAGTTTGCTAGAATTCGATTATGCACTTTTTCGATAGATTTTGCATCCAACTGTCATGCACAAGGAGATATCATAAGATCAAAGCCATCATTGTGAACAGGTATCATGCATTACGCACGGAACAACATGCTTAGGAAAATGCAGCAAAACGAGATGTTCTCCCTCGTGGTCTTACTCGAGTATGCTGTGAAATTTTTAAAAGGATTCTGAAATATGAAGCAGAAAACACGCACCTTGGCGTTATGGGCCAGTGTAGTCCCTTCAGAGAGGATACCCTCCCGAGACTCCGCATTAGCCAAGAGTAGGATGAGATGTTCCCGCTGGTTCGATACATTGTCTTTCTGCGCACGTTTACAGAAAACGAATAAGGCTTACACGCTTAGGATGAGCCCGCAAAAAATTAAAGAAGCTCAAAATCGCAGACAAAAAATGAACTGAATCCGTCGTTCAAGTGAAGACATAACGCTGTACCAGACCTCCAACAGCCGAGACAAAGCAGAATGTGCACCAATGATCCCTCATTTTATAAAAGCTTCGTTATCTGCCTAGAGAGGCCTTAAAACATTCCATCACAATCTAATGATCACAGATGATGATACGTAGTTTCGAACCATAGAAGTCATCCTTGTATAGTCTCCACGTCTTGTAAATACAAACATGTACACGTTTTGTGCAATTTATCTTCACATAAACAAAGCAGAAATGCACTTCTATCTACAATACAGCTGCTGAAATGCAGGCATAGACAAAAATCCGAACTTTCTTAAGAAATACTGTCCATAACTGATGAACTATACATAAAAATGGCTCATATTGCTTATTGTGAAAATTTAATAGATTTTTCGATTAAATTGTTTAAAATGGCTCGTTTTGAAAAACAAACTTCTTTTTTTTTTTTTTTACATTTCCAAAATGTAAATAAAAAAAACATATAAGTTTTCTTTTTCTATTTATTATTTTTTTTTATGTTAACATTTTAAATTTTTTTTATTATAAAAAAAATAAGAATAGTAGAAAAAATGAGTTATTGTCTTATTAAATTGAAAAGATATTATAAAATTTTATGGAATAAAATTTTATGATATCTTTTCAATTTTTCTTAATATTTAAATAATAAAACTAATAAAATATTTAAATCGATAACTTCGAACATTCACTTGAATATGACACTCCAGGGTAGTTATAGACAAACAAACAGATCAGAACAGATAATTAAACAAGCGGAAAAGTTAAAATTTCTTATGACAGATTCGAAACCACTAACTCGGTTACTAACATAAAATTAAGAGCAAAATTGCGTTTACCTAAACAAATACATTACGAGAGCGTATACCTGGAAACAAAAAGTACAGTGCAAGAAATCGAATATATCCAAAACATCCCTGCCAACTTCCTTGGAGTAATCAGTTTTGAACCGTGGAAACTTCGGCCATTCGGTTGTGTACAAAGCTCTTGTGGCAGCAACCACCTGAAAACACAAGCCACAAGCACTCGAATCAGTGAGTGTCTGTACCACGTTAGATTCTTGGCAGTTTGTGTGCTTGTAGTCAAGTCTGACCTAATTGGCAGAGACAAAGCAAGCAGGACAACTCTTCTGGGTGCAATGAAAAAAATAAACAGGGACCCACTTACGCAGGCTTTTATGTAACCATCCAACACAATGCACATTACAGTGTGTTGTAAAATGAGCTCTAATTATGCCAGAACAACTCCATCTGCTTCCTATGCTGGTTAAAAGTTATCAGCAAGGGTAGATTGGAATACCGATAAATGTGTACAGCTAAGATGAATAATAACCAAGTTTCAGGTCCAATGATATAAAATGCGGGAAAAATTCACAGAATCTCACCTCTGGAAAAGATTGGAAAGGATTATTGACACCAGTAGATTCCAAAGGTAGAATATTGTAAGCCTTAAACTGCTCAATCTTTTTGGCATCAGCATCCAGTGCTTTTTTCTGTGGAGAGTCAAAATTCATCGTTAGAGAAAGCCCTCTTCAAATTTACAACTTCAGCACGAACGCTAAAAAGCCCAACCCCCATCAACTGCAGAGATACTTCAATTCAACTTACAGCTGGATCACGACCTCTTGAGCCAATTTCGGGTTCCGTTGCTGCCAAAAAGTTAGCTGCATCGTTCAAGATATTTGCAATTATGTAGAATCTTTTCAGTTTATCTGTTCTCCACGCCTGGCTGCAGAGAAATCAAACCACAAAGCTCAATCATATGACAGATATATCGTTTGTCAGCTGCTAAGCCATCACCAGACACAATTTCAATAGACACTGGAGACACCACTTGACAATTTTTCAGATAATAGAGCCCAGCCATATGGATAGTAATATACTAGCAATAAATCATAAGCCCTGACTGGGAATAGCTGAATGCGAACCAGCGTCTCCGAATATAAACTCTTAAAACTAGAAGAATGGATCTCTACAATAATAAATAGAAAGAAAAAGCAAAAGCAAAAGCAATACATCAAGATGAAGTTCGGGATCACGACCCTCTAGATGCAATTGTAGACATAAGATAGAAACCGGTTTGATAAACCATGGGCAGCCTCACTACGACCATATCTAAAGGCACAGGACTACCCTGTTCACCTTTCAGTTCATCACAGACCAGCACCAAAAAACCTGAAGATTTCACCAATAGGAATGGGACTAGCAACATACTATTCGGGATTCTCGTCTTCTACAACCCGACCTCCTCGAGCCGCTTGCTCCTCTTCATCAAGAGTCACAATTTCGTCTCTCTCTTTGAGGGCAGTGTGGTACTCAGTGAGAAGCCTCACATCTTGGCTTCGGTCGATGTGGTGCTTTATACGCTTTTGCTGCATCAACATCAAGGTTTCCAATTTGCTGTCACTGGCTTGCAACACTCTTAGTATCTATGCATTCAGCTTCAATAAAAAATCTTTCGCCGGCACATAACCAACGCGTACCATGAGAACCGCTTTCAAAGCAGATTTGAACTGTAGAACGCCTCGACCTCGATTCATGGGATCCATTTGTTGCGTCAAATTGTATGCATATTCGTACACTGCAGAATCAAAACAGCAGCATTGTATCGACCAACTAAATTAGACTAAGAAGAAGTAGAGTATTCTCCAAATCTCCTCACAGAGTCTTCCTTCCCAGCAAAAATGAAAACTCAGATACACTACCAATGCAACCCTAACAAATCAAGAAGTTAAGCCTCTTGAATGTGGGGATAAACCAGACTCATTACACAACACATACTCATCGATTTTAACTGAATATTACAAATTTTCTATGCAGAAGCTCTACCGACACGTAAAAGATTTCAGTAGAGCATAGGCTGACTAAATTGGACAAAGAAGAAGAGGAATCTACAGAATTCCTCATACAAACCAATTTTTCTTTCTGAATTATACGCGCTCCATTTTTGCCCCTGTACATCAAGAAGCTAATCCATCTTGAATTCTGATGTCAGACTTGTTATAGTCATGAACTAAATAAAGAAGAGCTACCGACACATGAAAGGTTGCAGAGGACAGTCGAGTGAAGGGACAAAGATTCACGTACAAATGCGAGCCACTTCCGCATCTTCATTCTGGATGCCTTCTGCAGCTTCCATGACGGCATCAATGTCAGTTTGCGCGGCCAACGATTGTGGCACCACGTACGACTTGGATCGCTCGTAAGACCGCTTCGTCGTCGGCCGCCGCGCCGTCCGCTCATAGCCATCGTCCTCGTCGCCTTCATCGCTACTAGTCCAATCGGACTGATCCCTCTCCAAGGCGTCCCTCACGGCTGCCCCGACCAAACGCTCCCAATTCCGCACCACGCGTCGCGGCACGCGCACCTTTTCTTGCTCCCGAACTCCCCGAGAGCCCGTCGACCTCTCGGCTCGCTCATACCGCTCCGATCTCTCGTCCCTCTCCATTTCGCACTCACATCCCAATTTCCTCACGCCAAACTCTCAAAACTAAAAAATCGCAAGGAAAAACAAGCAGCATTCAAAACCTCCCGATCGAGTTGGCAGACCACAAGCCAGCTCGCCGAAAAACGCAAGAATCACTCGACAAGGTCTACAACAGAAGCGGAGGCAGTAGTACTCCACGAAATAAGAAAACAAGGACAACACGGGAGTGCGGAAGAAAGAGATGGCGCTCAAAACGGCGATAGCGCTGCTGCGAAAGTTACTAAGCTTAAGCTGACCGATTTGTTTGCAAGCTTGGATGCTGCAGACAAGCGATGCACGCGGTGGATTTCTAAAGAGCGGGCGGTAACGCTGCGGGCGCCGGTCACCAGTCACCACAGCACAGTCACACTCTCAACGGAGATGACGGACCATTCTCACATGGCGCTCGTTTGAAAACTCCCTTTTTACTTCTACCCTCCCTCCTCGTTTGCACTTTCATCGAACTGTTCTTTGCTGTGGGAACATGACTTCACCTCAACCCCTAAACGCCCAATCGACCATTTTTGATGCAAGTTATATTCCATCAAGGAGAATTTTTCAAAGAGAAATATTTCAATATTTGATAGTGTTGTAAAATTTACGATTTTGGGAAATTAATGATGTTTTCTCTTTTGAACACATTACATTTTTAAAATTTAGAATAGAATTTCTATTTTTAACCAATCATACCAAAATTTGAAATCCATGAGTAAAATTTGTAATTTTGGTGAATATTAAATGGTGAATGCTTCTAAATTCATTACATAAAAATCCAAAACTTTTTTTTACAATTTGACTGTATGGATAATTACAAAACATTATGATTCTTATTTTCACTTTTGAAGCAAACTTCATCAAAGTTACATAAGTACCATTTTATAACACATCTATGTTTTGCCCTTACCCCCTTGGGCTTTTAGGGGTTAATGTCGCATCCTTTTATGTCACATTTGTTGTGACACCTAGTGCAGTTATAAATCTTTATTAACCCCTAAACATCAGGGGCATAGTAGATATGTTGCTGTATATCTGGCTACCAACAAGAAATTTTAGCTTGTGATCTCAAATAGCTCACTAGAATTGCATTCATCAACATTCCAATTTCTCTATTGATCTTAAATGTAGTAGAGGTGTGGATCCATTCCAAATACAAGAAAATACCCTGAATTGTCTGGTCCCAGAGGGCATTTTGACGTTTAAAGGTTAAGGCAAGAATGGGGCCACAAAATGGCCATTCATTCCGTTTTTGAGGCAAAATCATTATCTTTCCAAAGAAATTACTAAAGTACTTTTTCTCCATTTGATCACATAACCATACAATTACAAAATGATATGAAGACCAATGAGTTGGTAGCATCTTCATTGACTTTATGTAAGGTTTTGAGGTGATTGATTGGGGACAAACTAGAGATCCATTTGAAGATCCATTTTTGTTGTAGTAATTATTCACACTTACAAAAAAAAAAGAATCTTGTAATGAGAAGTTAACAATTGTGATAAAAAAAAACATTAATCAATTTTAAGTGCACTACTATGTTAATGGAACTTCATGGTCTTGTGTATGCTAGGCACATGAATTTAAACTTTTTGAGAGATTTCATTTACTAAACCAAAATTTGCATATACTTGTGGGCCACATAAATTTTTGAAAAATATTGTTGTTTTTTGTTCTTCTTATATACTTGTAAATCATGTTTGACAAACATTCTTAACATTTATTTTTTCAAATTACATTGGATTGAAATTTTCCAAAATTACGCCTAAAGTCTTAAGATGTGTGGCCTTGATTGTCATAGTCATTTGCTTGTTTCTTTGTTTTGTAACACTATACAAAACAAGCTCTAGATCACAAATTATGAATTTGCAACATATAATCACCCACACTATATGGTGCTTTAGGTGTAGTATTTTTCATTTTTATTTTTACTTATATACATATTAGGAGGTTTTATTCTTACATAATTTTTAACCCATTATTTAACAAGGTATTATTCTAGGTTGATTGATTTTTTGAATTTTACCATATTTTATTGTAATGCCCTATTAACTACACAAGTTAGTTAATGCATCCATAAGAAGTGCTTTGTATCATTTAGCTACTTGTTAGAACCAAAGATTTTTTTGGAGCACCAAAATAGATCTTCTTTATTGGCAAAACATTGAAATTGTTGTGGTCTTATAGTACCAATAAGCAAATTCTATAATTGTATGCTAAATGCAGTCAAATCTATATTGCAAAATTTATGGCGTGCCACACGGCATGTTACCAATGGTTGACAATGTATTCAATCCTCTTGTCGTACGTGAAATATAATGATTTCTTCATCTGACAAACTAAAAACTAAAACTCTAAAACTATAATATAGGTTTACTCTAAGCATCCTTTACTAAATTCAAACTTTTGTATGGAGGAGTTTAGGTGAATAAAAAAAATCCTTGTGTAAGCCAAAGTCATTTTAAAAGGTATTCTTTACTATGTACATAACTTTGAATTAAAAAGTAATGTTGAACGTATTTAAATAAATCAAAATCATTTGTGAAAAACACGTATGATTTTTCCTTCATTCACAAAAAAACACAGAATTGAAAATTACACCAGGATATTAAAAAACGTTTTTATTCCGGAGAAGCCCACAGTAAGTTAATTGCTACTGGAATATTGCGTGCAACTCGTAGCTCGGGAAAAGAAGCAAAATGGCGGGTATGACTGCTCCCCTCGTTCTCTCAGTTCCCCGCTCCTTCGCTCTAGCGTATTGTTCCAACGTTCCCTGTGCCTGGTTCCCTCGGGCGGGCTCCGATCCCCGTGACCTTCGATGCGAGGCCCGCGAATCCACGGCTGCAAGGGCAGGAGCGCAGGCTGTGAAGAGCCTTTGAGCACCATACTGTCTAAGGTAGTGTTGCCGATGCCGAAGCGCTTGGGCACTTCCGTTGCAGCAGGCAATCGGGGATCGTCGCAGCAGCAGGAGCAGCAGCAGGGATGGCGCAGGTGCAGCGGGGGTCGCGCATCGACCTGCTGGATCTCAAGGCGCGCATGGTGAAGACCCTGGGCCCGACCAAAGAGAGCCAATACTCGAGCTTGCTGTCCAGTTTCTTCCAGCTCAAGCTGTCCAAGGCGGAGCTCGACCGATTGGTGCCGTCCACAATTGGCAAGGAGAATCTGCTCCTGCACAACAACTTAGTGCGCGCTATTCTCCACAATGTCATCTGTGGCGAGCCCCCTCCGCCCCCTACGTCCTTCTCCGACATCTCCAAACCCTCGAAAGGTCAGTCAGTGCCTGCCACATCCCCTCACATCCACTCGTATTCGGGATTCGGTTCTCGTTTCTGTTGTTCTCTGAATTAAAAAATCACGCTGCTTTGTATGCGGCCTGATTTTATTCATGTTTTTGGCGGGGATTTTTCCCTGTATGTGAAGAATAATCATCGGCAGTCCTAATTCTGATCTGTCGTGACGATTTCGAAAGACAAAGCTGTTTTTGTTGGATGAATTTTGATCGTATCCTGTCGCAAACGCTTCCTGTAGTGTGGCGTTGGAAACTCCATTAATCGCGGGTACTTAGCAAGCAATATGTAGATAATCGGCACTCTTGATTTCAAAACAGGGTTCTATTTTTGTTGGATGAATTGAGGATTTACCCTGTTGCAAACTCTTCATGTGGTTTGGCGTTCGCTGTACTGGTCGCGTGGTCTTTAGCTATGCGTGGGAGATCGGCCTTTATGATCTTAATGGAGAGGGTTCTGTTTTTGTTTGATGATTTTTTTCACTCCTAGGGTTCACAGGCTGTCGCAACCTCTTCATGATAGCCTTACATTGGTGCAGGTGTTCGTCGGAAACCGAGTGCGATCTTGCCAGGGGCGGACGATGGCCCAACCGTATCAGCAGGACAACAGCAACAAGGCGGGCGATCGAATGGTGACCCCGGATTCTCGATCTCGCCTCGAAAGGGACGTTCGGTCATCCGCGACAGAAAAGGTGCAGCAGAGAGGCCAAGTCCTTTGGGCAACCATCGGGCAGACGCATCCACTGGTATCGATGATGATCGGGGCATGGAGAACGGCCATGATGGTCCAGATTTGTTGCGGCCGCTGCAATCGTCACAACAGAGTGCTGAGCAGCCGGAGCCCTGGCACGGTGGTTCACATCCGACTAAAAGGGCTCGGTATGAGGAGGAGCATGGACAGGACGGGAACAAAGGAGAAGGCGACGGAGGGGCAGGTGCAGATGTAGAGCACGAGGACGATGAGGAAGATGATGCGAAGACGATTTGGCTGGCGTCGTCCGACGTTACAGTTCCACTGGGGATACCCTTTTGTAGACCGAGTGCAGGGGGAGCTCGCATGGCGCCGGCTGCGCCCATGCCTCCAGGCCCTGTTACTCTTTCCATGCTTGGCTATGCGTCGGATGATGACGAAAGCTCGGAGAATTACCTACCCTCGGTTGAGAACATCCGGCAGCGTGTACAGATGGGCGCTTGTTTAGAAAACGGGTTGGAAGGCTGCAGCGCAGATAGTGTGCATGTAATTAGGGCGGCCCTTGACATGTACCTGCGAAGAATAATCCAAACTACGGTTGAGCATACTAAAACGAAACGCTCCAGCCATAGAGAGGGTGTTGGCAAGGACAACAGTGGGCTGTCGGGTCATGCAGATGGCGGTATTGCGCTACGAGAAAGGGTTGCGAGTGGGTTGGAGGGAGAGAAAGAGGGTGACCAGGCCCAGGCTACGATTTCACCGCTGGATTTCTTTGTTGCTATGGATCTTAACCGTCCGATATTGGGATTGAATTGGGCTTTTCTGTTGGAGAAGATCTCGCTTCGAGTCTTCTGGGATCAATAGTAAGTACCGTTATTTTCGTCTTTTTCGGCAACCCCCTTGCAATCAATTTGTACTTTATTTGTCGATATTTGTAATGGAAAGCTTACTTCTGGCAGGAACGGTAGCTTGTTAATGACACGCATCCAACTTGATTGTTTCCCCTGGATCTTCAACAATGTGCACTGGTCATTCTTCTCATTGCGATTGCTACTCCCTGTAGAACGTGAGTAATGTATTTCACAGGATCATGGCTTTCGTCAGTACTTCCTGCATGTGCCCTTAGGATTAGTCTTTCTCTGTACTGAATTTTCCTCTGTTCTCGGAGGCTGGAACTAGCCGAGAGACTAGTATTATGTGTTCAACGGCGCTTGAGGTGATCTTTGGTACGAAGAGCCTTGACAGCTATCGAGCTTCAGGACATCATAAAAGTCTATGTTTTACGATTGAGATTTTTTCCAGGTGTAAGATACTCGTTGCTGCTAAAATACGCTGGAATGTAAGAGAGTGTTAAGTCCTTGCAGCTATTCTGGAAACGTTCGGACTTCATGTTCATTACCAATTAGTGGGTCTATATGTGCAGGCAATATACAGTGTAACGTAAGCTTATAAGATAGCGAAAAAACGTGAACAGTGGTTTTTATTTACTTGCTGGGTTTCAAACAGCAGTTCTTATAAAAAGTTGTGTCTGTCATCTCCGTCCACACTTGACCCAATCATGACTAAAGACATTCAAGAATCCTACCGGTGTTCGTAGGAAATCTCAGTGTACACTGGAACTCGAATTTGAATCCTGTCAAAATGCTTTAAGATTGGAAGGTGTGATGCTGATTGTATCGCCATACTGCCAAAATTTTCATCCGGATGCTTGTTAGATTTTGTAGTACGCTCACACCAATTATATTCACCTTGTGGTGAGCTGTGCAGGCTGGTCAACCTATGTAATAGAACAGGATGATAATCCTATTTTTATATGAGAGTGAAGGATAAGGAATTTAGAATATATCGTATGAAGGTTTTTGCCTGTGCAGGTTAAAAGTGTAGTCTGCAGGAAGCAGTGCAACCTGCTGTTGCAACGGTGTAATCTCTGCTATAGTACCAGGAACGTAGAAATATATTTGAACGGACTTCTACAGACGTTTCACCAGATTTAGTAAGACTCGTACGTGTTACTTACCACCTCTAGTAAACCTGAACTTAACTTAGTTCTCATTTTCCACCTCGATACTCGGTGGTGCTCGCCACGTCGTCAATCTCACAATTGTAGCAGTCAAGTTACGTGCAATTATGCGAAGGTCTAATCCATTGAGCTGCAGTCGGAGTAATCACTCCAAAACTTGACCTTTCAACGAAAATGCGCATACATTAAAACACCAAAGGCCGGCGTAGGC
The DNA here is from genome assembly GCA_963920765.1 of Ulota crispa. NCBI lineage: Eukaryota > Viridiplantae > Streptophyta > Bryopsida > Orthotrichales > Orthotrichaceae > Ulota > Ulota crispa. Next base: position 5,174,311 of record OY987242.1, on the reverse strand, counting down.
AGGCACTATTATTGACTGTAAATCCTGGTACATCCAAAGTTTGGGCACTACATCACACCAAGCACCTTCTTCGGAGCTGCACTGATTTCCAGGTACCCAGCTCAACTCACCAGCTAGTAGCTAATTGGAAACCACTGTTTCTGTACTATATATAGAACACAACAGAAACTAGGCAGCAGCAACTAGTAGATTACGCTGCTACACAACGAGTACTTACAAACAATCTTATAATAACGGCGATGCAGCTGCAACAGCTACTGCAATGACCAGCTTGTCCAACGCAGGTATACTTAGAGGGCTGGCTGGGGATGAGGTGAAGACGATCAGTAATGAGGAGGAGGGCAGGGCTTCTTCTTGCCGTGACCTCCGTCATGCTGAGGAGGCTTGTGTTCGCCGTGATGAGGAGGGTACTTCATGTGGTCGTGGTGCTCGTCATGGTGACCATTGCCATGGCCGTCGTGGTGCCCGCCGTGGTGAGGAGACTTGTGGTCGCCATGGTCGCCGTGATATGGAGGAGACTTGTGGCCATTGCCGTAGTGAGGAGGCCACTGGTGGCCGTTATACGGTGGCGGAGACTTATGAGGGTAGGGAGGAGACTTCTCCCACTTCTGCTCCTCCTGCAGCTCTCGCCCCTCCGTGGCGGTGGCAGCGAAGCCCAGAAGTATAGCGCTCACAGCCACAGCTGCCGCCAGTGCAAGTCCTCTCATGATCGCCATGGCGGTGTCGGGATCGAGCAAGGAATCACTGCCATTCCAATCAAAGGTGTTAGTAAACCACTAAACCGGTCTTCCATGGTGAGCATTAAAGCTACAATATGCTATGACCAAATCTTCGTATTCAGCTGAGCCTTGCTTTTTAAACAATTCTCTGTGAGTTTTGAGATAATCCCACTTTGCAAGGCACGTATATAAGTGATGAGTAGAAAACGATGACAACAAAAACCAAAAAAGACTCCTAACATGCAGCAAACTACACTAACTTCATATTCAAGCTCAGTTGTATAATGCAATTCATCGAAACCAGAGCTCAACCATGTCAAATTCAAGCAAGAGAGCATTCAGAGTTAAGCCTCAGCTGGTATCAATGGCTGAAATCTCTACTGAGGAACCGGTTGCTAACAGAAGAAATTATTCTGTCCAACACACAAAATTGCAGACAAAAGAAACCAGCAAACATGCAGTCGGCGGAGGCAATTCTTGGACCTGAGGGTATTGGAATGTGAGTAGCACTAAGAGAAGTTGGGAGGTCTAAATATGCAAACCTGGTGAAGTGGCCCACTGGGCGAGAAGACACAATGCAAGGATGCAGGAATGTGAGGAGAGCGAGGGTATTTATAAAGGGAAGGCGAGGGAAGAGTCACCAGGTGAAAGTTGTGCCGCCAGCGGCGTCATGAGGCTGACTCACTTAATTTTTTTATTTACCAAGTTTTTTTGATCTGTACTGAACGCTAGACCATGATGCGCTTGGGGTCAGAATTGCGAAGAATACCGGTAAGGTAACCACAACTGAAAAGCATCTGAACATGGTTCTTATTATCAAACTCTTTTAACGTTGTTGAATTGTACCAGCAACAAGATCCCAAATTCTCCTGGCATGTGTTTGTTTGATATTTTTTAGAGTAAAATTTGACTTTGTGTCAGTACTGATTAGAGGTGTGTCCAAAATTGACGAGACCACTACTAGAGAGGGGGTTGTAGCAATACGATAAGCAACACTTAGTATGTTGTTAGCTCAAATTTTGAGCCAAATGATGTACTAATTTTGAGTCAATGATGTATTAAGTGTTGCTACAATCCCCTCTCCCCAATTGTAGACGCTCCCATGTTTGAGAAATGAGCATGTTTTTGAGAGATGAGCATTGAAGACAAGAATGTGTAGAGGTCAAATATACAACTAGGTTGCAATGAGGTGTGGTTGCCTTCCATGATAACCAACATCCCAAATCAAATTATACACAAGCTTGTCAAAATGTGAATGTTGCTTTTAGTTTAGCATAAATTAGATACTTTAATTATAGAGATATTACCATAGGAGGCCAAAAAGGATGGTTAGTTGATACATTTCAAAATTGACAAGCATCATAACCTCCATGGAACCCATTTTTTGTAAATGTGGGAGTAGCTCATTGTGTGAAGAGACGGCTTGTCATTCTCCATAACATGAAACTACTTTAGAGCTGTAATTTCCTTGTAACCATTGAGGTTATATTCAACAATGTGAAAGTACAACATTATAAGAGCATCTCCACCGGTAACTCAAACACACTCGAAGTGGATGAAAAGTGCTGTGAGCCCTCTCAAAACCCTCTTAAGACATTGTGTCTTACCATTTCTAACAAGTTTCTAGCAAGGGCCCTTCAAAAGATTTCATTCACTATTCACCCTAAGTTTAGTGAACTTTATCCTCTACTTTTCTTGATAAGTGGTCAACTGATTACTGTATTTATGAGGCATGTTGGAGTGCAAGGCCACCTTTTTGAAAAGCATGGGTGGAGATCAAGGAGCTTGAGGACCTTCCAAAGCAGATGGAAAACTTTGAAAGAGCCCCGATTGATGGAGATGCTCTACTAAACATTGTACTCCTATGATAGCTAACCCTTAAAGGACAAGGCTATTATAATACATACTAGGTACGCTACTGTATAACTGTCATTTGCTACCAACAAAAAGTTTTAATTTGGGATCTTGACTACCTCACTAGAACAACATTGATCTATATTCTAACTTCTTTGTTGATCTCAAATGTAATAAAGGTATGGATGCACTCCAAATACAAAAAAAAATACACCATATTGTATTGGTCACAAAGGGCTGCCTCATCCTTTGGGGGTTAACTAGCATCCCTTGCAATCATGGAATTCCATTGAAACTCACCTTGAACTAAAAGACTTTAACACCTTGTTTTTAGACTTAATGACTATGACACCTTGTTTTTGCAGCCATGATATAAATAGGTCTGCTATTTTTGGAACAAGTGTAAAAGTAAGAATTTGCCTCGATTTTGGAGTTGGGTATTTTTGTTCGCCTCCTAGGCTTCTAGTCTAAACCAGGATCTTTGAATCCTAGATGCAAATTCAAAATTCCCAAATTCAATCTCCTCATGGTAAATTTCGATACTCTTACATTTGTTGCCATATCAAGTAGCAGAGCTGCTTTTGCTCCATGGCTCTACCAACGAGGTGTAAGTGTCATTACGTCCAGCGCGAGTTTTAGTGTGCAGTGTGCAGTGTGCACCGCCGTTGTGTACCCAAATGTTCCAGTGCATAAATGAAGGTTTTCCGACGCAGTCAAATTTAATAATCATCTGCTTTGTACTTCTGTCGATTGAGAATCAGTACAAGTGTGCTGTTACAGAGATCACAGCCAGTTTGCCAGGTCAAAGCCTGGTCAAAAGCAAGATGGGTAGAAGACTCATGTAAGCTTAGATAAGGTAGAAGCACCTTATATGGACACTTTTGTGAAATCAATTAAGGAGGAAGGTGCACTGAGATTTTGAAATCAAATTTTGGTTAGCAAATGGGCATAAATGGGCAAATAATTATCCTCATATTATTTTGCAATTTTATGAATAAAATATGAATTTTTGAAAACGAGGTTGTAGATACGTCTATTGTGGCTCCTAGACTTGTTGTAAATCAATCATTGAACATTGGGAAAATAAACAAGGAGAAGACCAAATGAGTGAGCATGGGTCTAAAAATAAACTACTTTAATGCTTTAAATGGTTAGTGCAATTTGAATATGGAACAATACTTGTCACTGCGTGCAACAAGGGTTTGATTTGCAAGCAACTAGGATTTGCTTTCGGGAATTCTAGGGGTTCAAAAAGGGCTAGTGTCCATATAAGGTGCTTCTACCTTATATGCACATTTGTCACTCATTGACTTCTAACATACTTATATTGATACTAGTAGTTGGCGCTTGCTACTCTATGCATTTACCATTAGAATTTTATTAGGGTTTTTGTATGTTAGATAGAATGCAAAGTAAAAATCTGAGTAAGTCTTGGAGATGTAATATTAAAGAGGTCATTGGATGTCATATTACAGAGGTCTTTGTGATTCTAGTAGTATGATGTGGTGGTCAAGATTTTATTAGCCATATACTCTCATTTTACAAGGTGCTCAAGACATGTACCATGCATGATTTTTTTTGGGGATTTTTGACCAATGGCTGTGTGACTTTTTTGGAAAATGGTTTTTAGCTTGTAGGCTTCATCCTTATTTTTAACTGGAGTTGAAGGTGGACCTATGCGTGGATTTTTGTAGGATCATGGAATTTTTTATGTAAGTAAAAATGATCCATTGGTAAATTCAAAAATTAACTATAGAAGCTATTAACCTCAAAACAACCCTGGAGTTCCTAAGCTTCTAGGAATTTGCTCTAATTTGAACCAAAAGCCAACATTTTGATAAGTTGTATCAATTTTGCTTTAATTCTAACCTTATAAAATCAAACTAGACATGCTACAGATCACATTAGAAAAGAAAACACAACAATATCTCTTGTGGATTGAAAAATGATAATGTTTGGTTGTGGAGGTATTAAAATTGTGAAAGTGATTTGAAGTCTTTCAATCATCTTTTCACATGTCAAATTACAAAAAATTGGTCACCAAACAAATATGAGTTTAAAGTACCTAATATGCATAAAACTAAACTTCAAAAAGATTTTTTCAAAATAATAAAATACTAAAAATAACAAAGGTTTTATTTAACTTCAAAAATTGGTCGAGGACACATTCTGTCTCGATGTCGTTTTGGGGTTAATAGTACACCACAATGTTGGGAAGAAATTTCAACTGGACCGGTTTTTCTCCGGCACTTATGATGTTGAATAGGATTTTTCATAACATCACTGGTCCTAGCCGGCTATTTCAAAAACCTTCTAGTTTTTTTTCGTATGTTTGTAGTTATAAACCGGTCAATTTCCCACAATTTGAACTTGGTGTTGGTCAAGATCTCATAGTACTAAAAATTTCACATTATGATGTTAATATAGGTTATCTTTTTTAATTTTGTTTTTAAATTACAACCTTGGCAAGAATCAAATTTGACATAATCCTTCACCATATGAAAGTTAACCCTTTAAGGATCACACGACCATATTTTGATCAATGGGGGTAGATTTTGGCTTGTAGGTTGAAATTGCTCAATAATTTAGAATTTGGTTTTGAAGAATGCTTGTGATCACAAGAATTTTGCATTCATATAAAAAAATAACAATGCAATCGGGTATGTGAGTTGATAAATAATGGTGTTTACACGGCATGGCTTCAAAATATGTATCCAATTTTTGTCAAAGATGGATCAAAGCAACAACACAATACATCAAGTATGCAAAAAGAATGTCAAATTTCAATTGCACAATTCTAAAAATATTCAAATTGCTTAAGAAATACGCTTGTATTGATTCCCAATATGGTAGTAGTATAATTGTAGTATTTGAAGATCTACTAAAATGGTGTTGTCATTTTGGTTTTAAAATTTGTCATCCAACATTCAAGGCCTATTCTTGATTGTTTTCACCAATTGGATTTTCCAGGATAATTATAAAATTTCTTGTAAAATTGTTTTAGGGTAGCAAAGAAAGTGGGTTTTTTGACCCTTTTTGTCCACTTAGCTACACCTTGTGATTGCTATTTTTGTCTATTTTGTGTGAAACTAGTCTTATTGTAAAGGTGGGAAACCCTGCTTTTTAGAAATGTAATGCTCTTCTCAATCAAAGCTTGCATGAAGCACTAACATTCAAATCCACACAAGCATAAACAACTAGAGATTTTCCATGTATGGCTCACTCAATCAATATAATATTTCACCTCCAATGGTAGATCTAGCTGAAATTTTGGTACTTTATAGTAAACAAGGTGTACTTCTCATTCGTATGGTTGGATTACTAAAAATGGGTCCATATTTGAGTCAATTGCACATCTAAGCTTACATCCCATGTTTTTAGTGGATTTTGTGAAAATGGATGTGGTCCTTAAAGGGTTAAGGTTTTTCTCAGCTTCCAAATGGAGTTGAGAACTTGAGATTGAGAACAAAAATTTTGAATTCCATCACATCAACATATTCTAGAGTTTAGGGTTCAAAAATTTCAGTTTTTCCTAGTAGTTCTTTACCTCTGCCTAAAATATATTTCAACCACCTATTGAAAAAGTACCAAAATTTAGTATTATTTTTTCACAAAGACATAGACTCAATTAGCATATGGTTAAGCCCTAAAAGGACCACTTGTTCCTACGGGGGACAAATGGGATTTTGGGCATGTACTTATGGCTAAACTGCTTTGAGTGATTTTTTGAAACTTTTATGGAAGATGGGGAATTCAAAGATCTACGTGGGTATCTAATTTTTTCCTAATTCCAACATTTATTGAAGAAGTTAAAAGTGAATTTATGAGAATTTTGGTTTGGCAAGCAGCCCAAAATCTTCTTTAAAAATTGCATTTTCTTAAATAAAAAACTGAGGTTGGCTCTTTAGACTTATGTATATGTAGGAAGCTTTGAATCATTCAATTCTAATTGATGAGATGAAAGTTATGAGAAGTTTTAGTTTGCGGGTAGGTGTGGAAAATCTCAAAACTATGCCTACACGCAAACTAAAACTTCTCATAACTTTCAACTCATCAATTATAATTGAATGATTCAAAGCTTCCCACTCATGCATAAGTCTAAAGAACTAACTTCAATTTTTTGTTTTAAAAAAATGCAATTTTTAAAGGAGATTTTGGGCTGCTCCCTGAACAAAAATTCTCATAAATTCATTTTAAACTTCTTCAATAAATGTCGGAATTAGGAAAAAATTAGATACCCACGTAGATCTTTGAATTCCCCATCTTCCATAAAAGTTTCAAAAAATCACACAAAGCAATTTAGCCATAAGTACATGCCCAAAATCCCATTTGTCCCCCGTAGGGACAAGTGGTCCTTTAGGGGTTAAAGCCCTCGATAGGCCCTTAACCTTGGGAATTTGCGACTAGTTTTGATAAGCAACCAACAAGAATCTAATATTTTTCAAAAAGATCTAGGTAAAAAATTGAGTCTTTTTTTTTCCTTCACCAATTGATTTCCGATCCGACAAGCTTTTTGTTGAGTTTTGTATTTGGCATTTTCTAAGCTTGGGGCCGCTTTACATATGGGGGCCAGGCTAATTCACTGTATCAAAGGCCAAGAATCCTCACTTGTAATTGGATAGAAGGCCGAAATCAACCCCAACCCCTTTACACATAGAGTAAGGGCCATTTGGTGGAATGTATACTTTATTCAACAAAGACATGATCTGACATGGCCTGAGCTCACTAAATTGGGAGCACCAAAAATGGGAAGCCAATTCTTGGCCTTGGGGCCAATTTCAAGTTTCATTAAAAAAATGTTTTTTTTCATAAAATATATATTTTTTCTCAAATCAAATATGAAGCTTACCCCTTTACACAAGAGGCAAGAAGACTAGGGGGTACGAGGGGCACGGGGGCTTTTAGCATGCTAAATGGGTTTACTAACTAGTTCTTGTGTTTATAAAAAAACATTATGCTTGTATATTTTGTATCTATTTGCAAATCATTTTTTCCTTCTATGCTTCGCATAAAGTTTTAAACCTTGCATATGTTGATTTGTTGATATGTTGACTTCTTTTTCTATCATCTTTTGTGCAAGATACTCTTGATGATCTATAACTCATAGTATTTACTCCTAGATGCTATATGTATAAAATTTTGATTTTTGGAAAAACTAATCAATATGCAAAAACATCATAAATGCTTTGTGGTTGATAAAAAGATAACAATGAAGGCAACTGGTATAATCATATACCTTGATAAGGTAAACAAAAACTTAAGAGTTTGTTTCAAACTTCATGTTTAGGGTTCATGCACACTTTGGCAACATCCCCCTTTGTCTAACTCTATTTTATGGTATCTATCATCATGTCATTGTTTCAAATAAAAAAATAAACAACAAAAAGTAAAAAATAAAAATAAAAATAAATGAAAAAATTATTGTGGCATATTCTCATTTTACATTGTAACAAGAAGCCACTATTTCCAGATGCTAACTTTTTGAAAACAAGCCATGGCCCATAAGAGATTTTTGTCACAACTTTTCACCTCTAGTGTAAAGATGGCTTAACTTTATTGAATTGGCCCAACTTCTTGGCCTCAAGGCCTTTACATATGAGACAATTACCCCCCACTAACCTTATTTTAATTAGTAGTGGAGGCCAGCCTTAAGCAAAATGTGGGCTGAAATTTGAGGCAATCGGCTCCAAGCCAAATTGGCCTGGGCCCCATATGTAAAGTAGCCCTTAGTCGGCGTTTTCTCAAGTTTAATAGATTGACATTTTACTAAATGTCAATTCTTTGACATTGATACACCAAATGCCGTGGTTATGGTATTATCTAAAAAATAATCAAGTCAAGGTTTTGTATCAAGTTTCAAAATCCTAAATGAGTGAAGTATGTGTTAGTTACAGTGGTGCTTGGATAAGATCAACCTTTGTAATAGAAAGGTTTGGATAGTGTCAAGGTCCCTTTTCTCATTTTTGTATACTAGATTAGTTGGATGGAGTGTTTCTTTAAAGTCAATGCTTGGATATGATCAACAGTATATTCCCTCCCAAAGTGTTGACCTTATCCAAGCACCACTATAATAGGGTTTCAATAAGGTAGACTCAAGGTTTTTTTTGGCTTTTAAATACCAAAAAGGTTTAATTTTTTAATATTCAAGCTATAGTCCTATGTAAAAAAAAGAAGAAAAAATAGCGTCATGGTGCCAGATGTTGCTCAACGTTCCAAATCTAGATGCCTGCCATGCATTAGAAAAAATAATATGTTATTGTTTGTAGCTAGTCAATTAGGAACTTAGGTAGAAAATAATGTGCTCTTCACGCCATGTGGAGCCGTTATATTTGGAAATCAAGCCGCCCTTAAATTTCTTAGAGATAATGCCTTTTTTTTACAAATCTTTGGTTTTTGCACCCCATGTTTTCATAAAATTCATTATTGCAATAGTTGTTTTTTATTTTAGGAAAATTTGATCACAATTAACAAGCTCAAAGCATGAATACTTGTAGCCTAATTTTGCACTTAAGAAAAATCTTGTGAAGCCATATGTGCACTATTAAAAATTACCATATGGCCTAAGAAGCTTCTGGTCCAACACCAAAAAAATGTTGAGGTAGAGTTGATTTTAAGCTCAAATTTAAAATTGCACTATTATCACTCCCTTAGAGATTTATGTTTTTATAAGTTGCAACGTGACATCGTACATGATCATTTATTGTCATTTTCATCTTTGACCTCCTTCTTCCCTTCCTTGTCCTTTGAGGTCATTCCTAAGTGTTAGCTAAGTTGATTAAATTTTGTTGTTTTTGATTTTTTGCAATTGACATTGCTAAAACTAAGATACCCAATTTTGAAAAAAAATCTTTAAAAAGTATGGGTATTTGACAACAGAAAAGTGATAGTAGAGCAGGAGTAATAATAAGGCCAACTACTTATTCTTTCCGATAAAACACTTTTTATGATTCCTCTCTTTTTCAACTTGCCTTAGGATCAACAAGCATAGCAATAGTTGTACCAACAAGATAGCCTCACAATACGGTACTAAATATTTGAAGTTTCGATAAAAAGTTGTACAATGCATGAGCTCTTTTGCAAGTGGAAATTTTGGTTTTATTTTGCACCAAAACAATGAATTCAAACTTGAAGCTCGCATATGTTGTACAATCTGAAGTTATCATTAGATGTAATTTTTCTCCTCTTCTACCAAAATCCAGTCACATGGGTACGTCTTATGGAAAATAGTGATATGCTAGACTGACGACCGAGTGAAAGCAACATTGGCTCTTGTCCATATATCTGAATATGACTTGCAAAAACGATGCGCAACCCACTTTACACCAGTGGTCCCAAATGTGATTTTCATTTTATAGCTCAAACTGCTAAGAAAACTGCTAAATGTGATAAAAAGTTTGAATTTAACAACTGGCAATACACTGTATATCCCATGGTGAAGCACTTGATATTCTTAACCCCTAAAGGACCGCAAGGGGACAAATGGATTTCGGGCATGAACCTACAGTTAATCTACTTTTTGTGATTTTTTGAAACTTTTATTGAAGGTGGGGAATTCAAAGATCTACGTGGGCATTTATTTTTTCTTCATTCTGACATTTATTAAAGAAGTTATGCATGAATTTCTGCAAAAGGGCGAGGGCAGGCAGCCCAAAAAAAAATCAAAATTGTATTTTTTTTTTAAAATCTGAAATTGGTTCTTTACATTTATACAAATGTGGGAATATTTAAATCATTCTATTTTAATTGATGGGATGAAAGTTATGAGAAGTTTTAGTTTGCGGGTAGGTATGGGACTCCCAAACCTCCATTCTTTTTGTCTCTTGTAAAATTTGTTGCTTTCCTTTTTTGAGCTTTTTGTGTTTTTTATTTTTACTTTTATTTTTTCTAAGTTGAGGTAAACTAAGATTCCTTGATTTTCACCATTTGGATCAAAGTAATTTAGATTTCTTAATTTTACATAAATCCTCCAATTTTGCCTAGCGCATATGCAAATTTCATGGCCTTACGATATTGTAAGATTTTACAAAATATGATCCACACCTCCAATTCATTTGAAAATTCTCCCATGCATACCTAACTTGGTCTTCTACATGGAAAAAATAAACCTCAACTTTGCGTTGAGCAATTTTTTTGATATAGGAGCCATCAAAAGCTTTTGAAATTTTTGAGGAGTAGGGACAAAAACTTTTTTTTCTAGTTTAGATGTCAATATCTCACTCTTTTACTTCTAGAATGAGCTGAAGTTTTTTCCACAAGTACCTCCCATAGTCTAGGGCAAGATTTTATGGTTGAATTTCCAAATAAAACTTTTTTTCCTACCTTTCTACTCATTCCCCCAAAAGTGGCAATTTTTAGTGATTTTCAAAGAAAATAGGGCTTGGTCCTTTAGGGGTTAATGAGGTTTGTATAACTTAACCCTTTAAAGACCGCACACATTTTCCCAAAACCACTAGAAATCGAGGCAATAAGATTAGATGTGCATTTGAAACAAATGTGGACCCAATTTGAATAATCCAATTGTACAAATGTGAAGGGCACTTTGTTTGTTGCAATGTATCAAAATTTCAGCTAGATCTACCGTTGGAGGCGAAACGGTTTTACAAGAAATTTGATAATTGTTACAAAAAATCCAATTGGTGAAAGCAATCAAGAATTGGCATTAAATATAGGATGAACTTTATTTAAAAATAAACTGACAGCATCATTTCAATGGATTCTCAAATAGTACAATTATACAACTACCATATAGAGAAACAATACTAGCATATTCCTTGAGCAATTTGAAGTTCTTTAAGATTGCATAATTGAAATATGGCATTCTTTTTGGATGTTTGATGTATTGTGTTGTTGCTTTGATCCACCTTTGATCAAATTTGAATACGTATTTTGAGGCCATGATGTATAAACACTATTATTTATCAACTCCCATATCTGATTTCATTATTGTTTTTTGGGTTGGATGCAAAATTCTTGTGATCACAAGCATTCTTCAAGACCATTTTCCAAATTGTTGAGTGATTTTGCTGTTTTAGGCCAAAATTACTCTCCCGGACCAAAATATGATTCGGTGGTCTCTAAAGGGTTAAGCACTACAAAAAATATTGTGTCCACGCTGACTTAACAATGACTAAAATGAGTTATTGAGAACACTTTTTAGTCATTGTGGACATGGTTTTCCTTGTAGTCAAAAGCAAAATTTATAGTGTCAATTTCAATCTCATGAGAACATTCCTTGAGAAATGTGGTTCATGGATCAAATGGGTTTTGAAACAGCTCCAGTGGAGTGCAAATTTTTACCTTACCCTTAAAGCTTCATTTTGGGAAGAAAATCAGGGAACTAAGAAATCCTATATAATTGTTCAAAAATACCAATTAAGACTCCAGTACGTTTTGCTAGAAGAACTCCAGTGTAATCAAAATTCAAAATTTAAATGTTTGGTTATTTTGTTGTTGGAAACCGCTTGTAAACCACATTGTTGCTATAAACGGCTTGTAAACCACATTGCTGTTGTAAACCACTTGTAAACCACTTGTAATGTAGTGGAGATGGATAGTGTGGCAGGGAAATTATGGATGTGGACTCTTGACGAAAACAGGCCAGTGCACATGCTGCACTCCGCTACTCGCTTTCAGGTGGACTGACATTTTTCTATCATTTGAATTTCAATAAAAAGAAAAGACAAATTGAATTCAGCACTCCCAGCAACCAAGTGGACTTTGAAATTGAGCATGCTTGAAGTGTGGTCTTCAGTTTTCCAGCGTTAAAAATTTAAGGACTTTGCTTTGTGGCATCTCTTGCCAAGCTCAGTGCGTTGGGAGGAACGCTTCTTGTAGTTTTGGTCGTAAACTAAAAGTAGTCGGGAGGTGAGTTTTTTTTGTAAACATTGGACCTGCCTATATCTTTCACCGAATAACCCTCTTTCTACGGATCCAAGGTGGAAAAGTTACAAATATTTATTACCAAAAAAAACAGTAAAGATCTGCTTTATTTTGGAGTTGTTCATTTACATGAGTTATCCAAGGTAGACTAAGTGAGGGGTTCTTAATCCAAATATAAATTCAAAATTTTCAAATCCGACCTACTATGATAGATATAGGTCACCATAAGTACATTGGGGATACATATATACAAATGATAATTGTGAACTTGTATTGATCTGAAAGGAATCATCATTTATCAATAGAGAAACCACAAAGGGAATATAAAAAATAAAAAATAAATAAAAAGGCAATACCAAACACTTGGCGCCCAAACACCAAAAACACACAAATAACAATTTATGCAATAAGTGCATCATAACCAAGCAGCATAGTCACACCATAATTTATTCAAAAAGTACACAAAAAGCAAGTTTTGTGCAGGAGTACAATTTTGGCAAGAATGCCATATTCATTAAATTGGGAAAACTAGATTCCCAAGTTGTATTTCACCTTAAATTTGGCGTTTCTCCTTTGGCGTTTAAATGCCAGATTCAAAAGTATCAGCTTTGGTTAGAACCACTTGATTTTGTCCCTTGCAAATTCCTCCTCTCAAGTGAGGGCACATGTACCAAAAAAAAACGTTGCTTAAACCTAGAGCTTGGTTTAAGGTGATCACCTTAAACCTAGTTTATTCCCAAAATTGGGGTTTAGTCCCAAATTAACAAATATGGCGTTCAAGGTAATCAAAACACTAATCTTAAAACACACGACACATACAATGCAACTTTTTAGCATGAGTAGAACCAAGCCATTGTAGTTAGAATACCAATAAGCTACCACATTAGACACAAGAAGCTTTGGACTTCAGTAGAAATAAGGTAGGAGCACCCCATAAGTGCCAATCTAAGGGTTTTGAACATGATGAGTATTAATAAACATCTAGAAAATTATAGGATCCTATTAGGAATAGAAAAATAATGAGTTTGCAAGTTTGAATGTATTATTTGGATACTGTGAGAATAAGTTGTGAATTTTTAAAGAGCAAACTGCCATTGTGCCCATAACCACTATCAAGATTTTGTGTTCACATATTGTACAACCTTGTCATTACATCAATATACTTCCAAATATTTTCCAAGATTTTAGAGCTAAGGGTTATGGGGACAGCGTTGCTTATGGGTGCTCCTACCTTAATATCATGGTAGTTGAGATTTTGCCATAATAAAATAGAGTGGAAGAGCAATTGCTTCAGTTCCTCAAAAAAAATTAGAAATGTTACAATAATTTGGATAAAGGTGAACCTAAAAATCCAAACATGAAGGTAGGAAAAAATCCCTCTCCAATCCATGCAATGTTACTAGCTAGTTGTGCAAGGTGTGCACTTGGAAGTGCTAGCATAGATCTTGGTCTAATGGCAAAAAGCAAACTTTAATTAGGTTGCAAGAGATCAAGACCTAGATAAGAAGTATAAGGCTAGACAATAGAGGTCCTTTTACCTTGGAGTCACATATGGGTAAAGACAATCAATTCAAACTACTTATGAGAAAACCCTACACATTGCACTCAATTCCCCAACAACTCCCTCCCTAGTTGACTCCACTACAAGCAAGTCTTTGCACTTGCTTGCAAGAGAAATCAAAGTCATGAGACACTAGTTGGTAAAAGTAAGGGACATTTAAACTAGTGTTTTCTCCCAAGTGAAAACTTTGAAATTATTCACTCTTGATCCACTTGAAGAAAAAGAAGGAGTTTGGGAAAAATGGAGGTGGGCCTTGCATTTACTAAGAAAATATTCAACTTTGGATTGCTTCCAGTGTAAGGTAGTACGCTTGAAAACCGTTTGCTCATTTCAAACCATCCAATAGCTTGTTCTGAAATGGTGCACTAGTGGTTCTTACATTAGCCTCTTACAACTCATTGAATGCATGGAAGAAAATTTGTTTTTAATTGCAAGAGCCAATCATTCTCCTTGCTTCCTCAAATCTTTTCACAACTTGCAAGGGAACGATTCTTGGAAGGTATAAGGTTAATAATAGGGACCTATGACACATACACTTTGAGAATTCATAAGTAACTCAAAAATACTTCAAAAAATATGAAACAACTTGTGTTGTATTCAACATCTATTTCTCTTTGTCTGAAAAATGAACTAAAAATCCCTCCATCCACGGAAGACCACGAAAAAGAGGGATGAGCCCTTAGATGGGCGGTTTTCGAGCGTACTACCTTATGTCATAATTTCTGGTATAAGTTAAAACTTAGTTGCTTGTATGCTTTACGCATGAAGAACTGTGGAACTTGACAGGTGGACATGGAGATTGGAACTTAGAAAGTCTTTTGAGAGTCCCATTCTTTCATAAACATCTTTGGTAGTTTAGTACCTAACTATCCATGTACTTGCCAAATCCTTGTACTTTTTGCTGGCAACAATAAAAACCTTTTGGCCAGAGTCCTAGTAATCAATTCAGGACATCTCCTTTTGTTTAATCATTAGCAAATTGGAATTGGTCATGGTACGCCATTAGTACAAGCGTTAGGGGTAAATGAGCTTTAGTGAAATTGACTAAAATATCTCATGTGGAGTATTTAACCAGTCTGGATTCTAGCGCTGAAATAATAACTCATATGTAAAATCTTGAGATATTTACGCAAAATAAATATATCTACGTAAACATTCTATGTTCCTCAACATTGGAAGATCTCTCCTTGTTTTGTAAACAAAGTCCATAATCACGTCAATGGTCCAACTTGAATTAAACATGGCATCCATGAGGTACTCGATCAATAAAGATAGTTTAGTTCACTTAATTTTTATGACAAGTGCAAAATAAAACCCACTTTTTATAAGTTAAATTAATTGTCAATCTACGTTTTGAAGAATGAGTTGTAGGTCTGTTATACAATGTTCAAAATTCTCTATTAGCACAAGAATTTCAAAAAGTAAAATAAACAATTCAAAATTCTCTATTGTAAAACATTGGGTGTCAAGCATTGGGTGTATGTTTGTCACCCTAAATTTGGAACTCAAAGAGGGGAGAGGGAGAGCATAAAATAGAGAAAGGGAAGGTGAAAAATTACTTGAAAAGTCACTAAAAAATAAGAGAGACCCAGTGCAAAGCCCGTGCAAGGCAAATTTGTAATAGTAATGTTTATGAGAAACTAAGCTTATGCTAGTTATTTGCATTGAAGCATTTGGCTTCCATCTTCATACACATGATTAAGGTTTCTCCAACCGCTCTCTAATGCCGCACTTTATGTTTGAGGTGTTCACCACTCAGCATGAATCCAAAATGGGGCAGTGAACACTACTTGCACAAACAAATCTTGCCACATGTTGGTTGTTAAGTTAGTTTGGGAGGGTTGGGATTGGGATTGTCAAGTGTCATTATAGGAACACATCCAAATAGTTTTAGGGTTAGTCTATAGTTGCTTTTAGGAACCTTATGAATTGTAACTTTGCCTTTTAATATAAAATATCCTACAATATTTTTTTCCACAAAAATGAGTCCATGATAGCTTGTTGAAAGGCTAATCCTAGGGATTTTTTTAGTGAATTTTCCCAGACCTAGCTGTATCCCAAACCCTTAAACGGTGGGGTATGGGTAATCGGGTATGTCTATCTTAGCCAATCTATACAAATGTTAACCAACAAAATTGAAGGATCAAGCTAAAATCGTACTAAAAATATGTAAATAGTAACGTTAATCTATTATCTCTGTTTCCATAAACACGATGTACCACATTATCTAGATGCTAGTCAATGTGGCCTTTGTATGATTGAAAAGTTCCGATTAGGCCAGGTTGTGTTGACCCAAACCCAGCTGCTCTGAGAACAAAGACTTAAAATTTTGGACCAAGTCAGTGAAGGCAGAAAAGGATGACGTGAATTTCGATCAATATGGAGTTGCATATTACTGTATATATGGAGTGTATCTGGATATTGCATTAGTCCAGAGACACTCCATACATAATATGCAACTTCATATTCATCAAAATATATGATCAAAATATGTACATCAAAATATATGATCAAAATATATACATCAAAGTATATGATCAAAATATATAGGTATAGACAAGGGTTCAAGAAGAATTAACATTCAGTGTATCTTCAATTGGTCAAAATTGCAAAAAAATTGGTTGAGATATAAAATCTTTGGAAAATAATTGGCTTGATTTAAAAAAATTAATTAATTATAATATATCACAATATAAACATAGTGTAAATATTGGATTTTTTAATGTATTTTTGTGAAAAACTAAGTGAAATTTTAGTGAAGCAAAATTCATTCCAAACTCTAGTGTGGACCAAGGAATGTTAACCCCCCAAGGCCCAAACAAGGTCTTTTGGCAACATAGCAATTTTGGGCAGCTCACTATACATAGATTTTTTCTTTTTTTTCTTTGGAATTTTCACACATGACATGCCCAATGAGTAACTTTAAGGTTCAACAATTTTCATAACTTTTGATTGCATGGTTCAAAAGTTATTGCATGATATGGAGTTTAGTTTGTTCATTGGGCAGCCCATGCAAATATATACATATTTAATTACATTTATAGAATGAAACAAATTGAAATAGGTTCTTTAGATTATATATACAAAGTTAGCTATGAATCCTTCCATTTCAATCAATGAGATGAAAGTTATAAGGAGATTTTGTTTGGAAGCAGTTATGGATTCTCTACTCTAAAATAAACTTTTAAGTCCTTTATCTTACTCAATTTTCAATATTGTGGGAAAAACATAAAGCCAAAGGATATTTTTAATACAACACTACAACCACTGGAATTGGCATTTTTCATTTAAATGTTTAAATTCTTAATAGTTATGTGTTTTATATCATTTTCTACTTCTTTTTTCTTACTATTTTTTTCCTATGTGATTTACAATTCCAAATTATTTGAAAATCTTCAAGTTTGTACCCAACTTGCCTTTAAAAATGAACCTAAAGAGTTACAACCATTTTGGAATTTTTTTCATACAAATATGACCTTGTAAAGTGTAGCTGCCCAGGTTTTTGCAAGGATAAAAATTGGCTTTTGTCAATTCAAACTCAAATATTTAACAATTGGCATGGTGGAAGTTTCTGATTTTTTTTCACATTTTTTGATACTAACGTACTATAAGATCTTACAGTTACATGTGTCCAAAAATGATTTTTTTCTAAAATTTGGTACTTGTACTAGAAATGACAGGTTTGAAACAATTTTGGTAGAAACTTACTCAAAAGCCTTTAGGGGTTAAACTTTGCAAATTTGCCAAATCTTACGTCCATTCTCCATTGCATTTGTAACAATTGGAGCAAAGGGTTGATGCCAATAAGAGCACCTCCAATGGAACAAGGTTTTGAAAGCATCAAATAGATTTTTCCGTGGGCCTGTACTTAACCCCTAAATGCCCATGAGGACGTTTTTTGTCCTCTGACCTTGAAAAAACAATCTGTGTAACATGAAAAAGTCATTTTTCATCTATTTTTTTTCTAAAGTGACTGTAAACACATGATCTATTATAGAAGGCAAACAACAATCTTATCAAATATACTCATATTTTTAGATAACCCAAATTGTGAGAAAATTCAAAATCACAGTGTTGGGTCCCAAGCTGCCCTTATTGCAATTTTCATGAGGTTGGCATTCACTATTGACTTTTGAAGCTTTTAGAAGCAATACTATTGGTGCCCATCAACCAAAACAATGTTGAAGTTACAGTATAAATATTGTTGAAGCTATAATATGGGCAGGCCACGGCCACCCAACGGTCCTTTAAGGGTTAAATTTTTTTTACCGTGCATCATTGTTGCAGTTATTGAGCACTATTCATCAAAATCCAAAGAGTTGCCCATAAAAAGAGGCTAAGCTAAAAGCCCTCCAAAATAAACTCAGTATTTTATGATTTTGAAAGCTTATAAGCCAATGTGCGGGAAAAGCCGGCGGTTAGTTCAAAGTTAACTGGTGAAATTGAAAAAAAAAATCAGTTGCATTTTGAAATTGCTGGCAAAAAAATAAATTAGATTTTACTAAAAATTATAGATATAATATTTTACTATCTAAATTTAGAATACTGCAAAAAACCAGTTGAATATAAAAATGCCGGTTTTTTTCTGTGAAGTCCAAAAAAATTCCCGAACAATATTATAAGTAAATCCCAGGATTTTGCAATGAAAAATGTAGCACTAGTGCAAGGCTATTTTTTACCTCCTGTTGGCATTCCAAAAAAATGAAGAGAGTTTGACGAACTATTGGACAGGCTCCAGCAAGAAGTAAAATTACAATGGAGACAAACATACGACTTTCCATGTTAGTATGATAAATTGTACAATTTTTATGTTTCAGAGTTAATAATCTATCAGTTTTAGTAATTATGCAAGCAAATAGAATTAGAGAAAGAAATATTAGAGATGGATCTAGAAGAAATTATTTGCGGAATTATAGCTCAAAATGGTCGTCAAAAAAGAGCAATCTCATGCACATTGATATATCATAGGCTGGACAACGCGGTTTATTGCACATAAGTCGATGTGGGGCCAGAATGGACAAGCTCAGCATTTTTTATAAACAAGAGGAATACTCATAATTTTGGCCCTATTTTTTTTTGTTGTTGTTTAAGCCTCTCTACTTTGTAGCCTTTTCAAGGGTCATGTCTCATAGATGCCAAATTGCTAACGGAATATCCGCATCTTGTGCAACTTTGAAAAATACATCTAATCAATATGCGAGGAGAACCGGTAGATTGTATGTTTTTAGATGGTCAAAATGCAAAAAAAAAACTGCTAGAACTTTGATACTAAAAGAAGGTGATCAAATTTTCAAAAAAGTTACACTCATATTATAAATATATAACATATCTTGTACATGCTTATGAAAATTCATCTAAAGATGAGAGATGTTGGATGTTAGCAAATGAAGCTCAAACATCTTCCCTAACATTATATCCAATTGTTGGGTGAAAAGGAGCATTTATTTCACATGATCATCTTTTTAAGCTTCCACATTGATTTCCCTCTCATGCTTCTTTCCTCAATGGATCCAAATTTCATCCTTAGTCACTCCAAATTCTTTTGGTCTTTTTTCAGAGAGATTATACTTGGCTCTAGCCCATTGCTGACGTTAAATGTTTTAATAAAAATTGCTAGGTTAGGAATCTAAAGTACTTGTTTTCATTGCATCCTTGTCAAGAAGTAAATCCAGATGCCATATGAAGGTCAGAAGGTCCTCTCCACTCATCAAAGATTGAGTTGAATTTGGAAATACGTTGCTTGTAAACATGAAATGAAAAGAAATTAAGGTTTAGGATTCAAGATTATCAGAAGGAACTGAGGATTTCGATTTAACCCCTAAAGGATGTTGTTGTATTGTGTACGCTCTCATGTGTTGTATACAGATGGGATATTTGGGTAGCACATGAATCCCATTGGAGCTATAAATTTCAAGCCAAGTCATAAAGGCATATTACCAATCAACTAGGATTTTTTGGGGAATTTTTGACACTTGTCTTGAAGCCATTTCTTCAAGTACTAAATGGTCCTCATATGAATACATCCAACACTTTTGGTAGGCAACATCCTTTAAGGGTTAAGGTTGTGAAGGCAAGGAGATGAGTTGGAAACTTGGCAAGGATCCTACACTCCATACTCTCAACAGACATTCACATCTCCCTGGGAGATGGCTCAGTATACTGCACATACGTCAATGTGGGGCCGGGGTGGAAAACCTCAGATTTTTTCACAAAAGAAGGGTAATGGTAATAATTTGTCCCCTATTTTGTATTGTTCAATTGTATCCTCCTCTACGCACTAGACTAATGAAGTGTCTTTGAAATCAAAAACAAATTTGAAACTCCCTAACTCAATCACTAGATGGCAATACTTAAACTCTCACATTTTTTGGCAAGTGAAAAACCTAAGGTTTTCCACCCCGGCCCCACATTGAGGTATGTGCAGTAGACTAAGCCCTGGGAGATGAGCTCAACTAACCAACAATACCTTGTTCACAAATGCAGCTAATTCACTGAACCTTCTACTAGAAACTTCTCTCAATAGCAAAACAATCACATTTGGGATGGACAATGCTATTTTGTGAGCGTAAATTGGTGAGTAGTGAGCCAATACATTATGAGTAGGAACTAATTTTGAGCTCAAAATCAATGAAAATATTATAAAGAAACAAGTTTTTCAAAAGATAAAAGTTTAAAATGTACAATTATAGGGTCTTATATACATAATTATAGGCGAATATTGAGTATTTTGACAAAAAATCTAAGCTCACGGCTCATGGCTCACAAATCCCCGCTCACTACTATATATAGCATTCCCCCATTTGGAATCACCAATTGTTAAGAAAAAGTACTCTAGAGCAATTATCTCATATAAAATTTTCATTAGTAGCTCAAGTGGCAAACAAACAATGCTACATGTGCTAAATTATCAAAAAACTATCATTATGAGATACTTGTAGTTTTGCAATTTAAAAAAAAAATTGGTGTAAGTTTTGCTAACCTTAGAGCATCTCCTGCAACTCTCCAAATGCCTAAGCTCCTTTGATTTTTGGATGATAATCAATCAATTTTAGTGTGTGTTAGCCTCTAAATTTAATTACCTTTCTCCTTCAAACATGGCCATATTTGAAGGGGTATCTAAACCCTCTACAAGCTATATTTCCTCTTAGGATTAGCAAGTTGTCATAGCTTACTTATTGCTTTTGAAAGTTCCTTGACTCATGATAATTAGCTAACATTATATTTAACTAGTTGCACTATTGGGAATACAAGTAGCCATCCCCTCTAATTAAATGGATAGAGAAGAATTGAAGGGATCTAGATAATTGTAGGGTAGCAGACTTGCTTTCAATGCTCTAGAGTCTAGAGTCCAACAAGTCGGTGCCAGTTTGCTGTATACTAGCAACATTGTCACCAATGATTATTTAAACTACACTAAATATTGTGTTTAGGTTGCCCCACACTAATTTCTCAACATTTCAAATTATACACATATTTATTGCTGCTATAGCAAATTTCATCAAAAAAATTCTGCAACAAACAATGATTTGAGGAGCCTGTCAACAACAATGAGGCTTCAAAAAAACAAATTAGCGGCTTCCAAGTCATAAACCATGTGAGATCCAAGTATTAGGGGGCTTCAAACTTAAACTTTTTCAAGTGACTCACATTGCAAATCACCTCTGTGCATTCACTAGTGAACAGCAAGGTGACGCACCTCTTAAATTCACTCCTAGTGTGATTCACGTGAGAAGTGAATTTCAGAAACTCACTTTTGTGCATCTCATCCTCATGTTTGTCTCACACGCTCAAACCCCCGACTTGTGCACAAAATCCTAATCGCAAATTCACATGTGTGTCAGACTTTTGGCGTAGGAGCAAACAAAAACAATTCACCAATGTATGGGGATCATGTGAGGTGAAAAACTTGTAAGCCAGATTTCATGTTTGAACCCCCTATTTAGAGAGTTACATGCACCTGGCCAAGTGATGAGTCATGAGGTAACACATCAGGGTAAGGCAACCCAAATGTGAAGATAACTTAAATGCAATATTCCGTGTAGCTAAATTTCGTGGAATTGTACCAAGATTGTCATATAGCTAAAATGCATATGAACTACACAGTGTTAAATTTGAAATTTTTTAGCTGTTTAGCAGAGTGTTTTTAGCCACTTGAGTTGAAAGTAAAAATCATATTTGGATCACTGGTCATCACTCATCACCGTCACGGCAGCAATCAATGCGCCTCTGACTTCAGATACCCCACGCAAAGCTCGCCAGATCCGAAGAAATGCACCAACACTCCAATAGCATCAGCACCACGACAGCAACCAAACACCGCAAACATCCTGTAGCCAGCCTGTGTAAGTCTCAGTTTCTCTACACTGAATATTGCATTTATGTAGGTTGCGCATCATCAATAGAGCACGGGCATTAGAGCACGGGCATTTGAGCGGGCCCTGGGACGGCAAATTTGACTAGTGTATAATTAGAAAATGAGATTATTATCATTGGAAGCGTATACAAAAACTCGTCAAACAAATAAAATGACATATGGTATTGGAAATTGGATTAACAAACTAGAGCCCATTGAAAAAATCGCTAAAGGACAAATAATATAGCAGAGCATGTCTAATAAAGAAAAATTAGATAGTGGCACTCCAAATTCTAAAAATTTGGAATGTCACTATCTAATTTTTCTTTATTATGCATGGTTTGTTGTATTGTTTGTCCTTTAGCTATTTTTTCAATGGGCTCTAGTTTGTTAGTCCAATTTCCAATACCATATGTCATTTTATTTGTTTGACGAGTTTTTGTATACGCTTCCAATGATAGTAATCTCATTTTCTAATTATACACTAGTCAAAAAATAGCAGTGTTTTTGTCATCCTAGGGCCCTCTCAAATGCCCGTGCTCTATTGATGATGCTCTTACCTTGGTGAGTTACCTCATGACTCATCACTTGGTCACTCGGAAGCCCATGCAACTCACTAAATACTTAGATTTCACATGGTTTATGACTTGAAAGCCACTAGTTTGTCTTTTTTTAGCTTCATTGTTTTTTTAGCTTCATTGTTGTTGATAGGCCCTCTAAAAATGGTTTGTTACCGCAATTTTTGATGAAAATACTATAGCAGTGATAAATATGTATAGAGTGTGAAATGTCAAGAAATTAGTGTGGGCCTTCCTAAACGCAATATTCATTGTAGCGACTTCAAAACAAGACATCTGTCCAGATCACCAGCGTAATAGGGGAGTTTCAACAGGTGGCAAATATGGAGACTCGCCGAGAAACATGAACAGATCTCCACAAGAAATCCGCTCTGTAAGCTTAACCCTGGTGCAGCTAGTGTCGAGAAATCTACAAGTGCTAGCAAGCTCACCAAACTTACATTACCAAAGTTAAAGTAACACCGAAGTCGAGCTGAAGAGTGTCGACTGTCGACTGGTTTCAATACAGAGACTGTCTAGTTTTTCGGAGACTTGCTGTGATCCAGTTCTAGCTATGGCGATGGAGAGGATGGAGCTCACTCGGGTGGTGACGGCGATGGCGATGGCGATGGTGGTGATGAGCACAATGGGAGCAATTGCTGTTCCTGTTGCTGCTGCTGCTGCGCCACCATTCCCGATCGACTGTGCGTCGTATGTGGTAGACGGACGCGCGGTGCCGTTGAAGTTCTGTTGCATCGAAGTGCAGGACCAGTTCCTGGTGAACAAGGCCGGTGGCATTGCGGCGTACTGCAACTCTGTGACGGCAGTGATGCGCTACAACGGGCCCTTGGCGGGGACCGAACTGGACTTGGCACTTAGCATCCCGGATAAGTGTGGACTCGACAGCTACTTCAAGAAGGGGTTCCGCTGTGCTGGTGAGTGCTCATTTGTAAGTTGCAACTAAGGTAAGGTAGGTAGGAGACTCATAAACCGACCATGTAAGGGCTGAAACTGAATTTTGGGGAGGTGAAACTTCTTGAAATGTTTTCAGTAAAATTTCCTTGCAAGGCAAGAGGAATTAGCATCTAACTCAAGTTGTTTCATGTTTTTTGGAGCTTTGTGGAATTAGTTATGAAATTTTGAAGTTGAAGTGGCATAGGGCTCTCAAACCGTCCACATTCTCATATGTACATCACTTGTACATTGTTGAAGGCTATGAATTACATTTGAGAAGGTGGACGAGTTTAGAGCCTAAGCAAAATGTGAGCCTCCTACCTTATAGTATGTTGCTTATTACCACCGTTAGGTTTGAGCTTGAATCAATTCCACGTCCACCATCAAACCTAATGTGGACGTCCTAATGGACAAAACGTTTTGTACATTATCTTGTTCGCCTTCATTTGGTGGAAATTTGCCATATTACCATTGATTTTGTCCTTTTGATGAAAGGTTTCACACTAGGAACTAGATGTGTGGTGTAATTATAGTTCTAATCCCACTTGACATCATTTTGTCTTTCTCTCACATGTAGTGAGAGAAAGTGTTTTGTCCAACGGACAAGATTTAAGATCATCTTGAGAAGTGACCTCAAATCTTGTTCACTATAAGTGAACTCTTCAATTTTGACGGGAGTATGTGATGATAGTTAACAATTAAAACCTAATGGCTGCGCACTTCATTGTGAAAGCTCCATTGGGCCCACCAACCAATGACATTTTCTTAAATCTTGTCCACTTCCCAGTCTGAACTAGGCCTCACTCCGTGGGTGTTTCTACTTCCGTTCAAACCAGTTGTGGATAGTATTCGTCATTAACTTTCTATGCCTGGTATGCAGGGAAAATCATTCCTGGAGGTGCAGACAATGCATTCTAAAGAGGAGTTTCGGGGAGCTGCAAGAGTAATGATTGCTGTATTTTTGTTGGTGTTGGTAGGCTGGTAACAATGGTAGTGTTGAAGTTATTCGTCTCTATGGGGTTTAGGTTATCGATATTTGAGCTGATGCAGGAATTGTTCAGAAGCTGAAAACAATATTTTGCCATCATAAATATATGCAGTTCATCAGTTACACTCTGGGTGACCTTCAAAACAAGGTTTTTGTGTACTGATGGTATGAACTTAATATAGGAAGTAGTACATCAAAATATGTAAACGAAGTTGTCATAAACGATATCTGCAAAATTTCAACTTAGCACCCAAGCTTCATGACACATTTAGATTGATTGTAGATACCATTCAAACAATGTGTCTAAAAACTAGCAACGCCCAAAATTGACAACTCCATCTTCGCCCTCCGTGTAGTGTGAAAGACGCAAAAAATAGACTAAGGTTTCTGACGCCAGCTATAATCTGCGGCGGTTGAAGGAAACCTTGACAGCAGACAGTAGAAGCTAATTTAGTAAACGTTTCTTATTGTCAACACTGCAGCAAAGTCGGTAAACAATGTACAGTTTGAGGAGTCAAGAATTGGTTGAAGACAATGCTCCAACAATAAACTAGTCTAAACCTGCTTCACCTACAAACCAGGGTGTCTGTCACCTATTCTACCTACCGCTCACAGACTCCCTTCAGGAGTTCGAATTACACGATGATCTCTAAGTTTTAAAATTCTAGACCTGAACTCCACAGGCATTTTCATTTCCTGCCTGAATGTGCGTAAAGTCGATAAATATAATGCAACTGGATTGAGCTTTGCGCCAAAATCGAATGCAAAAGGTTTGATGTTTTTGTTAGAAGAGTTTTGTGCTTGAATAATTCACTCACACATTCAAGCGTTTCATGAGCTGGTCATACGTGGTGAACATGATGGTGGCCGAAGGGGCCACCCAGAGCATACGCGACGTTATTCCACTAGTCAAGCCTCTGTAGCCTTCATGGCTGTAAATCTTCTTCGCCGCATCCCATGCACCGTGGTATTGCTTTTTCTTTCCCTGGACTTGCAACCTTGTCTTGATCACGTCCTGTATGGAATATATCAACCAGGGTCAGAGTTGTACAATTTTTCAAATATTTTTGCTATGTCGTTTACAATACAAGCAATGTACTTCAAACCTGTTCAAGAATGTTCTCCAATATTTGAACAAAATTGTATACTATACTCAATACCTATCTAATAAAACGTCATAAGTAAGTAGAGCTCTGAATTGTCTAAAGAGAGCCTAGCCCATAGAGTGAGCATTCACAAGAGCTCAACAATCAAAAGCCTTGCACTATGAAGTACAGAAAAGGTCAAAGAAAGCATGTCTAGAGGAAAACCCTGATTACAATCAAGCTTCGGTAATCATACCACTTAGAGTCCCACCTTTTTCACTACGACATATTTTCTAACACGTTGTAAATGTACTACAATTAATGTGGCAAAACGTGCATTTTAGAGAAGGTCATCCTGAAGAGGTTTTGTGTGAAGATATCGAACCCAGCGTATGAAATAGTTTGAAAGTGGCAAGTGTGCAGGTTGTTCTAAAACGGCATTTAGAGCATCACCACCCGTCTCTAAAACAGATGACTTGTTGCCATCCGGCTTGCAAAATTGCCCCACCCGTCTTGCATAATGGACAAACTTGTTGAGAGGCCAAGCCAAAAACCTCTAGTGGTTTGCAAAATTGGGCTTTCTGCAAGCCAAAGGGTGGCTTGCAAACTGGCTTGCAAATTGCATGAGACAATCACCTTTTGCACTTTTCCAAAAAAGAAGGACTTGATCCATGAATGTGGATGTAGCCAATTGGGTGGAGATGGCCTCGTAGCCGATTGGGTGGAGATGGCCTCTTAAGTGACTATGAGTGGGGCAACCCCATGGCTTGCAAACTGGATTGACAGACTTGCAAATTGGCTTGCATTTTGTATGACGGGTGGCGATGCTTAGAATATAAGAGAAGGTTATGAAAGAAGAGGTTTGAGCGTACCATGGGATTTGTTACTCCAGCAGCAAACGCGGAACTGACAAATGCGCTCCCGAGTTCATACTGGACGCCCAGCTTTTCAACGGACTCAGCGCCGGACAATCGAACACACAAACGTTTGTTGGCCTCCCAAAGCGGAAGATACACCGCATTGTATGGTCCCCACACCAGCTGCGCCAATAGGAAGCCCCTGTACAGAGCCCCAAATCCTTCGTGTGCTACTACTGTTTTCACGGCGTGCACTGAACCCTGGCAAATTGATCAGTACTATTAAAAAAAGAACAAAAAAAGAACAAGGACAGAAATATTCCTATCAATCACAGCATAATAAAACCATTAGCGAACTAATCCCAGCTCCTATATTAGATCCTTTTACCAGCTGCAACTCAAACGGATGTACTCTTAGCTGGCCGTCAATCGCAAGTACTCCCTCTGTATCTCTAAAAACGTCCAAATCAGGCACATTTCTTGTACCACTAAAAAGCTCCCTTTTGCTGATTGAATGCCGAGAAAGCGTTTCCCATGTTCAATGATCTCATGGGTTAAGTTAAGCAATTAGAGAGCATTCCTCTCCTAGCAAGCTTGGCCTTGCCCATATGAGGTACCAATTGTAGCTACTCATCTGTAAATCATCAACAATGAGCACAAATGTGGTACTTTTTGCATGGAATTTGGGTACCCAAACGACAACATCAAAGCTGGAGATGTTGCATACATTTAGTAGATGGTATATTGATTCTAGAATGCATGTGTCACTAGCAAAAAGACTAAAAAGACTAAAAACATAGTTAATCCTTCACAAGGAAGCTTTTTGGACGTTTTTAGAGGTACAGAGGGAGTAGTAAGCATGCCTTGGCTTAACGTCTATTGCCATTGATCTTCGAAATGTCTACTATTCCTTCAATACAGGTCTACAACCTCCATTTGCATAAGAAGTTCAAAGACAGTAATAGAATTTGTGATTCTTGTACCCAAAGTGATATCACCAGTGAGCTCTACAGCGTAATCACTAAGTTATGTACATTGCTTGAAGTTACAGAACAAGTATTCCTTATCTTAACATAAAACGAAAAGAAAACTAGGACCAGTATAAATCAGGGTGTTAAGTACCGTATAGGCGCCTTCTCCTTTCGGTTGAATCTGTTGCCTCTGTCGGACAACTTCCACCGGCACCATCACCGAAGACTGCACAAGAGTGGCCAGCACACCCCCTCCAAATTGGGTCACAGGATTGTCCGGTCCACCTGCAGTAGTGGTGCACAAGAAATTAGGGTTTACGGCCTTGAGGAACGTTAGCCCGAAGAGTATGTGCTTGAACGTGCTACTGTCGAAGCCTATCAATCAACCCCATAGAAACTTTAAAGTAGTACTTCTCATGTCGGACAGACGTCAAACAGAGAGAATTACACTCTTGCAAAGTAAAGCGAGCAACTAACTGTCTTCGAAGCAATGACTATGAATAGTATTGCCATCAAGCCATTGGATTCTAAGATAAGTGGATGTAAATGCAGTAATGAAACGACTCAAAATAAGCGAACCACTGGATAACTCGATGTCCAAATCAATATAATGCCGTTTAGTTAAGTGAGAGAAACGAGAAAGAAATTATTGTCCACTCTCAAACTGCCACTTGGACATGCACATTCACCACACTATTCAATAGTGTTACTAGTTACTCCCTCTGTCCCTCTAAAAAGCTCCAAATCAGACACATTTCTTGTACCACAAAAAGCTCCCTTTTGCTGATTTCAAAGGCTGAGAGAACATTTGCCATGTTCAATGATTTCATGGGGGTAATTTAAGTGATTAGAGAGTATTCCTCTCCTAGCAAGCTTGGCCTTGCCCATATGAGGTACTAGTGTTGCTACTAATCTTTAAATCATCAATAATGAGGAGTTAGCAGCATGCACAAATATGATACTTTTTGCATGAAATTTGGGTGCCCAAACAGTGACATCAAAACTAGAGATTTTGCATACATTTAGTAGATGGTATATTCATTCTAGAATGCATGTGTCACTAGCACAAAGACTAAAATATTGAGGACCTTTCGACATTCACAAACTGTGCACAAATATTGTATTTTTTGTGCGGAATTTGGGTGCCCAAATGGCAACATCAAAACTAGAGATTTTGCATACAAGAATGCTCGTGTCACTAACACAGACTAAAAACACAGTTAATCCTTCACACGGAAGCTTTTTGGACGGTTTTAGAGGGACAGAAGGAGTACCTGGAAGGTACCGCTTGGAAGTTTGGTAAGTGGCCATGTAGAGCGCCTGCGCAGGAGCAATTAGGGCAACGGTAGAAAATCCTTTATACAACGTCTTAATGCCCTCCTTAGTTCCAATGGTGTAGATGGCATCCACTGGACCTTTATACATGTACAACGCAGCCGTGCCGCTACTCCCCGCCCCTCCTTGCACCTGATTTCGCCACTCCAACTGCTCAGAGCCAGCTTACCAAAACAAGAGACTTGCACAGAAAAATGCACACTAAGGTAGCAACACCCATAAGCGTGAAACTAAGGATTTTGGAGTACAAAAATCAATTGATGAACTTTGAAGAAAATATTATTGTTAAGGAAGAGGAAACCAAAAATATTGGCATCAATTTAAAAGTTTCAATTGCAAGCCTGATTTGTTCACAAAGAATTTTCAAAGTTCGAAATCACTGAGATTGTATAGTTGTATGTAGGGGATGCTAAAAACAACGCTTATTAAAGTTTTTAATGTGCTCATACGCTCATAATATCAACTTGAGGAGTTCTTAAATAGTGAGATGGGACACTCAAAACCATCATACCATTCACCCAAAACCAT
This sequence comes from Ulota crispa, assembly GCA_963920765.1. Lineage (NCBI taxonomy): Eukaryota > Viridiplantae > Streptophyta > Bryopsida > Orthotrichales > Orthotrichaceae > Ulota > Ulota crispa. The sequence continues at coordinate 5,144,670 of OY987242.1, read as the reverse complement.
CACTTTGTCACCTATGACTAATTTTTTTTGTATTTATCAGTCACTGACACAGGGTACAGAAGAAGTAGGTAACGGCGATGGGGACACTCACGGAGAGGGATATCGCTACCTTAAAAGTAACTCTTTTCATTGCAAATGTCACAACGCACGAAAAGACTCTTCCTCTCACAGGCTTTCTAAAACGATTGCCAAAGTTTTCATGTAGAATATACCAATACCGTGATTCTAAGTCTAGAAGCAATCAAGCAGGAGAAGCGCAGTAGAACCAAAAACTAAAAAATTAGGGTGAAACTTTTAGTTCCAATCCCCTGTTCAAATATAATGACATGACCCCTTCACAAAGTCCACCACCTTATATTTCAAACAACTGATTGAAATTCGGGGCTGTGGTGTCAAAAATTGCGTAGTAAAATTTTCACGAAGAATGCACTAGAATTTTCCACCTAACCTCCTAGGGATGAGGCCTCAAATTCAACAAACTCTCTGAAACTTTTAAGTGCTTCATCTGTTACTCGCTTTTTACAGGAGAAAGGAAAAGTGTCGACACTGGCAGAAGAAATGAGTGCGTGAGAAAATTAGCAAACAAAGCAGGAAAGAAATGCTCACCATCATCCGGGACTTGACGGTCATCATGGGATACATAATGCCGTCGGCCAGCATCCCCGCCAGCCCGCCGGCTAACATCTGCTTCCTGAGCAATTTGCCAAAACTCACATCTGCATACTCTGCCATGGGAATGGAATTATCTCCAGCGATCGCCTTTCTTCTTCTTCTCCTTGATAGATCGATACAAGAACGCAATCTAACGCACGTCTCCAGCTAGTTTCTAGCTGAATGAAGAGCTAGTACCACCTGCACACTAGCTCTAATGGCTCCGAAGTTTTCTGCTTCTTCGCAGGGTGTGCTCATTCGGGATTTGTCTGATTCGCGGAGAAAGCGGAAACAAATGGAGTTTTGAAGGAGGTCGGGAGTGAAGGACGTGATTTGATTCCAAAGCTCCGACGAAGGAAGGAAGAGTGTGAGATGCGTGCTGGAGATGGGACCAGGTCGGGGACGCTCGACTCGGACTCTCGGCGGCGTCAGGGTCGCTTTGTCTGCCCGGGGTGGGAGCTGCCCAGCGGTTGGCCTCCATCTTTCTCCAAAACTCATCTTTCTGTATTCAATTATGTGGCCCTTGTGCGTGAAACCGGCGGCTTAGTTAGGAGGCTCTAATTCGGAGGAGGCCTTAATTCGGATCAGGGTTCTAATTCGGACCAGGGCTCTTCAGATGAGTTCTATTGAGGGCTGATATTTTGGATCAAAATATTATTGTCATTAGTGAGCTAGGTGGGCGTTCACATTTGGTGTTAGGAGGGGTACTAGCAATATGAATGCAGTCTAAAGGTGTGTTCAAATGCGTCTAATTTTTCTTTGCTACTATCCCTCTTAACCCCTGAAGGCCCTTGGGCTCTAGAGCTACAATACCAAATACGGTTGCAACCAATATTTAGAAGTTTGAATTAGCTAGAAATTAAATGTTACAACCATACATATTGAAGGGTTGTATGATGGTGGGTGCTTGATTTTTTTTGGAAAACCCTCAAAGCAACTCAAATACATATGTACATACGATTGTACATACGGCCGCAAAGGACTTTCAGGCCGTTTAGGGGTTAACACTAAGTGTGAACATACCCTTAGCAAATTAACCCAATCTACTAGGCTCACCTAACTCATTAATGACACTAATAGATATTTGATCTAAAATGTCAGCCCTTCTTAGAGCTAATCCAAATTAGAGCCTAGTCCGAATTAGAGCCTAGTCCGAATTAGAGCCTAGTCCGAATTAGAGCCTAGTCCGAATTAGAGCCTAGTCCGAATTAGAGCCTAGTCCGAATTAGAGCGTCCTACCTTAGCAAAAACTGTGATGGATTCAGCAATTCCCAAAGGAAAAGGAAGGAAAGGATACTTGGAAAGATGGAGGTGGGTCGCAGGGCAGCTCCCAGCTCGGGCAGGTGGTGACTGCAGGCGCGACCCAGACGTTGCGGACCCATGCAGGGCGATGGCTGACGACACTCTGGATGCGCGCCACTTGGCTCTTGGAAGGCCTTCCCTGCTGGCCACTTTCTGCCCTCTACCATTCTGACACGTGGCGGAACATAGTTTCAGGATCATAGTGTATAACCCGGTTGTTGAGCCACAGGGGTTTCATTCAGGGTTTAGTGCCAATTGAGATCTACGAGAGATGTAGATGGAGCTCCCTCGGTTAGGGCTTATTGCAAAGTATATGAGGCCTTGAGGTGGACTTCTATACTGGTCCAGAATTGTAATACTCTGAAACAGTTTTTTAGGATAAGATTAGGGAATTGATATAGGCACACCCAGGGTTCGTCGTATGGATCACTGGGGATAAATTTTAGATATTTACCATCAACAAGTTGAATTTGGAAAAATTGACTCATAGATTTGGAGACTTTGATTTAATTTAGAATTATAGAGGAGGCTACAATTGAACAATGTTCAATAGAAAAGCTTAGTTTTTTTTACAAATAAGGGTAAAAATAATAATTTGCCTCATAGTTAAGCTTTTTCATTGGGCTTTGTTCAATTGTAACTTCCTTTGTGGTTCTAGACTACATCCACGTCTCTAGATCCATAATTCAAAATTTTCAAATTCAACTTATTAACGGTAAATATTCCCCTAGTAGTGGGTGTCAAACCTAGATATTTCCCACCGGACAAGTTTGGCTGGGTTCACCCCACAACTGAACCACTTTTTGAAGTTATAAGGCATGATAACTTCATCACCCACCTCTAGAGGTGGTTGAAAACTAGTTATGGCCTCTCTTTATAAAAGTTATCAAGTGATCTTGTAGCTCTCTTCTAGAGGGAGATTGAGAGATTATGATACTAAAGAGGGAGGGTGTGATACTAAAGAGGGAGGGTGTGACATTAAAGAGGGAGGGTGTGACATTAAAGAGGGAGGGTGTGATATTAAAGAAGGAGGGTGTGATATTACAAAGGTAATTGATTTTAGTAATATGATTAATAGTAGCACTAACCTCTTTAATGTCACACCCTCCCTCTTTAATATCACACCCTCCTCTTTAGTATCACACCCTCCCTCTTTAGTATCACACCCTCCCTCTTTAGTATCACACCCTCCCTCTTTAGTATCACACCCTCCCTCTTTAGTATCACACCCTCCCTCTTTAGTATCACACCCTCCCTCTTTAGTATCACACATCAATCTTTGTGGCATTATCCCATACATAAGTTATGAAGACTTACTCAAATTTTTATCAAGTAGTTTGTGAAGCTTTGCAAGGGCCATAACTTTGGAGAATTTAGTTTAGCCACCACCCCATAACTTTATTAAAAAATCAGGACAAAGTTATCCCAAAACCTTGAAAAATGCCAAGTTTGACACCCACTAGTATCCATGTAACAAACCCTTGGTGTACTTGTATCAATTCCCTAAAATTATTTGGTTTTTAGGATTTCCTTGTGGTAATTAGATTTTGCTCTTTGACTCATATATTGTGATTAAGTTTGCATCTTTGAGCATGATGATATGTTTACTTTACCAAAAGCTTATTAAAAATAGAGATATCTATTTTACTAAATTTAGTCATGATCACCCTAGCATTAAAATCTCTATAGAAGGAATTTTGAAGCTTTTGAAAATGTTAGTTAAAACAAGGGGAATTTCATGGATACCCTTGAAGTTTGCAATATTTTCATAGATACCCCTGCTTTTTCAAAAAATATCACAAATACCCTTGGATCAAAAATGTTAGGCTTTTGTTTTGTTGTGCATGCCACTTTCCTTCTTCCTTTGTGCGCATGCATAACCAGAGAGAAGTAGTGTGCCCACAAAGGGAGAAGGAAGTAACATGCATAACAAACAAACGCCTAATTTTTTTGATCCAAGGGTATTTGTGATATTTCTATAAAAGTAGGGATATCTATGAAAATATTGCAAACTTCAAGGGTATCCATGAAAATTTCCCTTATTTGCATATGGATGTATCCTACATATTCATGCAATCAAATCTCAAAAATTCAAGACAAATAATTTAAATCAATTATCATGTAGAATCATGATTTTTGATTCAAATAATTCACCAAAAATAAGCTCTTGGTTTTTAGTACCTGAAATTTGGTATGCTCAATTACGATTGCATAGGGATCAGATACTAACAATATGAGAATAAAATGCCAATTATATTATTTTTATGCAAACTTCTTTGAATGCCATAAGAGGGATTACGTATACTTTCTTCTGGTATTGTACTGTAGAGTGCTGTCACATTGTTACGGAACTTTATATTATCACGTCCACGCAGGCTGCGGCATGAGAGAGGTTCAGGTGAAAAGGCATACTTTTACAGACACTTCTCTCCCAGAAAGAAGTTTCATTATTTGCAATGAATCTTCTTTCATTTGCTTCAAAGAAAACAATTAGGAAACGAATACATTCCTTACTGCGGAGAGCTAACAACAGCCATGGCGCTCAAAACCTCAAGGCGTGAGTTTATAATATTAAGCTTCTCTTCAGCCTCCTTTGCTTGCTCCCTCACTCCTTGCACGACTGCTGCTGGTGCTTTCTCTACGAACTGCAAAATACGCCCAGGTGTAAGAAAACAGCTCATGATTAAATGAACTCACTTGCAAATGAAAACAAAAGGTCTAAATCTCGTAAAGCTATAATAAAATGAAATATATTGAAAAACACCGGGTCCTCTTTTCTTACTTTGCTAGATGAAAGCCGATTCATACTCGAATCAAAATCCGCTTGTAGCTTTGCGGCTTGTTTCCTCAAGCGTTCAACTTCTTTGCCGATGTCTACCATGTCAGCAAGTGGTAAGTAAGCTTCTAAACCTTCTGCAATTACTAGGTGGACAGCTTGAGTGGCCTCCTCTGCAAGGAAATCCAAATACACAAACATCAGAATGCAGATGTCACAGAACAAACCAAACAGCTTAAGGCTTACCAAAGAGGAAAAAGAAAAAGAAAAAGCATTACTAGCAAGAGCTAATAGGAAGTGGTAATAGGTTTGAAATAAGTAAACATACTGCACGAAAACCAGTGTGAATCAGACCTGGAGGAGAGGAAATTATGTGAAAGCTGGCAGGGTCGAGTCTTGAAAGAGATACCAGCACAGCCTTCTCTTCCTGTAGAAGACCTCCAGGAAATCGTTGGGTCAGAAAGATAATCAAGTCTATTTAGAATACAAGCATTCCATGAATTTAGTAGCAGTTTTTGAAGTATAATCTGCTAGTAGTAAAGCAGCTAGATTTTGTTGATCACCTCTAGTGAGTGGGTTAATATGCTGTACAGACAGCTGAGAATGAGAAAGACGTAGTTTTAGGGTGTACCTCGATAAAAGGTTGATTTGCAGGGCTGGCAACAATGTATGCAGAGATACGCTTTGCTGGCTCCACAGAGTATTCAGCTCGTGCGTTTCTTATACTGCGGACCTGTTTCCCAGATTTCACAATAACCAAAATTTCAAAAGTTTAATTTAGATGTTTCTGCATTAAACCAAAACCGTCTCATGTTTGTCATTTTTGCATTCCTACTACGTGGCACAGACAATCTACGTTATTTTGATGAATAAATAATTATAACAAAAGTTTCGTTTATTACTGCATGTGATGAATCATACCAGAGCTTGCAAGTTATCAAACTCTTGCAAAGCCTTCAAGTCCTTGAAACGGCCAGATTGTGGCCATGGTGATACAATTAGAGCAGGACCTTCGTGTGGCATGCCCTACACATGGACAAATCCGAACAAGCTTTAGAATTAAAGCAGGTGAATTTCAGAATGATACAGAAATAGAAACTTGTAGGAAGATTTCTTTTGGAGTTAAAGAACGGTGATGACCTGCCAAAGCTCTTCCGTGACAAATGGCATAAAGGGGTGAAGTAATCTCAACACAGTTTCAAACACGTAAGATAGAACTGCCTGAGCCCGTGATAAGGATATTGGATCCTCATTCTTGTAGAGTCTAGTTTTACTGGCTTCAATGTACCTGACAAAAACCAAGGAAAGTGTAGCAACCTTCAGCAAGGAGGTGGAAATTAAAAGACAATATAAACACGTTCAAAACAAGTGCCTTTTTAGGATCCATTTTTTTTAAAGATGCACAAGTATCAAGCCTTCTCATCAGAACCAAAAAGACCTTATATCCACAAAACCAAATCACAGTGAACATAAGCACAAAGAACCAGAATACAAGTAGGCCCTTAAACCCTGCCAGTTTCAAAGACATTTAAGGCATTTTCTAAAGTAATCTTAACAAGGGTAATGCAGCAGGGTTTACAGTATGTTTGTAGGGTGAGGATTCTACAGGTGAAATGTAGTTTACAAACATTACAAAACACTGAAGCAAGGACAGTAGGCTTCTTACCAGTCAGCAAAATCACTCCAGAAGAAGTCGTAGATAGCTCGCCCAGCTTCGTTAAAGAAATATCTTTCGTAGTCGACGGTTACAGAATCCACTAACTCATGCAACTTTGACACCTATTTGTAAAAATCACCATTCCCTGCATTAGTTAGTAGCTTAAAACAAAACATATAAATCCAGGAATAACTTTGAATCTGAAATAATCAAATTTGTCTATCATCTACTTCAAAGTAGCCAAATTGCCAAAATTGGTACTTACCACCCAGCGCTCAGCCAAAGGGAGGCTAGCCACTCCTGCTTTAGTGTCAAACTGCAGACAAGACAATAGTATTGTCAAAGCAGGTACATATTTAATTTAATTAAAAGGAAATCAAGCAGAACAATCATGAGTGACTTCCATATGGCAAAGAGCATGCATAGACATATCGAAATCCAACTTTCAAAAGGCTCACATCTGAAAACAGGAACGTTACAAAAAAACTACTGGAACTAGATGTCCCACATACCTACCTTGTGCTCTCGGATGTGCTCCCATGTAGAAGAATCAGAAGGTGGTGGCAAATTCAACAAAATGAACTTTCCAGCATTCCATAACTTATTGGTGAAGCCTTTGTTAGATGTCAACCTCTCCATTGAAAGGTTTACGTCCTGTATAAGCACACCAACAGAGAATAAATACTTCTGTGAAAGCTCGTACAATGAGAATACTGTAATTTGAAAAGGGCCATTGTAAGAGCCAGAAATGTAAAGAATGCATTAATATATACCTGACCAGGGGTAGTGCCAGTAGCCAGCGTGAAACGAAGAGCATCAGTACCATATTCCTTGATGGTGTCCAAGGGGTTAACTACATTGCCCAGGGATTTTGACATTTTGCGTCCCTGCAGGCCGCACAACATCGAATCAGTAAACTTGAAACTTCACCATAAAAATAAACTATTAGGTAGTTCAAAAACCTCAAGAAATAATTCAAATTTTACATTGAGCAGAGAAAGTAAGACCAACCTGAGCATCACGAACTAGCCCATGCAAATAAACAGTTGAAAAGGGCACCTTCCCAGTAAACTCAATACCCATCATAATCATCCTTGCTACCCAGAAGAAGAGGATATCATGCCTGATTCCATGAAAAAAAAATAACAAAAACAAAATCATTTTACAGAAGACAGCATAGTTCGATACATTAACATACTGTTGCAAAGTTAAAAACCAAACTAGATGCTTGCAGCTCAAATGTTGAAACACATTACCCAGTCTCCAGCACGGCTGTGGGATAAAATCGTTGGTATTCATCTGCAGAAGTATTAGGCCATCCCAGCGTACTGAAAGGCCACAATCCACTGCAGGGGGACATTTTGCAAGTCAATGATAGATAAAGAATTTCAGAAAAGAAAAATCTACAAGACACACAAGTAGGCTTTCTTAAGTTCTCGCACTTGAGTTACGAATCCTTTGCAACTTGCTTAAGTACCTTAAAACATTGATTTCCACCATTATTACAGCATTGTGTGGTAAAATTACAGTCAATCGGAAGATTGAAGGTGAGTACCTGGAAAACCAAGTGTCGAGAACATCAGACTCTTGAATTAATTTTACATCTTCTCCGTGCTTAGCCCGAGCAGTCTTGTAAGCATCTGTTTCGCAGCGAGCTACTATGTAATCTGCCTCGTCACTGCCTTCCACATACCACACCGGAATTCGATGACCCCACCAGAGTTGCCGACTTACACACCAGTCCTTAATGTTGGAGAGCCAAAAGTTGTAAACCTACTGCCACCAACAAAGCATGTGAACAAGCAACACAATATTGTCTAAAACCTTTTCAAGCTCTATGAAATGAAACCAACCTTATACTAAGATGTAGAGGGTCGTCTCACCAGAAATCACACCAATGACAATCTTAAGCGAAGAGAAAATGAGAGATTGAGGGAGAAAGGACCTTCTCAAATCTATCAGGAATAATCCGCAGCTCTCCATCTTCCAGGGCCTTCAGTGCCTTGTCTGCTAGTGGTTGCATTGTGACGAACCACTGCTTGCTTACCAAAGGCTCCACCACCTTCAATTACCAGCAAGATTATTCAAAACATGTACTACACCCAACCATGTCTTGACACCTGCAGTGATAAAATGCTACTCGGACTGAAAGAATACCGGTAGATTCTAAAATTCAAAATCTATTGAAACACTTATGGATAAACGATGAGCAGGTGTCTGTATGTCCCTCATGCCAAATATAATGCAAGCAGGAGTCACACTCTTGAAACAACACCTTAGCATAAGTTATTTCCTAATAAAATATAATCCTGTTTGGTGTTTACGTGCGTGGATAGGTCGTGAGAGTTTAAGATATGACCAACCTCACCACCTCGTTGAGATCGAGGAACTCGCAATGTGTAGGGCTCTGTTTTGATGGCTAAACCTGCATTTTCCAAATCCTCCCAAAGTTTCGTTCTAGCAACGAATCTGTCGAGACCACTGGATATATCATCCACAATAACACACGTGTCAACTTCATGCTGTCTTCTAATCATCAAAAAAAGGTGGAACAATGAAACGAGAGTAATCTATCTAATATGGATTTGCCAACTACATGCTGATTAAGGTATGGAAAATGTACCAGTAATCTCCTGCATTTTCATTCAATGTGGCATCCTTGTTAAAGATGTTGAGAAACGGAAGTCCCAGCTTCTTGCCAATTGCATAATCATTGGGATCATGCCCCGGGGTAATCTTCAAGGCTCCAGTTCCGAAGTCTTTGTCTACGTACTGTTTATCATGAACAAAAAAGTGTTAGTTAACCCCAAAGATGAGTAGAGGAGAAATATGATAATTTAATACAGAAATTAAATTCCATCAAATGCGCATCATTTAAGAAATGTCACCCCAAAACAAGCATGAAAGGCGACATATACCTCATCGGCGATGACTGGGACCTCACGTCCTCCACTCAATGGCACAACTGCCATCTTCCCAATGTACTTCTTGTAGCGCTCGTCCTACAAGAAATTCAAGGTCAATCCACATAAGTGACTAGATTTGAATATGGAACCGGCGCAATAGCTTCTATTTCGTAGAATGACGGTATTATAGCAAATGAACATGAATTAGTGGCAAACCTCAGGATTCACTGCAACAGCAGTATCTCCCAATAAAGTCTCAGGTCTTGTTGTTGCCACTGGCAAATAATCCTCACTGCTCAAATCGTACACTGCTGGTTAGGTCGAAAGCTTGAACATTGTCAGCCTTGACCGTGACTCCGACTAAGAACTGGTACATTTACATCATCAATGAAAAAGATAATGAAACACTCACTGAAATGTGTTTGAAAAAGGAAACATGCAAAAGCGAGAACATTCAAACCCGCTGAAAGGGTAGACTTCAACACATCAGAATATTTCATCCTAGCGAAACTTGTTGGTATTTACAGCATAAGTTTGTACTAGCAGGGATGACATAGGACCGCCAATAAAAGATGGGAGTACCTCGAGCCACCTGCCACTGGATACTTGAAGTAGTAAAGCTTGCCAGGTTCTTCCGAATATTCGACTTCCTAAGCCACCACGACCTTGTATTAAACATAGTAGTCCGAACTATCCGAAGACTATATATCTGACTACGATTACATTGCAGAAGACTACATCCCAAGACCAGTATTTCGTGAGTAATTACCAGGTCTGATACAGCTGTTTGCAAATGCGGCGACCAGTTCACCATGTAACTCCCTGCACGGATCAAAAAATTCAAATAAAGAGTAACTCAAACTCGGATACGAAACAAGTGAAAGGTTCCGAGTCTCCCAAAAAAGGTGAAAGCAAAGATATACTCGTAGGCCAGGGTATGTTTACCACGATATATCAGGCCTTTCTCATGTAGACGAACAAAAGCTTCCAACACCGCGCCTGCAATTCCAAGTCATATACAACAGGCATATCAATGAGGAGATGAACTCCAAATTCAAGGGGCACTTAGCTTTCCATGATTTGTACTTCTATACAGAAAGGAGGGAAATCAAATGCAAAGGGGATGATGACGAGAATTGCACCACTCAGTTGATCGTCAAGAGTGAAATGCTCCCGACTCCAATCACATGATGCTCCTAACCTCCGCAATTGGGTGGTTATAGTTCCACCGTACTTCTCCTTCCACTCCCAGACCTTGTCGACAAATGCTTCACGCCCGAGCTCAGTTCGTTTAACTCCTTGCGCTGTCAGCATTTTCTCCACCACTAACTGTTCATACCATATTTACCATCCCAGCTTAAAAGGTTTACAAGACAATGCACAAACCTCACAATTTCCAATGGTAGTTCCAGTTGTAACCACAAGTAAAAAAAAAAGAAAAAAGATGACGCATTACCTGGGTAGCAATACCAGCATGGTCAGTGCCAGGCAACCACAAGGTAGGTCGTCCCCTCATCCGCCAAAACCTGGCCATGATATCCTGAGGCAGTCCATAGATCAGAACTCAAACAAGCAATCCAACAAAACATGGTTTCCAGAAACAGTAGATTGTATCAAGAATCTCACGCGATTGCTCTGTCACTTCTTCATTGCAAATATCCCTATGCTTGAGTCGAAGTCTATAGAAAAGTATGTTAAGAACAACAGCATATTGCAAGGAAAATAAAGAAAAGACGACGAAATAAGTACCTCAAGAGTAACGAACATGGCGTGTCCCATATGAAGAGCGCCTGTCACGTTCGGAGGTGGCATTGGGATCACAAACGGCTCTCCTTCGGCAGCAGCATCCGGTTTGAAGTACCCTTGCCCTTCCCACCTGCAATTTTTGTATTGTAAAACTCATTAAAAAATTCCAATTCTGCTATAAACTTGTAAAAAGCCACAGAGAGAGCCACAGAAAAGAACTTACCAATTGTAAAGTCGCTCTTCACTGGCAAAGTCGAAATTCTTTCCGAGCTCCACCGGTGGCAGAGCTTCACTGGAAGCTGCAACCACACTCATTCCAATCAATCAACCAACTAAAACACCAAACATATAAAAATTATCCATAACTTTTGAAAAAGACGCAGTTTAAATTACATAATGAGTGATTCTTGTATAACAGCGATCATAGGAAACAAAGTGGAACAGCTGTCTTAACCTCTTAAGCTTGCTGTAATTATTATAAATGTAGTATTGGAATAGGATAACAATGCAATCAGCTTCGAGAACTTTAACGGAATTTGAAAATTGATAGAAATCATGGAATTCTCTGTTTTCCTAAAACCCTCTCAAACCTCAAGCAAGAAAATGATGTCCTCCCGAGTCAAGTGCAATTGGTACCTGAAGCTTGGAAACTGGTCCGCCTGCTCCACACTCCGGGGAAAGCTCCACCATGACGGGCATAGCTCATTCTCTTGTTGTTGTTGTGATGCAAGCAGGATGCATGCGTGTAGCGGTTCAAGCGAGCTCCGAAGCGCGGGAGCAAGAGGAAGGCATTGCGGTGGGAGGAGGAGGTGGGAAGAGGTCTGGCGCAATGCAGTGGCAGACTACAACCCCCGGTGGAGGGCATGGTCCGCAGCAGCAGCAAGCCCGCCATCGCCGAAGACTGGAATTCTGCAATCCCCCTCGCAAAGCAAATTCGGTGGAGTCTTCTGTTCCACCACAGAGTGCGTCTCCGAAGCAGCTCCGGGTGCTAGTTCTGTTCATCCGAACTGAAGGTATTCATTAACTGTCGTTCCATTATCGCGTTTTCATCCAAATATACCCCTTCTCTAGCACTCCCCCTAGTACTCCCTCTGTTTCTGAAAGAAACCAGGGTGCATGCTCTTTTTCTCTGTTTCTGAAAGAAACCAGGGTGCATGCTCTTTTTCTCTGTTTCTGAAAGAAACCAGGGTGCATGCTCTTTTTCTCTGTTTCAGAAAAAATCCCGTGTTTGTCTCTTGAGTTGATTTAAAATAATAATAATAATAATAATCCTATGCTTATCTCAAAAATGAAATTAACTACTTAGCATATTTGTTAATGTTAGCATTACAAACTTGATTTAGTGATTTTTGTTTGCAAATTTTGCCTATCAGTAAGCTAGAATCATTAATAATATTAACAAGGGATTTGGTTTTTTTTATAAATGGGACTACTTGGGCAACTAGGCTAACTTGTTCTTTACTTACAAGTGCATTGACACATTTCATATCAATCATTTTTCTAACCATTTGTGATAATAACAAACCACTTGAAATTTCAAAACTTTGATACTAATTTTATCTCTTTTTTAAAAACCTAAATTTTAGAAAAAACTAAAATTAGGTTTAGAATGGTTTAAGCCTAATATCCAATAACTTCCAATCAAAATTTGTTGTTAATATTCCTTAATTCCTCACAAATTCTCATATACGGGTTTCTTTCAGAAATAGAGGGAGCATCACATCAACTATTTACTCATCTTGTTTAGGAATGCCGGACTCACCCCTTTCAAAACTCCATGTCTAGGGTTGAGCCTTGTTTTTTTCCCTAAGGGGGTTTTTTCACCCCTATAAAACTCACTTTAAAGTGAAGAAAATTGCGTTGGAACCCACTAAATTATGTAATGTAGTTTATGTTAAGTTCCATGTTTTCAACATAAAATTTTGCTGAACAGAGCAAAATTTTGCATTGTTTTACAAAAATTTGTGTTAGAAATATGGAACTCAATATAAACTACCTTACATAATTTAGTGGATTCCAATGCAGTTTTCTACTAGTGTTTGTATTCTCAATGTGAGACTAAATCTCTTAACTCCTACATGCCTTAGCCCTTAAACGACCATAGGACATATTATGTACGCTGACTTATAATTGTCATTTGCTACCAATAAGAAATTTTAATTTGGGATTTCAAGTAGTTCACTAGAACTGCATTGATCTATTCTCCAACTTCTTTGTTGATCTCAAATGCAATAGAGGTGTGGATCCATTCCAAATACAAGAAAAATATCTTGTATTGTACTGGTTGCAAAGAGCCTTTTGGTTGTTTAACCCCTAAAGGACCAAGCCCTTCTTTTTGTCAAAATCAATGAAAATTGCCACTTCTAGGGGATTAGTAAGAAATTAGGTTTTTTTCATTTTTCTATGGGGAATCCAACTGTAAGATCTTGCCTTAAACTAGAAGAGGTACTTGTGGGAATAAAATCAGGTCATTCTAGAGGGAGAGGAGGGAGATATTTACATCTGAAGTGAAAATAAGGTATTTTTTTGTGCTTTCCAAAAGAATCAAAAGCCTTTGATGACTCTTACATGAAAAAATGCTCTATACAAAGTTGAGGTATATTTTTTCCATGTAGAAGACCAAGTTAGGCATGTGTGGGAGAATTTTCAAATCAATTGGAACTATACAACACATGGGACAAAATAGTAAGTAAAAAGAAGTAAAGAATGAGTCAAATCACTAAATTGTTAAGAATTTAATTATTGAAAAGAAAAATGCAAATCCCCATGGTTATATTATTATAATAAACAATCCACTTCCTTAGGCTTAGTTTTTTTCTCCAAAATGTTGAAAATTGTGGAAAATAAAGGACTTCAAAGCTTATTTTAGAATAGAGGATCCATAACTGCCCACAAACTAAAACATCTCATAACTTTCATCTCATTGACTGAAATGGAATGATTCAAAGTTCCCCACATATAAAAAAAAATCTAAAGAACCAATTTCAAGTTTTTATTTTTACAAAATACAATTTTCAAAGAAGTTTTTGGGCTACCTAGATTGCCCTCTCTCCCTTGGGCAGCATATATTCTTGTATAACTTCTTTGTTGAATGTCAAAATGATGAAAAAATTAGATGCCCATAGAGATCTTTGAAATCCCATTTTCCATAAAACTTTCAGAAAATTACACAAAGTAATTTAGCCATAGGTACATGCCCAAAATCCCAATTTTCCCCCAATGGGACAACAACCCTTTAGGGGTTAAGGGTTAACCCTTAAATGTCCAAGAGGGCAATTTTTGTCCCATGCGTAAGAGAAAAGATACTTTGTAGGATGGAAAAAATTATTATTTATCTCTTTTTTTTTGCAAAAATGATCATAGATACATGGTGCATAATTGAATGTAAAAAAGAACCTCACTAAATGTACTCATATTTTTAGGTCACCCAAATTGTGAGAAGATTTAGAGACACAATGTTAGGTCCCATGCTACCCTAGCCTTCTTGCAATTTTCATGATTATCATGCACTATTGACTTTTGCAACTTTTAGAAATAACATTAAATGGATGGGCATTTGCCATACCATTGTAGAGCATTGTAAAGCTATCATAGAGGGGCAGACATGGTGACCAACTAGGCATTCAAGGGTTAAATCAACTCTTGATTTGGAATTTTGTAATGATGTATTATCTTGGGGAGATCACTAGCCTATGTTTTAGGAACCATGTGACTTAAAAGATAGGGTCCATTTAATTCAAAGTACAATTTTTTTATATAATATGTAGAGCTATTGTAGGGTTCATGAAACTCTATATTTTTTAGTATATATAAATTAGGGTATATAAAAACATTAGGTAGTATGATTTATTATTAATAAATTAGCCTTTACAAATAGGGGTTGTAAATTTTATTTTAGTTTTGTTTGTAGCTCTCCATGTTAAATTGTTTTAAATACATGCTGTAGAATTGAGTAATACTAAGAACCTATTAATAAAAAATTTCCACTTGGACAATAGCACTTTAATTCATATTCTTGTTATTGGTTTCATGGTGAATATCATGTGTGTACATGTCATAGAAAGTAAGATTTTTTTTGATGAATAATGGAGATAGGATAAAATTGAACAAACAAAATTTATACATAAAATAGCCCCATTTAAAACTAAATGAATAAATATATAAAAAAACATAGGGTACTAGAATTATGACCCGCGTAGCTTTTTATATAATAATATGGCCATTTTAAATACCATATTTTAGATAAATAGGCCTACATCAAATACCCTCTTAACTCATGTATATTCCATAAAATTACAAGGAGTGATCTCCCCAAGTGCACTATACACAACAATTTGGAAAAAAAATCTAGTGAAAAAAGAATCTATTGGTATAGACTTTTGAACAAGATTTGTATTACATTTACAAGATTACAATATCTAGTACTTTCTTTGTAAAATACCTTCAAATAAAAATTAAAGCTTAACTCCTAAATGCATGCAGCACCAAATTTTGGTGTTTACAATACTCTGAAGTTCAATAAACCTAACTAAATTACTACTTTTGATAGTTTACATTTTGGATTTATTCTTTGTGAAGTCTAATTTTAGGATCAACAATCCAATTTTGAAAATGATCATTTATGAGTTTTTTATTCAAGCTTTTGTGGAAGGGTCTTGACTTTCTCTAGAGTTGAGAGCACTTGGAAATGAGCCTCAAATGCACTAAATCTTGGAGGAAAACTTACATACAAAATTCATTTGAAAAATTTGTAGAAAATATTTTGAAAAGCTATAAAGTGATTGGGGTTATATATGTTACTTCCTTTAACCTTATTTTTTTTGATGGTCATTGTTTTAGATCCAACATGTGAAAAGATGATTCAAAGGCTTCAAGTCATTTTTGTAGTTTTAACACCCTCATGATCAAGCATCATAATCTTTCAATCCATTAGTGATATTATTGTGCTTTCTTTTCTTGTGTGACCTCTAACATATCTAGTTTGAATTTGTACTGTTACAATTCAAAAGAACTTGATACAACTTATTAAAATGTTGCCTTTTATTTCAATTTGAAGCAAATTCCTGAAAGCTGGAAAAAGGCCTCAAGCATTTAGGGGTTAAAATTCAAAATCTGTTCTAAACTTATTTACATCCTATCTGTTCACAATGTTAAAATACGACGAGGAATACGATTAGTTGGTATCAAATTGCAACAATATTCTAATCCACAATTTTGAACACTGCTTGTCCCCCTTTCTTAGGGCATCTTCAATGCATTCACTGGGAATGGGGCAGGGCCGGGGACGGGGAAACACTGCTATTATTTAACTAGTGTATAATTAGAAAATGAGATTACTATCATTGGAAGAGTATACAAAAACTTGTCAAACAAATAAAATGACATATGGTATTGAAAATTGGATAATCAAACTAATGCCCATTGAAAAAATAGCTAAAGGACAAACAATATAATAAACCATGCCTAATAAAGAATAATGAGATAGTGCCACTATCTCATTATTCTTTATTAGACATGATTTGCGGTGTTGTTTGTCCTTTAGTTATTTTTTCAATGGACATTAGTTTGATTATCCAATTTCCAATACCATATGTCATTTTATTTGTTTAATGAGTTTTTATATACTCTTCCAATGATAGTAATCTCATTTTCTAATTATACACTAGTTAAATAATAGCAGTGTTTTTGCAGTCCCAGGCCCAGTGAAAAACCCAGTGCTGGATTGATGATGCCCTTAGGTTTTAAATTTTGATGAGGAATTGACTCTATGGGAAGGATCTAAGCAAGGGAGTGAATCTTTCTGGATAGGTCTGTAAAAGACATGTACATTCTAGCCATTTCTAGGCCAAGGGTGTGACATTACACAGATCGGGCACAACTTCCATCCATCCAAGTTTTCATCCAGCAAACATTTCATCCATCTGGCAAACTTTCCTATTCATTCTCCGTCCGGACCTCACCCTCCACTTCCAAGTTCCAACTCAATTTTCCTCCTCGGAGAGATGGTGTCGATCACGACTTTCAAATCTGCTTGTACGCGGCCCATCGTGCAGTTCGTGAACTGGTTTTTCTTTCGCAGTAATGCTGTCATTGTACAACCTACAACCGCGGTGTTTTCTCTTCAGATCATCTATTGAAATTTTGTGCATGTGGTCCTCCAGTGGCACCAGCACTGTGAAAATACTCTCACTCAATTGACTGGAAGAAAGTGCTTATTCTATGGTACACGCATCTAAGCTTAATTTGCAAATGTACCAGAAGAGAACTCTGCGTCGGGAAACTCCGAGTTTCATGATAGCGGGCAGTGCGTCTACAGTTTTGGTTTGAGATTGAGGATTTCGGTTCCGTCGATTGAGGTTTCTTTGCATCTTTGTGGTTTGGTTCATCAGTTTGGCTAATGAGTTATTCCTTGGTGCAGTTATAGAATGTCGTTTAGTCTGAGCTCATAGTAAAGATTTATGTAGCTGTAAAGTTGATTTAGCATGAGAGGTACAGAGATGGAAACGCAAACCCTAAACTATTATCCCTAAAATTCTTAAACCCTAAACCCTACATTGGCATATGTGGAGATGAGCTCAGCTCTGATCTCAAACTTGTTGGACTTACCTTCAGTTTACATTATTTTGCTCATTGTGAGAGGTTGCTTTTCAATTTAGGGTTTACAATTTTCTCTCTGTCGACAATTGGAGACAAGTGTACAGTTGTTATGAACTTTTCATGGTTTGTAACACCAGACATATAAAAAGAGCTCAACTTCCTGACCATAGAGGGAGGTCAATTCCCCCTAAAAGAAATGAACCTCCTCATCTTTCAAGCCTCATCTTATGTCCTCAAAGCATCTGCACCCTTGCACGCAACTTGTGGGTTGTCAAGTCTCTCCTTCTATATTTGGAGAGCCCTCAAAATTTTTGTCCCTCACCTTTCCTTCAAACATGTTTCTCAAATAGTCAATTGGCACCACAAATAGTCAATTGACCAATCATCAAGTGGAGTAAAAGATAGAACTAGCTAAACTTCGAGTGAACTGTGATTTCAAGGGTCATTGTTTGACATGCTCAGTTTGAGTGTCAAGAGAACATTTTTAGGGGCCTTTAGCATTTATCATCCAATTATATCCTTGCGCATGTGTGAGTGCGGATGCTCTCAAAATTATCAATCTTTTAATAGACTAGGACTTCATTATCTAACTTTATTTTTCTATTTTTAGTTTCCATCTAAAACCATATGCTCAAAAAAATCCAACTAGTTATACCTGGGGCTGGTTCAGATTGGGTCCCAAGTCCCAGTTCACGAAGTCCCAGGGGAATGCAAAGTCCCATCTTTCTTAGCCAAGAAAGATGGGACTTGGGCAAAAAGGTGGGTTGCCAAAATGCTAGACTCAATCTTGGAGTGAAGTCCCACTTTTTTTGGCACCAAAACTTGGAAAAGTGTTGCCATGTAAGCTCCATGTAAGCAAGTGGGATGTGGGACTTGGGACATAGCCTGAAACGCGAAGTCCCATCTTTCGCCTCTCCACCATTCAAATTCTCATATTTCAGTGGGACTTGGGACTTGGGACGTAGTCTAAACTGGCCCTTAGAATACTTCTAAGTATTACTTCACATCTAATCTTAAAAGTTTCACTTAAGATTGTCTAACTCCAAGTTCCATTACTTTGTTCTTATCTAAGAATTGTTTAACTCCAATGTACTTCAAGTACACCTTTAATGCACAAATCATCAATTGAAGATATCCATCTATAGGCAATCTCATCTTATTCACTAATTCAAATTTCATCATGAATTCATGAATTCATTAATTCATGAATGTATTCACCCATCAATATCCATAACTAATCAATAATCATAATCAAGGTCATTATGATTATCATGATCAAAAACACCATATTCGTTAAATTGGGAAAAACAAAGGTACCATTTTGTACTCCACCTTAAACCCAAAAAGTTACCTTAAACTAGATTTGAAGGTATCAAATTTAGTCTGAGCTACTAAGATTTTTTCCCTCACAAATTCCTCCTCTCAAGTGAGGACATGTATACCAAAAACAACATTGCGGGCGAAGGTTTTAAGTGATCACCTAAAACCTTAAAAATCCTATAATGTATTGTTTTTCCCAATTTAACGAATATGGTGTTCAATTCTTTCATGTAACAATGCATTGCTTGCATTCATCCATCAAAGGCTGTGACAAAGGGTCGTAACAGTAGTTGACTGCAGTTGTACATGTGACTTTACTTGCGCTCTTTAAAAATAGCACCCAGAGTGTAAAAGTAAAAGTTTTTTGCTTGCTACTCAAGACAATCACGGCATAGGTATTACCGATTGCTTGACTCTTAAGACAAAGTGTAAAGACATCAGCATTATATATAGGGAATTGATATGTGCACACCGGGGTTGATATTTGCACACCCTTCTGGAGATAAATTGTAGATTTCTACCATCAAAAATTTGAATTTGAGAATTTCAAATTCAGATTTGGATTTAGAGACTATGGATTACTTTAGAATCATTAAAAAAAGTTTCAGATTTGGATTTAGAGATTATGGATTACTCTAGAATCATTAAAAAAAGCTGTAATTAAAGAACACTTAGTGAAAAAGTTTAGTTAGTGGAAAAAGTGTTACTTTTACTTTTATTTGTAAAAAAGATAAACTTTTTCATTGGTTGTTGTTCAATTGCAAATTTTTTTATGGTTCTAGAGTAAACTATGGTCTCTTAGTCCAATTCTAAATTCAAAATTCTCAAATTCAGATTTTGGAAGGTAGAAATCTACAATTTACCTAGCAGGGGGTGTGCAAATATCAACCCCCGGTCTGCACATATCAATTCCCTATATATATTGCAAAAGAAACCACTCAATTGCATCATGTTGCTTTATTTTTTCTATGTTTGCTGTTGATAGAGAGAGAGTGCGCATTTCCAACCGTTGGGAAGACAATTGCTCCAGGGACACTATATGCACCGAAGTCTCCCTGAGTTTTCTCCGTCCATCTGTATCTCAATCTTTGCCTTCCCCTTCATGATCACTTCCTTCTGAGTTTAATAAACTTGCCATGTCAATTCTGAAGCTTGTTTTGTAGCCGTGAGAGCCAGAGAGGTTGATAGTCCTCCTGTTCACTAGACTGAGTTGATTAAGTCCTCGTTGGATCAAAGTGCATTACATCGTCCATCATGGCATCAGCACTCCCCATGGCCACAAGGCGTCTGATGAAGGACCTGCAAGAGGTAAAAGAAAACCCTCTGCTCAACGTCGTCGGGAATCCGGAGGAGGGCAATCTCTTCGTCTGGCACGTCAACCTCCGGAGCTCGGAAGAGGAGGAATTGGAAGGGCAGCAAGCGAACCCCCTTGCAGAAGCAGTCTTCCATCTCATCCTGACTTTTCCAGACTCCTTTCCTGCCCAAGGCCCTACGGTGCACCTCTGCACTCCCTTGCCTCACCCCAACGTTGCACTTCGACCGGAATCTCTGGTACGGTCTTTTGTTCCCATCTATCTTCGTGTTCACACATGATTGTTGATAAGTATGATTGATAGTTTTGTATTTGGTATGCAGCATTGTGTGCATCGACCTTGAGTTATATATCTGGGTGACACGATCTAGGCAATAAAATAATGTAGGGAAATGATGAATACCCCTGAAGTTTGTGATAATTGGTATAGATACCCCTCGCATTTCAAAAGTTGCACAAATATCCTTGAATCCATAATAGTTCATAT
Source organism: Ulota crispa (assembly GCA_963920765.1). Lineage (NCBI taxonomy): Eukaryota > Viridiplantae > Streptophyta > Bryopsida > Orthotrichales > Orthotrichaceae > Ulota > Ulota crispa. The sequence continues at coordinate 5,123,916 of OY987242.1, read as the reverse complement.
TTTTTGTAGTTTTTTTTTGTTGTTGTGCATGCCACATCCTTCTCTGTTTGTGCACATGCTGCTTCTTTGCACTCTTTGCTTGTGAATTGGTTATGAAGTATGTGGCAACACAACAAAAATAAACGTCTGAAAAAATCATGATCAAAGGATATTTGTGCAATTTCTGAAAAACCTAGGGTATCTGTACAAGTATTGCAAACTTCAAGGGTGTCCATCAGATTTACCTTAAAATATAAAGCATGTTAGATTCTTTCGGATTCTCTCCAACTTGTTGTATGTAGTGCTGGAAGGTGGTAACTGTGGCGGATCCCGTTAAGGCTCAAGGTGGTTTTGGACTTGTGTGCTTGTGTGTGTAGGAAAAAGGTTGGCCGGTGTCGCTGTGGAACTGCACCCCAGCGTTCAAGGGCTGGAGCAGCGCGTACAGCGTGCAGAGCGTCTTGCTTCAGCTGCAAACCTTTCTCCTTCAGGAGGATCTCCTCTACGACTTCCGAAAGGTGTCGATTGAACAAACGGTTGAGCGATCACACAAGTTCGTGTGTGAGGGTTGTGGACACGCAGGCACCAATCCCGTCCCAGCGTTCCTGACTCCCAAGGAGATTGAGGTTTCCATGCGCAACCGGAAGAAGAAGCTCATCTCCAATCCAAATCGATTCCTACCTAAACAGACTACTGGAGTATCGTCGGAGTCTAAGGAGGGAGATCATGAGTACCAGCCAGCAAAGCCGCGCATGGAGGAAGCCATGGGGCACGCTGGTGGACTTCCTCAAGAGGCATTGATGACGATCATGTCGAGGCTGTCCACGGAGGATCTGAGCTCGGTGTCGAGGACGTGCCGAGGGATGAAGGCCGCCAGCGAGGACGGCTACTTGTGGAAGCTCCTGCTGCACCGCCACTTCCCCGCCTCGTCTCTCAACGCAGCGTCCATAGAGGATTGGAAGCATGTGTTCGTCCTGCAGCAGAACAACATCATCGAGAGTTTGCGTTGCTTTCACACCAAGTGCACGTACGAGGAGGAAGTGCTGGGATTCCCCATCTCCTTCACCGTCAACCCCCGCACGCACGACGTCGACTACATCCAAGTCCATCTCGACATCCTCTCCCACGGGGCGTACTCGAGCGGCGTGCGCAGCACCGCCGACAACCAGAGCTTCAACCTCCTTCTCCCACTCTACATCACGCAGGATCACTTCGAGCGCGCGTTGCCGATGATTCAGTCCACATTCGTGAAGCTGTCACCGAGTGACGTCTCCAAGTCCTTTCGCCATGAGATGGTCTTGGACGTGATGCCCAAGGTGCTCAACACCATGGTGGTGGTGCTGTGCGACAAGGGGATGGGCGCCAGCGAGCGTGCCGTCGAGGGCTACTGCATGATGCACCGCCTGTTCCTCGCCCTCTGCGACCGGTTCGATCTCTGGAGCGAGGCAGAGCAGGAAGTCATCCGGTTCCGAGACTCCTCTGATGCTCGCACCAAAAAGCAGTGCCTGGATTTGGGGAGGTTGATGGCGCTTCTGAGTGTGTGCTTTTCGGAAGCCACATCGTGGAAGGAGATTGTGCGCCCGCTCACCAACGAGATCTTCGACCGGAGTGTTATTTGGATTTGCAAGCATGATCCGACCGTTGCAGCAAACTACAAGCGGATAGGTCGCTTCTCGACCGTTGATGAGAAACTATTGCACGCGGCGTGGGAGGGGAGTCGAGTCGCGTTGCGGCTAAGCATGTTTCACGTTGGGTTTCTGCACTTGCTGGCACGCCCTAGAGGTGTCTCACGGAAGGAAGTGATTGCTGGCTACGACGGGTTATACGGCATACCATCCTCGTACCTGAAGAAACGGGTTCAGCAGTTTACCAAGCGGGTGACTTCAACTGGATACAACTGGCCGTTTTTCTTCCAGACCATGGGCATGGAGTGCCCGACAAAGGTGCATCTTACTCGATGGTTGGGACAATGTTGGCAAAACTCGCTTCAAAAAAGCTATCACCAACAAGGGACCAAGTTTGAGAACATTCAAAAGCAAGGTGTGTCAAAGATCCTGCTCAAGGGGGAATCGTATAGTGCCCCTATGAATATGAGAACAGTGAAGATGCTGGAATCCTGGCGTTGGACAGGTTCTCATACTAGATTCCTGGATGCCTCGTGCTTGTTGTACGGTAAAAACAAAGAGTTCAAGGAAGTGGTCGACTTTCAACATCACTATGATCAATACAGAGTGATTCGACATTCCGGAGATGTGCTTGACCATGAGAATCAACAAGGGAATCACACCATAGAGATCAACCTCTCAGGCATTCCCTTGGACATCAAGGAGCTGTATTTCACCATGAGCGGGTATGCCGGGGCAACGTTGCGTGATTTTAGGTTGCCGTTTGTGCAACTGAAAGATGTCACCACCGATATGGAGCTCTGCGAGTACACGCTGGAGGATAAGAGCCTGTCCTCGCATTTCTCGGTCATCATGTGCTGAATGTACCAGAGCCAGGCTCTGATGACAAGATGGGAGGTGGAAGCTCTGGGTCACCTTGGAGCTGGCTCTGCGTCTGACTATGGACCCATCAAGAGAAGCATCAAGCAAATGATCACTGCCCGTAAAAGTACTTGAATCAATGGCGATGGTACTATCAACCCTCTCTAGTATCACTGAAAATTGGACTTCTGAAAGTACTCTGACATGTATTTACAACTTGCTACTTAGACAACATGACAGATGTACAAAGAATGTGCAATTCCAGAATGTGTCACTAGAGACTGTTGAGTGGAGCGGTGAAAGTAGAAATCACAAAAGATTTTGGGTCAGTAGGGATAGTGAGGTGGAGAAGAAGCGTGATTATTTATTTCTTGAGAAGACCTCAATTTGCACCTATGCTTTTGGACAACATACGATAACCTTTGGATTTAAGCTTGGCCTACAAGCGAACTTCTCCGAGCACGCGGACATCGTTCTATTTATATCAGGTAGTGACAATTTGCTCTTTAGATGTAATTGTCCAACTTGGGGCACTTATTTTTACTAGTTGATGATCTGTCATTGATCGAGTTTACTGGTACACCTTTTGATTTTTCGGAATCAGCACATGAGGAGCTCGGTTTTGTGAGGACACTTGGATTAATGTCTAACTATATCATGTTTCATGGCAGGATGAGGAGTTTTGAGCAGGCAGATTTCACGTGGTGGAACATAACCTTTTGTAATCATCTCACTTACAAAAGGTATCCTCTCTGATCACTTCAGAGGTCACTTTTTGCGCAAGTCTTTTTTCAATGAAACTGCACTAGACGGCTCAGAATACAGCTTGTCGTTTGTAAATCTATGGCCTTCAACGATTGTTATGAAATATCGGAAGCAGCTCTGTATTTGCACATCGACTCTCTACTCTTCTTTGCACGGCTAGTGTGGGAATGAGCTTTGTATTGTCACAAGGCATTAGAAAATGGGGTTTTGTCTCCTTAGATTTATTCCAGCAAATGAAGGGAGCATGCAGCTCTGTAAGAGTACTTCCTCTGCGTGCACTTCCTTCTTATGCAGACGCCTCACTTCGAAACTTGCTCACTATTTAGCTACTAGTAAGTCCCCGTCTTCTGAACACCAAAGCCATCTACAGGACACTGCATTAATACACATAGGAAGCAAACATCCAGAAAATTTCGTCTTTACTGAAACTTCATAGTCACAAATATTTTCATCACTATAACCCCTAATCCATATTGAGGGTCGTTACTAGCAGCATTCTGGCATGATGACTGACAACCCCAACTGCGGCGACACGTAACTGATGTCATGTTGACTAGACTTTGATCGCGCTTTACAACCAAAGACTCTGTTTAAGCAGTAATTCTAACCCTCTCCCGCTGCTTTTCACCGCTAAATGGTGCATTGCAAACGAGGGTCTGGAGTCATAACCCCATCTACCCTGTATTCTCAGAGAGCCACAGATCTCCAATACTCCCCAGGCCTGATGTAGTTTGAAAGAGACCGTATCGTTGTGTCGGATACCCTTCTCAGCTCAATGACCAGTTATCTGTACATAGCAACATGATATCCTATGACAAACCTACCTCAGAAATCCAGTACCTAACCTAAACTGTACACGTGTACCAACCTTTCTGCAACTCTACCGCCTCTTAGTATTATGCACGGGCATGGGAGTGAAGTTGGTGCCGATCTGCCGAATTCTGTGTCTCGGAATGGCACTCACATGCTTGTGGAGCAAGATGGCAGAATACACCTTCTCATTCTCGGTATCATCGCTGCAGGGAGGCTTTCGACTGTCATGGACTCTTTCGTTCTCCATTTTCATCCATGTATCGAAAGAAAGGCTTGGTGGTCGCTGTCTCTCTCCAAGCGCCTCCTTGCCAGGATTCGACTCTGTTGTGTGAACAAATACGGATTTGGATTGTCTTAATCCAAAGAAATTTTTAGGTAAGCAAGTCGACCCTCCACCGACTTTGACAGACTCTGGCTTCACGTTGGATTCTTTGCTTGCCTGCAAGAGGGGAACGTTGCTTGTTGCTGGAGTTCTTGTCACTCGCATTCCTTTGTGTTGCAGGCACCGTTTACGGCCTTTCACAGGAGGAGTGTTGCAAGGTGTACCCCGGTCGGTTACCACACCGCATCGAAGCTCCAGAGAGGCCACGTTGCCAGGGCTGCGGACACTTACTACCACTGGCACCTCGGGTAGCGAATTCCTGAAGAAGCCCGAGTTGTTGCTGGTTGTAGGCGAAAGGTCTTGAGGCTTGCGCAAGGCCACTTTGATACCCACTGCATTTGTACCACAGAAGAGATAGTTCTTGCCTGCAAACAAAGGCTTGCATAAGGAGTCGTTTGTTGGCCAGGCCATGAAAAGCTTGGCAAGAATGTCTCGAGAACGGCGGTTGCCGTTGCCGCTTTTGTTCCACGCGTAATCAAAAACAGCCAAGAGCTCTGATTCCACTTGCTTCGCTACCGCCTTGCTGTCTGTCTGTAAAGATATCCACAAGAATGTAGGGTCAGATTTAAAAACCATGTTGCTTCAACAGGTTTGCACAAAGCTCCTTTTCATAGAGGTCGCCTGACAACACACTGATCACGATATTTAATGTCAGTCTCCTCAGTTTTAGAAAAAAAAACCCATTTGTTAGTCACAGGAATATCCAATAAGTGCATCACAAACGTCGGTGTTTGTAACATTTATAGGACAGTAAGACAAAAGGCCCCTAGGACAACCGAGGGGAGTGGCCTCGGATCTCAGGTAGTAAGAAAATAAGACGTTTACATAACATTCTTAAGAGCACCTTTTGCATTGGCATGAATAAAAATCCTCTGCACCTTGTTTTCTAAAGTGAGCGTCTGAAGCTAATGATCTTTTGTATTTCGCAAATGAAAACATGTTAGAGCGTTACTTTCGCTTCATTTGCATCGATTTGGCATGACTTTGCAAAAAACAACTCTTGATTAGCATTGTTCTCAAAAGGTGCCATGCTGCTACCAGCCATGTGATTCCTAAGTGTTCCTAGTTTGTGTAACCAACACAATATCATTATTGGTGTAAATGCACAAGCATTTCCTACAAAAGAAGAGAAAATAGAATTGTATGACTGAATCGCGGTTCCAATATCAAATTCGGCTGTAAAATATACGTTACCTGTGCCCACCGAAAGGCAATGGAGCTACCAAGAGCAAAAACCTCTGTGAAGAGATTCAAGCCATTGCACAATTTATTGCTTTCACTATTACTTGACCCCAGAATGTTCCTGCTCCCTCCAGATACCGACTCATCGTCTCCTTGATACAATTCCGTAGACAAAGATCTGTGAGCATTTCCACATACCCAAACCCAAACCTATTTCATCAATGCATGTGTTGATGCAAGAATGCCATATAAGGTAAAGAATACTGTTTGCATCAATTCAAAGCATATTATCACAGGTAGAAGCATAATATATATATGAAAAATGTATAGAGATGTAGAGAGAAATATTGCTGAATTCGCTTAGATCAAAAAAATTATAATCAAAGTTTTATAGGCACCTTCAAAGTAAGACGTTATTAAGAAATACAAGTGACACATCACAACCTCATGTCCCTATAAGGATGAGTGAAAAAGAGAAGCTACACTAAATATTGCATTTGGATTGCCTTGACAATTAAGCTGCCTTACCTTGGAAACTTACCTCATGTCTCATGGCTTGACCACTTGGAGGCACATGCAACTCTCTTAATACAAGGATTTCACAGGATTTACTACTTGGAAATTGCTAGTTTATTCTTTTACAACTTTGTTGTTGCCAAACCCTTTAAAAATTGTACATTGCAATAACTATTGATGAAAATTACTGTAATGACAATGAGTATTTACATAGTGTAAAATATCAAAAAACTAGTGTGGGGCAACCTAAATGCAATACTTAGTGCAAGAGGTTGAACACACGGACATCGCTATTTCAGAAACAAGCAGCTAGGCTACTAAAGGCTGTCCATCTAGCACCTGCTCGCCATTTTGAATAAGGTACCTACTCAAACTAAGCTAGCTCGCTTAAAGCAAAGTCTCCTACCATGCGGTCAAGAGCCAATGAAATCCATACCTGGAGCTTTCAAGATGTGAACCGGCCTGCCCATATTTCTGGAGACGGAGACGGATGTTGTCAGCCTGGCCAACGTAGACGGCGATGACGTCTTCCTTCGTCAAGATCCGTTTGCGCTGGCGGGGCAAAGTCGGCGACCACGACGGGGCTGTCACTCCGAGCTCATACACCCCTGGCCCAAAACGATCAGCTGGCAGGTTGTGCAGATGGTATCTGTCTGTGCCATCTTTCCCAGCCGCATGCTCGCTCCAATCCGCCGGACCTACCAGAATCTACATCACCAACGCCACACAACATTCACAAATTAGGGGTAGTTCTCGGAGAATGAAAACATAACGGAGATTGAGAAGTTGTGGAGAGAAAAGAGGAGCCAATAGGAGCTCATTCTTCGTGAAGATGGTGTGACACCCCATTTTTTTGTTTTGGGGAATGATTACCTGCTTTTCAAAAGATGTAGTAATTTTGAACATATTTCACACAATCGACAATAAAAATAAACACAACAAGGTGAAACATGGATTGCAAGAGGTGAAATTTCTCATGCTAAACTTCTCATCACTCCATTCTTCACCAGTCTAAAGGAGAAGAATGAAACAGTGACAAATTTAGCAAGCTAACCAAAACGGAAGCTCCGGCAGCAGCGAACAGCAAAGCGACACGTTAGCATTTTCATTCACCACAGCCGGCCAAGAAAGTGCTATGACTACCCGTATTGAGACAACCAAAAGACCCACAAAACCCTCACTAGAACTGAGCATCGGTGGTGAGGATCAAGATCCAGCAAGACTCGAGGGAGAGGGGATAGGGATAGCGATAGCAATGGCTTACCTTCCAATTCGAGAAGAGCTTGTCATGTTTGACAGATTCGCAATCCTCCCGTCGGAGACGTCCCTTGGTACCCGACCACCCACCTCGTTGCTGGACGAGCAAGTCCTCGGAGCTGCAAGGCTCAAACACAAGCCCCATCCTCCCTCACACACTTCCTCTCACATCCTCATACAATCTACTACGCCATAGAAACCCCTCCTCCTCCAAACCTCCATTGCGCTACAATCCCACCCTCTGAGCTCACGCATCCCTCTCGCTTCTCCTCTCCTCTCCTCACAACGCTCGATCTCGCCCAGAAACGGCAGACATTGAATCAAAGGCTAAACCTTTGGCAATCGCTTAAACCTTTGGACATAAAAGGGTGAGGATTGTCAGCTGGGTAATGTCCAAAATCAGATGGGCGGCGACTATGAGAGCAAATTGGGTAAGAAACCAAGAGGCAGGAAGTACTGGTGTTGATGAACCCACCTGACAGAGATGGAGAGCAATTGGGTGCACGAACAACCAAGTGCAGAACTGCAGATGCAGATTGCAGCTGCGCCATCGCTATTTTGGCTATTTCGGCTAATTCTTTCGGCGTCGTCATCAATAACGACAGGAGTCATTAAAAACCTCAGCAATACAGAATCGTTGGAATGAGGCTATAAACAACCACCCCCGTGAATCCGTGATGGGCTCAACAATCTTGCATCCCAAGAATAACTTGCAAACTTCACGAATCACGGGTGTTCGCGCTGACGTGAAGCATGGAATGGAACAGTTCAATGGAAACCGTGCTTGGGCGTGACCGCTCCAGTGTTCGGGAAATTTTTTGGACTTCACAGCTAAAAACTGGCATTTTCTGTTCTCAACCGGATTTTTTTTGCCGGACTGTGTCGGATATTTTTCTAAATTTACATAATAATATACTATATTTAGATTCATGCTGGCAGTTTCAAAATGCACGGTTTTTTTCCCAATTCTACCGGCTAACAACAAACTAGCAACTGGTTTTTTCCGCACATTGGTCTCAGTCGTCTCATACCTTGATGGCTATATTTGAAGATTGGTGTTACTCATGGTAATGCCCGGGTGGTGGCGGGGTATCACTAGGTAGGAGCAGCGATCATGGCATCCCATCTGAAAGTCTTTGTAATGGAGGTCCATACCAGTGTTTAAATTGAAATTTTGTGTTTGGTGCTAGTTTGGTGATTGCTTTTTTTTTTTGGGTTCAAATCTGGCTTCTTTCATTTATTTTTTGGTGTAGTCCACAAGCTATCCTTAGTTTTTTAGTGCAAAAAGACATCTAAAGCAAATGATTGAGGCTTGACATGTGGGAAAAGGGGGGCAAAAGTAGTCCCTTCATTAGTGAATTTTGGCAAATCACACTTAGTGTTTTCACTGGTTCTAGTGCTAATTTTAGGCTTTTCAAAAAAATGAGATTTTTGACAATTTGTGGCCACAAACAAAAACACTGGTCCATACTCAAATACTCGGGAATGTCACGACTAGAATTTTTGGTGATTTTAATCCCTAAATGTCCAAGACACCACATTATGGTGCTGACAATACTTTGAAATTTTATAAAACCTAGCTAAGTGTTATTTTTAGTATATTTTCATTTTTTAACTATTCTTTTTTAAATCTATTTTTAGCATCAAAAAACCAATTATGTAAATGATTAATTATGGTTTTTCTATTCAAGATTTTGTGTAAGGGTGTCCATTGCAATCTTGACTTTTTTTGTGTTGAGAGCTCTTGGAAATGAGCCTCAAATACATTAGACCTTGGAGAAAAACTTACACTAAAAATTCATTTAAAAAAATCATAGAGGAGATTTTTAAAAGCCGTAAATTGATTGGAGTTATGTATGTTATGTCCTTAATCCTGTATTTTTCATGTGATGATTTTTTTAAATTTGACATGTGAAAAGAGGATTGAAATACTTCAAGTTATGTCACAATTTTAACACCATTTTGATCAAACATTATAATCTTTCAATCCATAAATAATATCGTTGTGTTTTCTTTTCATATGTGATCTTTAACATATGTAATTTGATTTTGTATGGTTACAATTTTAAAAAAACTAATACAACTTATCAAAATTTTGGCTTTTTGTTTAGCTTAGAACAAATTCCTAAAAGTTCACAAAGTGCCTTGGGCATTTAGGGGTTAAAAGTAGGTGTGAAATTTAGGATTACCAAACGTGTCATTGAAGTATCATTATCCTAGTTAGAATGAACAAGGGCAAGGGGTTGGATTTTGGAAATCATTGTGATACTTGAAATCCCTTTTGTTGAGTCTCTCTCCTTGTGATTTGAAAAAAAAAGGCAAACTTGCATGTAGTTATAACATAAGCGTCAACACTCCTTTTTGGCATGCTCCCTTGATGCTCCAGGTGTACTATTCTCCAACCCAAAATTTTATTCAAAGCTTGAGTCTTGATGCCCACTAATATTAACTTTCATAAATATGCAATTCAACTATGTTCAATTTTAATTTTAATTTGGTCTTGAAAAGATACTAATACTAGCATGGAAGAATGAGATCTAAATTTAGCACTGTTACACTTTAATTCAAGAAATCAAAATATTTTCAATTCCATAATTGTAAATTCAATATAATATAGTAAATATTATAGGTAATCTTATTTTTGTTTGAATGAATTTTGGAGCTCAATAATGACTTTATAGTGGACAATGTATTCATTAGTGGAATTTACCTGACATGAACTCTGGACATCAGTTGGAAGTTGGAACTCTTCAAATGTCACTCAACCTTTAGTAATCTTATATATTAGTATGGGATCATTCAATAGTTGGTTGTAAGTACACATCTTCACTTATATTCAATAGAGGTGTCATAATTGCTTATAAAAAATGTGTTTCTTCTTGGTTTGTTTGTTGGTTTCCTTACTTGCAATTTAATTTTAAAGCACTCATTTTATCTATGTATTGTTGCACTGATGCAACCTAAAGGACCAAATATTTGAAGATTGCTACATGAGAGTTGCCATATATTGAGGACCACAATATTTTTGACAAGCTTTGTTAATTTTTACATTTTGCTAATTAATATGATTAAAATTTGTCAAAATATCATTATCTTTACATATTTTACTAGAAAATTCAAACTTTCAAGCTTCATAGTGCCCCTAGTTTAAGTTTTGAGGTCTTGCTTATCATTGTGATTTGTAGCACAAGACTAAATTATTGTAAACCTCAATAATTATGAACCCCTAATAATTATGAACCCCTAGTAATTATTATGAACATAGAATAATCATTCATTCATATCATGTGGTGATTTGGTGCAACATCTTGTCTTTATGGGACCCTAACTCTAAACTAAAGATTTTTAGATCCTATTTACTCCACACAAAGTAAGGATTTTTATCTAGTGCTTTAAATTATCTCATTTCTTTGCATGTACTAACACTAGGTTCCCTTGATAAAGAGTGTTATTCTTATAATTGTTTGTTCAACATTTCAACATTATGTTAAGGAGCGTTAAGATTGGAAATTTTGCCAAATGATTGTAAAACCAAGTTTTCAAAACTAGGACTAGAATTCCAAATTATCAACCATGTCATTGAACCCTATGAGAGAGATAGAGATGACTATGATAGAAAATCAAGATCACCAATTGCACTTTGTGGATAATCAAATGACTATCCTTTGATTCCTTTCCAAGTAGTTATCTTCAAGATCTTCAAACTTGTTTGTTATGTATTAGTATCTCTTGGGTTTTGCATAGAAAATACTTGTAAATGACCTAAATTCAAACATATTGATGGTTCACTTCTCAATTTCAAACTTCAAATTTTTTAGAGAAAGGATTAAATCTTTTTAAAAAATTGAATTTTTAAAACTCCTTTTGTTGACTTTTTCTCCTTATCACAAAAAGGACAAACACGTTTCAGCTAGGTGCCAAACTTCTTTTTTGGTTTTTTATCTAGAGGTGACATGTGTTACCCAAGAATTATGTCTACCAACAAAAATACTAGCTCTAAAAGCCACTAATGCACTACACAAAAACCATGGTTAAATTTACAAAAAGTTGACAAAGATTGTGACCTAATCTATAGTATCTTGTAGATTAGATCACGATCTTTGTCAACTTTTTGTAAATTTGACCATGATTTTTCCATAGTGATGTGTGTACAATCCTACCTTTTCTTTCTAAATGCACCCTCAACAGAAGCACAAGCAAGAGCAAAATAGGCTAGAGGGGGTCCAATTACATGTGCAATTCCTATAACAATCTCCTTGAGGAGTGTGCAACCTTGATGCACAACCAATTATGGAGTTACCAAGGATGTGGGAACAAGTGGTTGGAGAGGATTATTGCGAGAGGGATGAAAGAATTGTAAAAGGAAATATCAAAGAATTAGTTGCACTTGCCAATCACATTAACACTAAGGTAATCTACTCAAAAAGTGCTCACGCATTTTGAACAGTTTGGGTAAGATTAGAGAAGATTGTGCATAGACCTTCTTAAATGGGTTTGAGTTTCTATGTTCAGAAATTGTACTTGTGCATGCATGGTTTTAGGAATACTAGAGTGACATGAACCACCGCTTAGTGTGTTTATTGGTCATAATTGTGTTGAGATTTGTTCTTGAGTAAAATTTAGATATACGTCATGCTAAAGTAAATGAAAATGCGTTTTCAATCATAGTTTTAGAATTTGAATATGGAAGGGGGCTTACACGCTTTAAGAGCCTTATTGGAGCATTCTTAGCTTTGTAGTGGTTGCTTTTAAGACTCATATGCTCCATTTACAAGTTGCCTTTGAATCATGAATGCTACTACCTACAATCAAGAATAGCTATCTATGCACCTTTTGTTTTGATAAATTGTAGTTAATTCATCCCAACTCACAAAATTACAATTAAAATAGTCATAGCATTGTTGACTCTCTACAAAAATGTCTCCAAATTCTCAGGCTACCTTTATTTCTTCACAAGTCCCTCTTTCCCTTAGATGCACAATTTATAAACCTCTTACCTTAACCCTTTAAAGACCACCAAACCATATTTTGGTTCAGCAGAGTGATTTTTGGCGTACAGAGTAAAATTGCTTAACAATTTGGAAATTGGTCTTGAAGAATGCTTGTGATCACAAGAATTTTGCATCCAACCAAAAAAACAGCAATGGAATCGTGTATGTGAGTTCATAAATAATGGTTTTTATATGGTATGGCCTCAAAATGTGTATTCATATTTGGTCAAAGATGGATCAAAGCAACAACACAATACATCAAACATCCAAGAAGAATGCCAAATTTCAATTATGCTATCCTAAAAAATTTTAGATTGATCAAGAAATATGCTTGTATTGGTTTCCTATACAGTAGTAATATAATTGTAGTATTTGAAGATCTATTGAAATGATGCTATCTTTTCATCTTTAAAAAAAATTGTCCTACATTTAAGGCCAATTCTTTATTGTTTTCACCAATTGAATTTTCCATAGCATTTATCTAGTTTCTTGTAAAAATATTTTTGTGTAGCAAAGAAAGTGGGATTTTTGACCCTTTTTGTCCACTTAGCTACACCTTGTGATTGTTATTTTTATCCATTTTGTGTGAAACTAATCTTATTGGAAAGGTGGGAAACCCAACTTTCTAGAAATATAAGGCTCTTCTCAAGTAAAGCTTGTACAAAGCAGTAAGATCCAAAACCACACAAGCATGAAAACTAGAGAATTCCTGCTTACAACTCACTCAGTCATTATAATATTTCATCTCCAAAAGTAGATCTCATTGAGATTTTGATATTTTATAGTAAACAAGGTCTACTTCTCATTTGTAGGGTTGGATTATTGAAATTGGGTCCATAATTGATTCAAATGCACATCCAAGTTTACTACCCCGATTTCTAATGGATTTTGTGAAAATGTGTGTGGTCTTTAAAATTTTATTGAGCTCTCCAAACTTTGCAAATTCCCTTTGAGTGTTGGTCAGAACTACTCTTGTGCCCAGGCCGTGAGCCTCTTGCCTGGCATCGCGGTTGGATTGGGGACAATTTTCTTCAGTTGCACTCAATCCACCTTCACTATATTATTACTGTACCCCTCATCCTAACCAAACTGAGGACGCCTGAAGAGGAGAGAGTTCATTGAAAATTAGAAATTAGGCAATTTTGATAAAACATACGTACCAATCTTCACTTGTGATTACAGTACCTAATTGTTGCTAAATTGCGCCAAGTTCGTTGGACCAATTCATCAATGAATGCTGGAGATGAGACCTTTTCCAAAGGAGCGCGTGAGACATTGAATTCCGTGCACAGATTTTTCAGTTTTCTATATTTTGTAAAACTTTGTATCTTTCTGTATTTTTGTATTTTTGAATTGTAGTGTTACAAAAATTATTTGAAATGCAAAAGTAGAGGAGAGGCATGTGATTGGGGTTTTGAACTATAGCATACTTCAGTAAGGGCCACGTTATATTAGGGTTCAGTTGTTGGTCCAAGTCAAGTACCTCCAATATGAACCAATGAGTTTATGAGATGTTGAGATTGCTCATGTTTTTGTGGGGTCATCAACTAGGTCCTGAAGCTTTATGTTGAGGGTTGGTCTAATTGATCTTACTGATGACATAGTTGCCTTTGTGTCAAAGTTTTGGTACCACAAATTGAATTAAAGTCGAATTAGTTGACTCAATAGAGTTCTCAGTAGAGTTCATTAACTTGATTCAAGAATATGGACCCAATTTGTTAATCTGAAATTGGGTTAACCCCTAAATGCCTAAGGCATTTTTTGAGCTTCAAGGAATTTGCTCTAAATTAAACAAAAAATCAACATTTTGATAAGTTGTATTAATTTTTTTAAAATTGTAACTGTACAAATTCAAACTAGATATGTTATACATCACATAGAAAAAGAAAACACAACAATACCATTTATGGATTGAAAGATTATAACGTTTGACCAAGAGGGTGTTAAAATTACAAAAATGACTTGAAGTCTTTCAATCCTCTTTTCACATGTTAAATCTAAAATGTTGGTCACCAAAAAATATGAGTTTAAAGGACATAACATATATAATTCCAATTCATTTACGGCTTTTCAAAATCTCTTTTACAATTTTTTAAATTGAATTTCTAATGTGAATTTTTCTCCAAGATCCAGTGTATTTGAGGCTCATTTTCATGAGCTCTCAACACTGAAAAAGTCAAGATTGTAGTGGACACAGTTGCACAAAATCTTGAATAGAAATTTCACAATCAATAGTTTTCAAATTTGGATTTTTGATGCTAAAATTATACTTCAAAAAGAACAATTCTAAAATACTAAATACTAAAATAGCAGCTTAGTTAAGTTTTATTGAACTTCAAAATATTGTCGGCACCAAAATGTGGTGCCTTGAACATTTAGGGGTTAACAACTAGGACCCAAGTATTATATTAGAGCCCAAGTAAAATTTTGGCCCAATTGACAATCTAATGCAAATTGAGCCAACTCAGAATTGAGTTTGAGCCATGATATATAGTGGCCTTAAGATTTTCAAATTCTGTACTTCATTCCTAATTTCCTTGCATTTCAATTCCATTCTCCTATCGCAAGTGCACAATAATATGGAGGGTTAGGACAAGTTCTAGTCCATTTCGTTACGGTTTTTTTTTTCTTTTTTCTTTCTTTGATGTCGAATGCTCAATAAATGCGGTCAGTAAGTGTATAGAAAATCCTAAAAGTCTAGAAGAATATTGTCAAGAAGGTCAAATATAAGTAATGGATACATGTGAATGGATTAGTGCCCCATAGTGACTTCCCCCAACATCAAACAATCAACAATGTAAAGTTAACATTAACCACACCTCTAAGCCTCAGTAATGAGCACAACCAATCTCAAAATCTTTTTGTTGTGTAAGAATATCACTTAGTTGTGGTGATCTAAGCATGGGTCCTTCAATTCAACTCAATTTATTTATTGTACTTACTTGCAAGTTGCAACATCAAACTTTTCCATATTCTATTTATAATGTGCATGTAAAAAGTTTGAAAATTCATTTGATTCTTACTCAAGTTTCCAATTAATTTCTCACATGATTGTCTCTATATTGTAATTGGCCATGCAAGCATGCCCAACCTCTATATCTTCTTCTTATTCTTACTCTAATTCTTGGAGTTACCCTAGAGCTAAAATTTTGTTTAATCCTTGAATGTCCTTAGGGCATAGAAGATACATTGCCATATAATTAGCATCAAGAAGTTTTAATATGGGATCTCAAATAGCTCACAAGGAGAGCATTGATTTATACCCCCAACTTCTTAATTTGTTAATCTCAAATGTAGTAAAGATGTGAATCCATTCCAAATATAAAAAAATACCTTACATTGTACAGGCCAGAGTGGCACGTTCATACGTTTAAGGAGTTAAGGGCTTAGTAAGCTACTTCACCAACGTAAGAAAACAGCCATAATTCAGACCTGATCAAAGCTGATGGGTTAGCTAGCCTACAGCATTGATCAACCTTTCAGCGCCACAACAACTCTTACTCATGGCTGCAATTACCAATTAAGACTCCTATCAACCTTGCCGACTTAGTTAAACACATAAGCATTCTATATTGATTTCCAAGTTTCTAATCAACCGGTACATAAACCCCTGCTTCTCGAAGCCACTACACTCCCACTCTCACTACAGCACGTCCTCTCTCTCCCTTCCATTTTCATCGGTTATGATGAAGACGATGCCGGTGCAAGCAATGTCCATGGCAGTCATGGTGGCAGCAGCCATGCTTCTGAGCTTGGGCATGGTGGCGCCGGTAGAGAGCAGAGTTTTGCTGAACCTGGACCTGGGCAAGGTGATCGACCACTGGTGGGACTGCCCACCGCCGCCTGCAGACGATGTTCCAGCACCGGAGCCTTACGGTGCTCCCTCCGACGTTCCTCCGGACGTCATGGCTCCAGCTCCTTCAGCGGCTTACGTGCCTCCCTCTCCGGAATACCAGTCCCCTCCCGGACCGCCTTCTGGTGACATCTCTCCTCCCATTTACCAGCCTTCTCCGGTGTACTCGTCTCCCCCTGCCACTGACTATCAGCCTTCTCCGGTATACTCGACTCCCCCTGCCACTGGCTATCAGCCTTCTCCAGTATATTCGACTCCCCCTGCCACTGGCTATCAGCCTTCGCCGGTGTACTCGACTCCACCTGCCACTGGCTCCCAGCCTTCTCCGGTGTACTCGAGTCCTCCTGCCACAGGCTACCAGCCTTCTCCGGTGTATCCGACTCCCCCTGCAGGAGGCTACTGATCAAGGTGCATTCACAGGTAAATACTAGTACACAGTCAAGCTACATGAATTAGTGCAAAATTTTGAATAGTGTGAGATCACTAACTTGGGTGAGTTTTTTCTTAGTTAGTTTGGAAATGTGTACGTCTCTTGACCTTCTTCTCTAAGTAGGATTTGATCACAACCATTTGCTACACTCAAGTCATCCCTTAGTGGTCCGTGGTGGTGCTTTTCTAATGCGACATCCTTCACATATTTGCTAGTTGAGTGACGTGCTAGCAAAATCACCTTGAAGTTTTGGTCACTTGAGTCACACTTTGAAATAGTATTTCAATATTGTAATCTAAAATATATTGAACTGAATAAAATTATTGTGAACTACTTCATTAATGTGTTTTGCAAATTCAACTCTTCCTTAAAGTAGTGTACAAGGTAGAGTCATTAGTGCGAAGCTCAGTAATGGAAGTAACTAACTTGTGCAGCATTACGTTATTGAACACCTGCCTGATCATAATCGTGTTTTCCCAAAACGTGGTGCTAGTGTGATATTAGTCTCATTTACATTAATCAAATTTTCATACTGCCTTGCCTACAAGAGCAGACATTGTAGTTTGCCTTGATCTTTCACCGAATATGTACCCAAATGCAAGGTATTTGCGTAGTAAAATTCTGATTCTTGCTCAAAGTATCTAGTTTTTGCAAAGTGGTGCAATGTGAGTAGTAATTGTGGTAATGGGAAATTTCATACCTACTGCGGTTTCATTGGCACTTAAATATCAATATTTAGACACAATATGATACCATTCTTATGATTATATCGGTCCAGGACTCTAACTTATGCAATGCTGGTGCAGGTGCATATTTGTTGGGTCCTGAACAAGCTCACAATTTGGGTCTTTTGAAACCGATGTACCAGCCCTTGATTTGTAGTGTCTACTAGAATTATTTGTGAGTGTTATTGAGAATAGATGAGTGCATACAATCTATGAGTATGCTCATATGGTGTACAAGTTCAATTGATTTAGAGATGATGTTGGCTTTTAGTTGCGTGGAATAAATAAAGGTATATTGGGAGTTGTTGCATCAATAAATCTGTATATGTTCATTATGTCATTGGTTATTTGATTCTAGATTATTCTAAACTTTTTTGAGTTAACCTTGTCAATATCGTAGAAGCAATTAATTATTCATAACATTGTTATCGAAGTGACGTTTTTGTAAGGTTGGTTATGTTCCAACCATATACATAATGGTTTTTATTGTTCATATATCCAAAGTTTTGCATTTGTGGTAAGGTAAGAGCCTCGTAAACCGACCATCTAAGAGCTGAAACTGAATTTTGGGGAGGTGGAACTTATTGATATATTTTTCAGTAAATTTTCCTTGAAAGACAAGAGGACTTGGCATCTAACTCAAGTTATTTTGTATATTTCAGAGCAATGTGGAATTAGTTATGAAATTTTGAAGTGGAAAGGTCATAGGGCTTTAAAATGGATCACTTCCTCAAATGTATGTCTGTTGTACATTTCTGAAAGATTATGAATAAGGCATGTACTTGTGGGGTTCATGTGGGGAGGTGAGCGGAATTAGTGCCCTAATGGAGTTTGAGCCTCTTACTTAGTTACCTTAGTGAACACTTAAGGATTGACATGTTATTGAGTTAACTTTGCATTTGTCACTAATTATATGTTGACCTAGAAGAAATTTTACCTACCACATTCTCATCTATCAT
Organism: Ulota crispa; assembly: GCA_963920765.1. NCBI lineage: Eukaryota > Viridiplantae > Streptophyta > Bryopsida > Orthotrichales > Orthotrichaceae > Ulota > Ulota crispa. The sequence continues at coordinate 5,105,581 of OY987242.1, read as the reverse complement.
GTGATGTTTTCACAAATCATGATGTTTCATAAATTATATGTATGTCTTTTCAAAAATACAATTTTTGTACTTTCCATATTTACATAATTAATTTTAATTGATTTTTATATATATTACTAAGTGGGAGCCTAACCCTTACTGACTCCGCGCCCTTTTCTAGAAGTTTCTAGAACTTTTTGGGTGTAAGTCAAAGCAATAAAGGATGCCCTAAATATAGAACACTAATCACCCTCCAACCATGTTCTTTTCCAAAATCTTCTAGAACTTTTTGGTAGAAGTTGAAACATAAAAGATGCTTCAAATATGGAACACCAAACACCCTCCAACCATGCGTTTGAAAAACAACAAAACACCAAATGCCCCCTAGCAAAGTATAGAATAAGAGCATTGTGATGAGGGCAATTACTACTTTTGGTTTCCAAAAAAGAACCAAAATGGTGATGCATCAAGATTAGATTCTAAATCAATTGTGAGATATTGACTTTTTTGTAAAATACATTACAGTTAGACTTTAGACCAATTGATTTGTGTGATGTTATTTTTTGTAAAATTGAATGTTGCATTACCCATACATGTCCAATTCATACAAAGCATGTGCCTGTATACTAGTATTATATTTTGTGAGAAGGGCAAAGGCGTATATTTGAATGTATCAAAAATTTGGTAATTTGAAGATTGTTTCTCTAAAAATGGGTTGTGTATTAAAAAAATATGTTTTTATTTGAGGGGTATGTTTATAAAACAGAGTTGAGGAACATTTGGAAAATCACCAATGCATAGGCCATGTTACACTAGCTATTAAATGAGATTTTATGGAAATTGTTATTTAACAACTAATAAACTTGGCTACCAATGAATTTGGAACATAAAGACAAATCACTGAGAATTTTTTTTTAATAATTTTATACATAGTTTTGCAAGTATAGCATGTCTAATGCACATAAATACTTCACTAGTCCTATTTTCACAGAAGGAATCGCACACTTTTTACTCAAGATTTTCAATTACAATTTACAACCTTGATGTGTTACAATCTTTATTTTAATGCACACTTTCAATACAACAAGCCATTACTAGTTCAGTAGCATGGAATTTGTTACAAAGCTATTGCAATTTTTTGAATCTTGCATATACTAACGTAACAAGTAGTAATCATATGTTCTTAAAAAAAAGCTAAAAATATATCTTGTATGGAAATATATTGTTGAAGCCTAGATAAAATGAAAAAACATTCATTTGTAAAATGGTCAAAGTTAATAATCTTTAAAGTTCAAACCTATACATTCAAATCATTAAAGATTTGTAGAACTCTTTGAGAACATCTACTAGTCACGTAGCAAATTTTAAGGTAATGAGGTTGTAAAATTTGGAATTGACATAAGAAAAAGGTTAACTCTAGTTTGAGACGTTGGCTTGAATGAAGCGTCTATTGAGAGTGGTTTAACTTTATAAGCCTCATTGACTTATATGGCAAATTTCATCCTTGAAGCCTTTATTAAAATGTTCCAAAATACACCTTATAAAGAATTAATAATCGAAATTGACACAACTTGTTTATAGACCTTGAAAGAAACATTAATCTTCTATCATTCAAGAACAAAGATTAACTCTATTCCATCATACTTCATAACATGTTGGCATGTAGTTCCACCAAGGTCCAAAATTCAATGCAGCATGTTCAATTTTAGGTTAGTGGAAGTAAGGCTCTTGGGGGTGTCACTTTCCAGTTTTTAGTAAACTACATGAGATAAAAAATAAGGTCAATTTTATTCATTGGAGATAAATTTTATATCTTTTTTAGATTTAACACAGGTTTGGAAAAATATGTCTTGCTTCATTATATGTAAAATAGGATAGTGCATAATCCTCCATTTTAGAATATTGTTGAAAAAAGAAGGAGGTGGGAATTATAGGATTATCCTAAAAGAGTTTAGTAGGATGAGTGTAGGGTTCAGAGTTCATGAGCAATATGGATGAAAAATGGTTTTTTTGTTCAGGTTTTGGGTTGTAATAGTTTAGGGTTTAGCAATAGACTATAGAATAATTGAAGAAGGGTCAGGCATGTTGGCAAAGACTAGCATTGTTGTAGAATCTTGAGAGTAGGGTTTGTACTAGCGAGCACATTGAAGTCTTTACACGCTAGCTTCTTTACAAGCTATTATGCTAAGCTTACTGTTGCTCTTGCTGGCACTTAGGATTTTCATATTTGAGATTGCTTTCTTGTTGTTTGCAATTTTTCTCTCCTCGGATTATCTGAGCGCGTTGAAAGTGGTGGCGAGGGTGCTATACAATTGAAGATTCTCATCTTCCTTACATAATTTTTGTCACAGCACTATACTTGCAATCGTAGGAGTGTGAGCTTTGTGGAATTTGCTTTCAAGATTGGATTTGTTTTCTTTGTTGGCGTGTTCAAGGTTGGATTTCTTATCTTCTTCCACCAACGATGGTGGTGGACGTTGGCATTACCACTTAGTTCTTTTTGCAGTTCTTGACAATAAGAGCTCAGGTTCACGCTCAAACTTACATGTTGTCCTCTACCTGGTTTTCTTCCTTTCCTCTTTTCTTCTCCATTTTAGAGTTTAGTGCTTCAAAGCTCATCATTTGCCGTTTCTTGAGTTTGCATGTGGTTGAGGGTAATCTAAATATTTAGGAATGAGTTAGGGTTTAGGAAGGCTGCTTTGTAAGTATGGTTTTAGGGACTTGCTATGTGTTGAATTCTTATGCTATTTTCTTGCAGGCCAAAGTCTTTTATAAACCCATTGTATATACATAATTTTTTTTTATGATACTTTTGTATTTGTAGAAAAAATAAGGATTGAAAAATTAGGTCATATAACCATTTAGAAATAAGCATAGGGTACCTTAAAACACACTAAAGTAGCTTTTTAGAAAAAGAAAGAGAGGAAAAAATTACTTTAAAGAATCTAAATATCCCCCATTAATTACCCAGTTATTGTAAGTGGCATCCAATTGTAAAGGGGTGTGACCCCCCCAAAGTAAGGCCTAGATTTAGAAATAATTGCTATTGATTTTTACCCACTTTCAAATTTCCAATACAATTTCAAACTTTTTTTTTGGATTTTGTCTAAGTTGAGAATTTTCTTGTTTTTTATCTAACCAAAACACCAAGCACTATTCACTCACAATGTGAAAATCAAGCAGAAATTGCTTGCTAATTAGTGATCTCACTATACTAATCTCTTGCCTTTCCATCTCCATCCTCATGCGTGTCCTAATGTTGAATGTATACAATCACATGTTTTTTGATTTAGGTTCATTTCAAACAAAATAAATTCTTGTTGTGATACTTTGTTTCTAAGCACTAAATTTTAGATCACATACAAAAAATGCCATTTAAACCTAGTTGAAGCCCAAAAACAACATTTGAATATTATATGCAAATGCTATAAAAGGTCATTTGGTAGATTTCATAAAAGATTGCCCTAATGTCAATGTCCTAGAGTTAAACATTCTACAATGATTGTTGAAACATTCTTGCAAAAGAATCTATTTTTAATCTAATTCAATTTTAAAATGCATCTAGATATGTACTTGCTCTTGGTTTTTCTAACCTAATCCAATACATCTTCTCCTACAAGAAAAATGAGATGTAGGTACCGAGGAGGAACCGGTTTCAAGAGCAAGAAGTACTAAGAGTTTTTGAAACAAATGATGCTATTTTGTGAGCGTAAAATGATGAGTCATGAGAGCTACACCCAAGATTTTAGGAGCAAAATCCATTCAAAGCTCAAAATCAATGAAAAAACTATAAAAAAAATGGCAAGTTTTTCAAGTAATAAAATTTATATGCATAATCATAGGACTTTATATATATGGTTTTTAGATAAAATTTAGTATTTTGACAAAAAATCATAACTCACAACTAAGAGTATCACTTGACACCCTCCAATTGTCCCTTCTCCCTAGCTATTGGATGATAAGCAATCATTTCTAGTGTGTGTCAACCTCTACCTTACACATTCTCCTCTCAAATAAGTCATATTTGAAGAGGTCACTAAACCCTCTACAAACATTTTTTTTTGTGAAGATTAACAAGTTGTCATAATAAATGACTAGTGTGGCCCTGTGCCATTGGCCCAATTTTCAACCACTCCACCATGCCCCCTATGCCATCTCTTCATACCACCCTTGGTGAAACTTGTACTTTACTTCAGTTAAACTTGTATTATACTTTATTTTACAATGGACGTCCAAATTTTACTAAAGTTAAACTTATACTCTATCCTATTTTTATACGTAACTTGTCTTTGGCCAATCCATAATTTTCTAAAATTTTAATCCATGAAAAACTTTGAAACTTAATAACTTTCTCACCGTAGGTCCAAATGCCACAAAACCAAGCCCATGCACCCCTCCTTACCGAGAGCTTTCCAACAGTACCAAGCAGGCAACGGGGAGACACATGGTCCAGGAGATTTCAATGTGACAAACAAAGAAACATTTAGACAAACAAAGAAACATCCAAACAAACAAACAAACAACTTGATTTTAAGGTATAGATGCTTAATTTATAACTTTTGAAAGTTCCTTAACTTGCGATTGATAGGAAATATATTTAGTGAGTTATAATGTTGGGATACAAGTTGCCATCCCCTCTGAAAAGCACATCCCCTCTGAAAAGCACAGATTTCAATTGCAAGGCTCTTTATAATTGGAGAGTGGCAGGAGATGCTCTAACGGATCCCCGCTCACGGTATAGCTGCTATAGCATGAAGAAGACCTCCACCGAAAGCAGCTGACGAGGGCCTGAAGGGGGGCAGGCTCGACAGAACAATCTGGGCTGTATATTCATATTTTATTTAAAACTTCGTAAACTCAGGGGCATGTGATGGTTTTAGGGTTACAGCGAAGCCAAAGGAGAGCAAGCTGGTACGAGTTCCCAAGCGATGAAGGAGCCCGGAACTGCCTGCAACTCACGAACCTTGCCTGGAGAGGAAGAGCAATTAAGTTAGGTTCTCAACATGGAAATTCAGGTTCTCATCGGAGGATCACAATGCTCAACTCCAGCTTGTGTAGATCGTCAGAGCACAGTCTCCGGGCCTAGATTTGGTACTGCAAGAGGCACGCACGCTACGACAGGAGCTGTAGGACTAGGGCAAAGCCAAGCAGAACAAGCTCGTATAATGTGCCTGTAGCGGCTCGCTTTTCGAGTAAGGTACCTATTACTACTCATACTATTATTTTTCGATGCAAAGCTTCCCTTCCCTGCGATCCACAGCTAATAATCTTCCAGGCTTTGATGTGATGGAAGGATTAAGCTGGTGCTCTCTGTATAGCTGTAAGATCCGAGTAGGTTTTGCTGCTGCGGTCATGAATCACTCTCCGCGAGCGTATATTAGGTAGAGATAATATCCTGCATGAATTTCTCCAACCTGGAATTTTTGAGATTCATTGTCAGCTCGTATTGTGTGCACTGCACTTCCAAATCATTGTTTGTCGTGGATTTTTTGATTTCTTTCGTTTTCTCATTGACTGAATGTTTGTGTTTGGTACCTGCTGATACAGTGTGGCAGGAATTGCACGTGCACATAGGAAACCGTTGATCACTTCGGCCTGTTTCCTATTCCGACCTTTATTTGGCGTGATGCTGATGTGATTGTTCTCATGCATAAACGTAGCAAACATGAGTTCGTCCTCGCCGGAAGCTCTGTACGAGCTCTCAATTCAGCAAGACCTGCCCCCAGCACCAAATGCTGGTTCACAATGTGCAGATTGGTTGCCCCAATTTGCAGGCTCAAGCTGGTTGGCGTATGCTGCCAGCAGTGCGGTTGTGGTTGCCATTGCGGCTTCCCCGTCGAATCCGGGAGAATCCGCTTCTGGCCGCTTTTTCCAACAGGTAAGCTAGTGACACAAATCCACAAGCTTTGATTTTGAATCCGTCGAAACTCGTCATTCTTGAATGCAGCTAAATGAGAGAGTTGCTAGTTGGATCATATTTAAATTAGCTTTGACCTAATAGAATTCCAGTTATTCATCTGAGGCTGAAGTAAAAAATTTAACACATAGAAGTACATTGCATATTGATGTCCAAGATCTAGTACATTATATTGGTTTAGACTACGAATCTCCTTACTTATTTAATGCGCAACTCCAGCTTCTTTTCTTAAGCCTTGTAAGCAGTATTTTTGAAGTATTTTTCAGTTCATCGTGGCTCTTGCATAGTTCAGGTTCAGCGGTGTACAAGATAAGAACGTTGTGTGGTCTGCAGTATCCTTGTTGTTTTTAGGGCTGTTTTCAAAGCTTTAGCTCCATAGGAAATAAAAAGGACTCGTTGTCGCTATTTCTTATAATTTTTGTGATACACGATTCCTGGTGTAAATGTATATCCTTCCGAGTTTAGACTGCTGGAATTTCTCTAGAGGGAATCTCTCTGTCGACATTGAATTGAAACGGTTCTCACAGATATGGTCTGCTTTTTGCAGGTTCTTGAAACACGTGTGAGTAATGACGGAGACAATTGTGAAGGGAGGAACCTGGTGACAAGTGTAGGATGGGCACCCTTGGGTCCTTCTGTTGGTCAGCTAGCAGCTGCGGCTGGCAAAAGCATACATTTGTATTCTCCTACAAATTTAGCAAGGGCTGCAATAACCGGTCCTTCTTTCTCAGGTGTGCACCTGGTCTGGTGAAAATGCACTGCCGGTCAGACATATACTTGTTGGTGTAGGTATTAAGGAACTTAACTACTTTCAGCTCTGTGCTATTAATGAAGTAAAATGCTATTTTCTTTTTCTTTGTTTTCCCTATTCAGGGTAGGGATTATGTTGCTGACTTTTAATAAGTTCAGCCTGGAGTATATGGTCTTGATTTTACTACTGCTGGATGTGGTCTTTAAATCGCTGGTTTACTGTCTGCAGAAATTCCTTTGGCGTGGGAGACGAAACAAGTCTTGCAGCATACGTTTCAAGTTCTTGCTTTTTCATGGACCGAGTCAGGAGATGGTTTATTATCTGCTGGATCAGATATCACAATGTGGAGAAGGGGTGAATTAGGCTTTTCAATTCTCTGGCAAGTCCGGCCTACTGTACCTCAAGCATATGCAGCTTCGTCGTGGTCTTCTACTGGTCTGGTAGCCACCGGAGATGCACTCGAAACGCAGCTTGGCTCGATTCTTAAGGAAGAGTGTATAGCAGATGAGAGGATTCCGAATTCTTCAAGTGGAAAAGCAACAGTATGGTGGTGGCAAGAAGGGCAAGAAATTCAAGGGACGGAGTTACAACATGCTTCCGAGGTTTCAATGGTCCAGTGGAGACCAACAAATGGTTACGGTGAAGATCCATACACTTACCGGCCCGTGCTTCTTACGTCTTCAAGAGACGGCTCTGTACGTCTATGGTTGGACATGGAAGGCCCGAGTTATGCAAGTTTCTGCTTTGGAGATAGTACCGAACTCAAGAAAAAACCTACTTTCTCCGTGGCTGCTGTGGTTGACGTGAATTCGTGCTTGCAAGGGATTCTGGGACACGATGTTTTTGTGACTTGGGCTTCTGAAAGCAGAGCTCGAGGTAGCTCCGAGGAGAAGAGCCACACGACAAAAAAAAACCTTGTCAGAAGGCAGGATTTGGCAACTTGTGAGTGGTTGGTGGGTGTTGGACCTCGTGGCAAAGTTGCACTGTGGTCTATTCACAGTCTGGATGATATACTACCTACTCGTTCTCCACAAGTTACTCTTTGGCAACAAGGAGATGATGTGTTTGCTCCACCGTCTACACTTGATAAATTTCGAGAAGGGGTTGATAATGCTACGGACCGACTGATGATGAAGGCTGTTGTTCAAAGACCCGAGGGCGCATTAGCATCCCCTCCTTCCTCTCTAGATCTTTTTGAAGCCCTTCCAAGTGGATATTTCCGCTGGTCGCGTCTATGGCCACCTGTTTCTGCCATTGGAACTGGAGGTGGTCACGTCGGATCAGGAGCACAAACAGGAAGAAACAAAAATATATGGGGGGTATCATCAGAAGTTGTACATGTAGATGGTCATCGTGGTGCTATCGTTCAGGTTGCTCTTCATGCCAGCCCCACCGTTGCGCTTGCCGCTTCTGTTGATGAGAAAGGGGTTATCCTTCTGTGGGATCTATCTGCATGGTCTAGTCCTCAGGTTAAAGTTATGAGCTCACAAACTTTAGGTTGGAAATTGGCTGGTCAAATCTCAGGTCTCCAGAACTCCATGTCTTCGACATATCATCATATTGCATGGGCGCCTTCATCCTTACCTGAAGGCAGAGCTGTGTTACTTGCTGGGGATATCCTGAAAATTGACTGCTTTTTAGTTGGCAGGAGCGATTCACAGCGAAAAGCTGTCACTTCCGTTATCTCCGATCACATGTACTCCCTACATTGTCCTATATTTGGCGATGGGAACTACCTTAATGCTTTCAATGCAATTCCAGTGCCATTGAATGCTTTTCAGCAGGTTGCTGAAGAAAGGAGCTTTCTTGTCGTTGGAATCGACAAAGGAGGTGGGGTTTTGGCTTCATGGATAGTACAGTTGCAAGTGATTGCGCTCTCAAATAGTAGCCAAGACGATAAGGTTGCAGCTGCAAGTGTTCAAAATGGTGTGAAGCGGGAAAGTGAGGAACGCACATCTGATTCTCAGTCTCATTGTCTTGAAAAGGCGGGTTATATGCTTTATACAGGTTCTCTTCCCTCCCAGGAGCGAATATACATCAAGGACAGTCTTATAGGGTCTTTCAACTTCGATGGTGGACAGGTTGTGACGAGCACTGCTGTTGTGTCAGGGTTTGTTAAGGGCTCGTTGTCAACTCATTTAGAGTTGTACGAGAAGGCCCACCCGTATGACATGTTGACAGGTTGCCTAGATGGTAGTATTAGGTTGTACAAAGTTTTCTGCCCTGAGGCTCATACGTCTCATTCAATCATGTCTCAAGATGGGTCTTCCTTCTTTTGGCAATGCATAGGCGTTGTTCAAGCTCACAGTACTCCAGTAATTGTGACTGCTACGACTGGGTGTGGTGAGAAAATTGCCTCGGTTGGAGATGCCGAACACAATAAATCAGTTAAGATTTGGGAGGTTGACAGCTGCAACGATAACGGGGACTTTGAACTTGAGGGTCAAATCACGCTGCCTCAAGTCATTGTTGCATTGAGCTGGATTAATGCAGGCATGGGTTGTGTAGTCCTGGCTGTTGCAACAAAATTTGATCTGTTCATTTACGCTCAAGACCGATCGTCTCAGAAGGAAGTTTCAAAATCTACAGCCTGGATATGTTTGGCCTCCTTCTCGTTCAGCACTATGATTGATCATCTTTTATGGAGCAATCAGGGTTCACCTATTTTGTCATCACAGGGTCACGTATGGGTTTTCAGCCCCTGGGTTTCTGCTAAGCTGAGATTGAGTTCTGGAATTGGTTCTGGAGGTTCTCAGCCAGGTTCATGCAATTCGTGTAGTCTCCTTCAAGCTGCAGAAGCACTTGTTTCTCCTTTAGCAGACTATCACCCCAGGGCGCTCTTTTGGAGCTTGTTTAGAGGTGAGAGCTTCTTATCACCATTGTTTAGTTAAGGTTGTCCATGCTTGGTGCTTCATTGCTTTTAACATCATTTTGGGAAATTGGGTAGCTGGTAAAAATTTGCTATACAGAAACGTTTTCAGATATTAACCTGTTCGTCTACATCTGCTTCATCGTAATGTGACTTTGTTATTTTTGTTTGAAAGTTATTGTCACGAATTAGATAATATAATGAACTTCATGATCAATTACGGTGTACTGTTTTCAGGAGATAAGTCACAAGCTCGGGCACGAATTCGCCATCTTGCTCGCCACTTAGCTGCTACTATTACAGTACCTGCTGCAAGAGAGAATGGGACATTTGTTTCTGAAAGGATCAATGAAGACCATATCCGTATCCCTCGCATGGGGCTGGGCAAACTTCTACAAAAGGATGTCTCTAGCACGATACAAGCCTCAGCAAATCCAGATTCTTCATATAACACAAGCTTTGCGTTTATGAATAGTACATCTCAGTCAAGGCCTTCAAACGCTAATGATAAGTATTCATTTCTGAACAACACGTCGTGGTTGGACGAGTTTTCTGATGAACTTAGTGAGGTGAAGCCATTAAGAAGCACTCAATCACAAGATGCTATTAATAGCACTGGTTCAGAGCCTTTCTCAAAAACTGAGATGGACGCTATTATGCAGTTTATAGAAGATGGTGAAAGCGTTTTACAGCTTTCCAAAGAAGAGCTAAAACAGGTTCTTGCACTCGTGGAGGTGGTGGGGGAGATGGATGGTGTTCAACAAGCTGCACAATGTGCAGGTCTGGACATTTCTGGACAAAGGTAAGTCGACTATGCGAAGGTCTTCTTTTCTATTCTTCGTATCAGGAAGTGCTCAAAGGGTTCTAGTATACGTCATTTTGAATTTGATTAATTTTGTGCTGAGAAAATCCACGACATAACAAACTTAACAGTGATTAATGTGCTTTACCTTATTGTGGTTCAGATTTTGGCTGGCGCATCGGTATGAAAGTATGCTTACATCCCACTCAGGTGTGAAAAGGGAAGATGCACACGGCATACAAGTAAATTCAGAAGCACTGGCGTGGGCTTTACAGTCTGATACAAAGGAAACTCTGCTGGACGTGTGCGCATCTGAGCAATCATTGTGGCCAGAATTGCGTGCACTTGGTGTTGGCTTTTGGTTTACTGATGCTGTTCCTCTAAGGAAGAAGGTATGCGTACCAAGTTAACTTTATTCCTGTACTATTCGTTTCATATCTCAAGGCTGCTCTATTGTTTCAGATATGTTTGACCTCACGCCACTTCCAAGCTTGTTCAAGAGTGTTTGTGTGCTGGGAACAATAACTTATTCCGAGACTTAGGGTGATTTCGAGGTTGTATTTGTCCTGCGTTGTGATACGATGGAATGATATGAATATGGGCTACCACTGGATGAATTTGTTCCCTTCTGACATGTTATGAATCTGTTTTTCTGTCACTTTTTTTCCTTCTTATGCTGGATGGTTTGCAGCAGATCTTCTTTGTCCCGCTCTGATAGCTGCTGTCGAATTCCTGGCAATTTGTTCAACCTTGCATGATGTTCATGTATGTGGCAGATAAGACTGAACTGCTGATGTTACCAAAACTCACATGAGTGTAATTACACAGGTGTTGGGATGTGTCTTGGCAGTCACATTTGTAAGTTTAGAAATCTTAATAGCGGGTGTTGATTGGATGTGAGTTGCAGATGGAGAAAGTAGCCCGGTTACAATTTATGGCTAGCAGAGATGCCAAAGACAGCGCCCTGCTGTATATTGCTTTGGAGCGACGTACTATGTTGGCAGGTCTTTTTAAAATAAGTAAAGATGAACGTGATAGACCCCTTGTTGACTTCATGGCTCGAGACTTTCGAGTAAGTCATCTGCCCGTTAAGGATGCAAATGTTGTATTACATGTGCTTATTTATTGAATCTTTCCAATAATCACCTTAGCTCATTATTGTTGCATTCTATATGATAGGATTGGTCCTCCTGTGCACGTTATGTTGAATTTAAGGAGATACTATTATCCAATCTATCCAATCCAGTTGGAGTATGTATGTGTACTTGATATCCTTAGCCTATTCGTAACGTTGTTGCAGTGCTTTATTATGGCTGGTAGGAAGAGAAGAACCAGGCAGCTGCTCTTAAGAATGCATATGTTCTGATGGGAAAACATAGGCAGGAATTAGCCGCAGCATTCTTTCTGTTGGGTGGAGACGTTGATTCTGCGGTTTCCGTCTGCACAAAGAATCTTGAGGATCCGCAGCTTGGGTTGGTTGTGTGTCGTCTTGTAGAAGGCACTGATGGTCCTATTGGACGTCAACTGATCAGCAAGCATGTTCTCCCAGGGGCTGTAAGGACTGGAGATTATTGGCTTGGTAGTCTTTGCCAGGTTCGTAAAGCTGGGTCTTATTATAGGTTTGACTAAAAATAAGTAAGAACGTTGCTGTTATTTCATTTCTGAATAGCAGCCTCTTAGTTGGTCTTTCTCAATGGCGTCCAATTTTGTCGTAGAGATGTTTGTGTATGATGTAGATGATGCTTGACACCCGAGGTGGTTTGTTTCTAAAAAGTGCTGAACTTGTTCATATCATACAGTGGTTATTAGGCAATGGAATCGAGACTATGCACGAAGTCGTACCTGGCTGCCTGCCTTCTGTATCTGCCCAAGGTATGCAGGAGAAGACGGCTGAACTTAAAAGAACCAGTCGTCCCACGCCCTTGGATCCTGGTGTTGCAGATTACTGTGCAGTGCTTGTATTAAAGCCACGTTTGCTTCGTGAACCTAAAAAGGAAAAAATAGCTGCCATCTCAAAGCAAGCGACACTGCGAGCTTCTTTGGCACTGAGGAGAATTGGTCTTCCTGTAAGTTTCTGGCGGCACTGTTTTTTAGCGTTGGTAGAACGCGCTTGTTGATCCATTGTTGCGTTCCTGAATACCTTTTTGCTTTGACTGTTCTTGATTATGAATTATGTGGACCTTTCTGGTTCTGGTTGCTGTGGTTTAATGTTAAGACATATTCCATTAGAAAATGTAGTACGTAGTGTTATTGCAGTATGATGTCTATGAAGATCGATCTGCTGTTCAAATCGCATTAAAATTTGAAATATGATGTACTGTTGCAAGTTGCGAAATGTATCTTTAGGCATATTGAATTTCCACATCCCTTTAGATGTTATCCAAGGATCTCTAATCTGCGTGCATGCTTGTTTGGTGTCGAGAAGAATATCTCAAGTTGGAAGTACTATTACTTCAACGTAGTTTGAACAATATTGTGTGCTGTCTCAGTTACAAGCATTAGAGCTTATGACAGCCAGCTCTGGTGTGACGACTATCACTGAAAATAGTCATCGCGAGGATTTCCCAATCAGTGTAGGCTTCAACTCGGACCTTATGGAACAGACTGCCTCCCAGAATGGAAGTAATCGAGCCAATTTCCTTCTCCCCGAACTCGTTGCGGATGTCCAAGAGCTTGCAAAACAGAACCTTGCTCTTGAATGCATCTCACAATTAGTGCAAGAATATTCGGATTGGGCAGTTGCGCAGCAAAGTTCGGCAAGTAGGCTCTCTGTACATGAGGGTGATGATTCTTCCAGTAGTACTGAGGTGGAATCTGCAACCTTAGAAGGACCAGAGAAAAAGATCGAAGAAGGAGTTGAGGCCTTGAAAAATACCTTTTCTCTAGATAGTTCCGCCATTGTAGCAGGGGTATGTTGCTCAACCTTCAAAGCTGGAGTTCTCTTTTTGTTCACAGTAACCGTTGATTGTATTTTCTGCTTTTAGATTGTACAATTCATTCGTGTAGATTCTTTCACATCCTTTTTAACGCCTACTTTTCAGAAATGTTGAGTTCTGGATATATATGAAGAGAAGCTTTCATCAATGTATCGTTCTGATTTTCATCTGTCCATTCGCTGATGATAGGTTGTGACGTGGGCCTTTAATCATCACCGCCTGTACGTCTATTATCGCCTGCTACTTGCCCAGCACGCAGGATTGAAATACCCAGAGGAGAAGTTCAGTTTAAGCTCTGAGGTAGGCTTGCCTTTGCGAACCGACATTTTAGGGTCATTATGGAAAGAACCCCCTTGGGCCCTCGCTCGGTTGATTCTGGCTTGTGGTGGATCAGTTTTCACTTTGGCGAACAGCACGTCTAAACCGCCTACCTGGAAATCGATGATGCCAAAGGTGCAGATTGAGGAACTTGTACGTTATGGAGGAGAACTCCAGAGACTTGCAAGTTTGTTGAGTGGATATGCTGATTTTACTGAGAATCAGCCAAAGGAAAATCTAGCACATGCAGGAAACACAGACCTGGAGAAAAAAACACAGAGAGCAATGATGCTCCTTGCATTTGTGTATTACGTAAGTGCTGCATGGCTAGGAAAGAATGGAAGAGCTCTCGTTGCCTTGGTTGGTCCGACAATCAGCGACCCTACCAAGGCTCCTGAGGTACCTCAAACTGACACTAGTGTGAAATGGTTTCAAGATCTCTGCTCTCAGTCTAATGGAGAACAAAATAGTTTGACCACGTATGCAATTACTGAGAACAAGGATGCAATTATTTTGCAAGAGGAAGAAGTATGGCGAGTTACTGGTGTCGCTCTTTGGGTTCATATGGTGGCTTATGTCAAGAAGCAGTTGGCAGGAACAGGGAAGGAGACAAGTTATAGTGGCTTTGGCCGTGTTTCAGTCCAACAAACCCCACCCAAAAGCTCAACAAATCCACCATCAACTAATGCTGTCAGCCCTTCGCAGGCTCCCTCCACATCTTCATCAAGTCGGTTAGTGGCCACTTTCATGGGCCTTGGTATACAATCTACATCATCTGTTTCTTCTACAGCATGGTCTGAAATAAAGAACAAGATGCGGGATGATACGCAAGCGACAGTGAATAATTCCTCAGCTCAGAGTGACCAAGCTAGTATCCAAAGAGCTGAAAGTCCAAGGTCAAGCAGGAATTACGGAGATCTCTATTTATCTCTACTTAGTTCTTTGGGATGCATAGCAACCGGTCTTCAACAGCAATTAGCTGCACACCTGCAATACTTGTTGGAAGTGAAGGGTAACAGTGATCCCTTGGTTGTTTGGCTTTGGGGAAAGCTTTCTGATTTGAAAATAGAGGATTCAAATTCCCCAGAAGCAGGACCGTCTTCAAACAAACCAGCAAGTGCCGGCGATGGAAGGCAGCCATTGCCAGTTGTCTATCCAGAAATCCAGTTGGGGGGAGACGATGAACCTATTAAGGAGCTCTGGAAACTCCTTGTCGTGAGGGAAAATGTCCGATCCAGTCTGGCAATGGAAGGTGTTCTTGGGCCTACATCCACGACGATAAACTTGAAAAAGGGGGACTGGAGAGATGCAAGAAGGAGGTCCGTTCTTTCAGGTGTTGAGGTAAATGGAGACGCTTTGACAGCATCTCCTACTAAGGTTCACGACAAAGCTCTCACTCTGGGTGCTGCTCAAAACTCCGAAGGATCTGAGGGGCGTTATATACCAGAATTTCAGAAGCCGAAAGCTATGTTTTCCTTAGGTGGCGAGCTTATTGAGGTGAGTTTTTCAGCTAATGTGTTATTTCTGTGATGTACCATTGAACCTGTGAACATCCTCTCAAAGAGACGGTGATCGATAGTGGAAATATGTGCCAGATATTGCTGTTTTGAACATGTCTCGCGTTAGACATGAGAGCTGCGAATATATTGAGCATTTTTTTTTTAAATTAGCAGAGTTTGTTGATTGATTGCTGGTGAGGGGGTTCGATAAATATTTGTTTCTCTTAAATATCATGTGAAAGGTGATAAGAGTGGTTTGTAGAAGAAAGTGCTGTCTCGCTCAATGGTCCCTCACACTCTTGTGGGCCGTGTCAGGGATTTTGTGTTAACTCTTGTAATCCAGACCAAGTTGTTCTCGCCACCAATCGCAAGGTATTTTTCTTTCTTCGTAATTAATCGCAGTTTATAGTTTGTGGATATGGTATGAATCTTGGGACTGGTATTTTGATTACATTCATAAATTCCAACCATTAGCGTGGCTAAAATATCTCAGTAGCTTAGCACTATACAGGATCGAACGTCATGAACATAGGTAGCTGTAGTTTTTAATCATTTTGGTGAAGTTGAAGAAATTTAGTAGGCAGGCTGTTACATAATCAGGATTGCTCTTTTTTCTCAAGCTTCTCAGTTCATGTGCTCAGCTTGTACGTGGAAGTAGTGTGGTTTCGGTTCTCATACTAATTTGGTTGGTTAGTTTAATAAGCCTTGATTTTTGGATCTTATCATGTAATTTAGTAAGTCCACTAATAAATCCAGACTATGAGCTACGAACTCGATGAAGATGCACTTTGTTTCTCAAACATTTATGAGGGAATATATTGCTATGCCTCAAAGGTTTATCATACGATGCTCTTGATCTGACTTCACGATAGCTACATATCACTTCTACTAGTATTGAGAGGATTGGGATTATACAATTGTGTTGATTTCATGTCCATGAGAAACGTAAGAATGATAAGACAGAAGTAGCATTTAGAGCTCAGCGTCCTTCCTTTTTCAATTAAGCTGTACTAAATTCAAGGAAATCGATCCTCAGATATTCCAGCGGTGATATTGGCTTGTCGAGGTTAATAACCTCTTACCAGCAGGAATTGGAAGTTTGCGGCCTATATTCTTGAATTCACATACTTACTAGTCTTTTTCAATTTGCTCTAATGTGTTCGTCTAAAGGTTTTTCCAGAGCACTGTACCTATCGCAGGGAAACTTTTTGCCACTAATCGTGTAAAATCCCTGTATACAAATTCGTAATTAATGTTGTTGTGATTTTCAATTACAGGGTCTCGTGTATATGGATCTGCATACAGGTGGACCATTCACTGTGACTTCTGAAGCGATGTTGGAACAAGGCAAGTGGCCTAGAAGTAGTTGGGCAGGAGCGGTGTCGACCCCAGGGTCTAGTTTGAAAAGCCAAAGAAGCTCTATAAGTTCGGGTGGTCCTGCAGCAGGTGCTACACTGAAAGCAGGAAAGGAAGCTGCGAAGGTGGGGGGTGTTGCATTTGGTATGCCTGGTTATGGGGGCATGGGTGCTTGGGGCGGTTGGGAAGAGTGGGACGATTTTGATAGTGTCATTGACCCAATTGCTACTGTTGAGAATGTGAGGACCAAGGCATTAGCAGCTCATCCATCCCAACCTATTTTCTTGGTCGGGTCGAATAACACACATGTCTACCTTTGGGAGGTATGTCTACCACAAGCATCTTCTGATGTCATCTGGTTCTAATCCTTGAATTTTGGATCGCGTCAGTTAAAGCATATTATTGAGAATATGGCGTGTCAGATGTAACCAAGGTAGTGTGAGGTGAACATAAGTTGATAATTGATGGTCGTGATGACGTGTTGACAGTATGGAAAGCCAAGTGCAACTGCAACCTATGGTGTGTTACCTGCAGCCAATATGCCACCACCGTATGTCATTCCTTCTGTTGCAACAGTTCGATTTGACTCTGGAGGGCACCGATTCGTTACTGCAGCTATGGATGGTACCGTGTCCACGTGGCAGCTCGAAGTTGGAGGGCGTAGCAATGTTCGCCCCACGGAATCTTGTCTCTTCTTCGGGACTCATGCCTCGTAAGAATCATTTTGTGATGGAAATCCATGGAAATTCCACTTCCTACATAATGTTTGTTAATCGGATGAGTTTAGAGTAAAGATGTTGGATGTGCTTTGTCTAATTACTGTCTACTTGACCAAACAGTTCGTGTCATTCTTAGCACATCACGTATCATAAATGTAGATGGTGGCATCTAGCACGATTATCATGACGTAAAGGCCGCTATAACGGGATTCATATGAACATTAGGGTCCTATCTCGGAGAGTCAGTACGACAGTGTGATATCGCATGACAATAACAGGTTGTTTTCTGTAGAGAAAGTATGGTACTCAGCTCCACAGGTTGTTCTTTGTTTGAAGCTTTTTTAATTTTCTTCTCCTGTATGTGCGTCATGATAGGGATGCAACATTTATTATGGGCAGCAGTTCGCTTGTAGCTGCCACAGGAAGTACGAGCAATGGGAAAAACTTGATAGCATGGGATACCTTAGCACCTTCCAGTTCAAACCGGCAATCTATATCGTGTCATGAAGGTACGTTATTGAATCATGTTCACCTGTCTACACATTTAGTCATGTTTCGACGTTCACTGCTCTTGATATGCTCCCTTGCTGCCCTGATTCGTCTTGAAAACTAATATACGCTTGTTGCTCTCTTTTATACGAGGTTTAGAAGCATCGTACGGCTTTGAGACCTCATTGTTGTTTCATTTGGCCATCGAACAACCGTTTATGTTAGGTTTAGAAACGATTTATCAGAAAGTATCATAAGTCTCAGCACTGATATAAGCCTAACTAATTTCATGAAGGCCCTAGATGCAGGACAAGTAGGGGATCATTGAATTATGTCTTGGCAAATAAGTTCCTTTGTACTAGGTCCTCACTCTCCAGTAATCATTTAAACCATATGTTTCTGAAGAACGGATGCTGTTGCTACAGGTGGTGCTCGCTGTATCGCCTCTTTGGATGTTGCGATTGGAGGGAGTTCAAACTCGCCTTGGATAGTAAGTGGAGGAAAGGGAGGTGACGTTGCTGTGCACGACTTTCGCTACATCCTCTCTCAAAGGGGGAAAGGACCTCGATCTCCTTCAGCATCAAATTCCAAGAATGACGGAGATGAGAGTGGAAAGACTGGGATGCTTTGGCACGTCCCCAAGGCTCATACAGGTAACTCTTAATCTTAGGTGCAGTTGAAGAACTAGTCTGCTATCTGATCAAATCAAGTAGTAATGAAGCTTAGTGTGAGTATTTTAAACGTTTCGTACTTCGATGTAGCCAGTAATTGGAGCGTCACGTAATCTTTCTTCTTTTTAACATTCATGACCGATTTGAACGAGTACAGGAAGCGTCACAAAAGCAACCGCAGTCCCGGGTACACCATACTTTTTCACAGGAAGCAAAGATGGAGACATCAAGCTCTGGGACGTGAGCACGCGGTCGATGATTGGTCATTGGCCAAAAGTCCATGAACGACACACGTTTCTCCAAGTGAACTCACGGAGCTTAGGCTCCATAATCCAGGTAAGCTCTTTGATGCATCTGACTGTTAGGACTACAATCAGCCAAAGTGGCCTTGGATGGGTTCAGGTTGCCAGTGGGCTGAACATGTAGCTCACGAGTAAACTTAGTCAATCATGGAATGGTTTAAACATGCAATCAGCGCTGGTTTTTTTGTTTGTTTTATACGAATTTTGAGGATTATTCCAGTTGAGGAAACAGATCAAGTGGACAGGGCTTACGTTTGGAATCTAATCGTATGTCCCATTTCCTGATTGCAGCAAGCAGCAGTTACTGATATTCAACCCACCGTGGATGGATTCCTATCCTGTGGCGGTGACGGCACTGTTAAATTGATCAGACACCTCTGAAGGCACGCTGTCATATGATTCATTGATAAGTGTTCTGCACTCATTTTCTTAGTTTGTGACAAACTTGGGTCTTACCATCATTTCTTGTTGGCTGATTGGATGGTTTCTAGTCACTCGTTACGTCGGTGCTATTACGAGTCCATTGTACCATTTTGTAGGGGTTGTTAGAATGGTGTTCATGCGCATTCTCAGTAGGCGAGATTGTGAGCAACTAGGAGATTCTTATGTCAGTAGCTGACAAGTGGAATAATACGAGTTTCACGTATATGATGTTTCTGACAGACCAAAAAGTTACTGAACAACGTGTTGTAATCTGTTACCGACGTCGTGACGTCGGTTGCGCCACGTTTTTGTACTGGCAAATTCATTAGGCGATGTTCTCTTTGTAGTCCAGAGATTTTCTCTTTCCATAATGGAATTCCTTCTCGTGAGTTCTTCCTTCAATCTTTGTCCACTACATTTTATTGTTAGATCCGGCAGATTCTTACTTCACGAGAATTTTGGTGAGGTTGTTTGATTATTACGAGCCGGGAGTGACTCGCTTAGTTTATTATGCCATTTATTTGGAAATTATCAGGACAATTAGTTGTAACCTCACTCTTGTGAAGATCTTGATTTTGTATTTTTAATCCGTAAAGGTCAGCAGGGTCTGTCCAAGTTTGAAGACTTACGAAAACCAATTATAAACTAAAACATGCAGGAATATTTTGGTGTTCATGTGTGCAAGGTTTGTGGATTTTGAAGTTCGAATTGTATCCAAAAGGAATTATGTATGTACAGATACTATCGTGGGTATGTTAATATAAAGTTTGAAAGTTTTAATTTCAAATTTGTTTTTGAACTTACAAATAAAGTTCATAAATTTGGAGTGATATCTGTTGGACTTGAAATGTGATGATCTTGTTGAACTAGTTCTTTAAACAAAATTGGTAAGTTGGTCTACAAGCTCATTTTTTCATCGAGTAGTTTTGAATTCTTGGGTAACTTTGTCAAAAGTCTTCATACTTTTGATTCCACAATTCTATTGATTACATTTTTGATTTGTTTTTTGTTGTGACTCGAGACATTTAAAGAATATGAAAGTAGCCCATGCAAAGCTCAGACCTCATAATCTTATAGAGAATGCCATTTTCACTCCTTAGAAAATAAGAAAACCGAAAGAGGTGCCCATCACCCATGTCACAGACCACAAGCTATTAGTGGTAAGCTTAGTGGTTTCAAAACTCCAAGGAAAACCGTTCCTTTCTTGTTGCTTGCTAAACTGATAGAGGAGAAAACCAACTGTATTTCACGCACAACCTGGATTTTTCATGAGAAAAAAGGTTTTCTGGAGCTTTCTCACATGAATGATTTTGGCAGAAAAGATAGGACGCCTCCCGTCCAGAATAGGATTTTTTAATTTGAAACAACCGTGTCAGATTTCAACGAGAAGACCTGCAGGGCCCTGTTATTCGTTGTTGGACTGATTCAGCGGTTATGGAGTAGACACAGTAAGCTTGTTGCACAACCTCTTTCCTCTTATTGGCATTTACTACGTAAACAAGTCAAGGTTTGGGGTATGTGACTTCAGATGGGTCAAGGACTACGATTTTATGATTGCCGTTGGTTGGGGAAATATTATTGTTATTTCCCAGCCAGGTTGCTCAAGGATTTAGGGTTTTGTGACTTGCTGAAGTGTAGCAGCAACTCCAGGAGTAAGTTGCACAAAGAAAAGGAAGACCTTTCCATTGTCGAACAAAGCAACCACCATCCCCCATCAAAACTTACCTCCTCGTCACATACCTTCCTTTACTGTTGAAAAGGATAACAATCTGGAGACCCAGACTATGGACGCACCGGTTGCTTCACCATCTCACCTGATATTAATGAATAGTTCGTTCGCTTTTCGTCCGCATCAGTACGTGGCAGCTAAGTAACGAAGCACAATCAACTTAACATTGTTACTGCCTTCGATCCCAATTCTTGCTAGATACCTGAAGGACAATTAGGGTTTATGAAGATACATTAATATTAATTTGCCGATGCTGGCGCTTGCATCGAGTAACACATCTTTGCATGTATGCAGATAGAAAAATTTGATAGTAAATTAAAGGATGCAAGTGCACTGTTCGTGCAGGACAAATAGTCCAGACGGCATTAGTAGTACTCGGTGCCAGGATTGAAGAAGTGATCTTAGTCCATCACAATTGCAGAGTCGTATATCTCCAGCTGCTTAAAGCATTCACTTGTAGTAGACACAACATAGATACAGATTAGCTTCACAGTTGTGTAGCATAACCCTAAGCGGATATGCAAGTTGCCGAGAGCTCTTGAAGAAACCCTTCATAAATGTAACAACATCTGAACCTCGATCAAAACAGTTCGGATAATACGCAGCCGACACATGTAGCTTCTAAGGGAACACATATATAGAATCCACACCCTCAGTTCTACATGATTTCGAATCTCACAATAAAAGGAGCACAGGATGTGATGATGTGCCAAAGGCTCAGATATCCAAGGAAGGTTGGAAGCTGCATTAACTCTCAAGCCCGGCAGGGCGAAAGCTTTAGGCGGCCACTGCGAATGTTTGAGAAACAAGCCTAAAAGTTTATCATCACCGACATTGGCACCATCGAAAGATTAACTTTTAAAACATACGTAGTAGGTATTCACTCAGATCAGCGGGTTAACTATCATATGGGATGCGAAACCGAAGTTTCTGTCCCCGTATCAAGTCTGTTGAGCTTGACGTAAATTTTCTTGTCATCACCGCGAATACCACCTCGAATACAACCACTCTTCTAAAGTTAAAATAAGCTCAGTTCGTAACCAGTTTCTCATTCACAGATTTCAGTAGCAGAACTGGCTTAGACTGGTATGTAGATCATCACAGCTTCCGAAACAAAGAAAACAAAAAGGTAAAATATAAATTTGGGGCCAATGATTGATTGTTAATCCAGACATAAAGGTCTGCTTAACTGCCCATTCTCCCCTCTCACTCTTGCATATCCACCATTCAACAATCTGTGTGTAGATACAGCCACAGTGTTGTACACACGGGAATGCTATTCGTAACAAACTGAAAAAAGATATGCGACGTACGGGATCAGAGTTTCTGGCTTGGCTCTTTCGAGCTAAATAGCATGAGATGAATCAACTTCGATCATTCGGGGAAAGTGTCCTCATCTCCTGAGTGTCGACTTATAACTAAAAGCAGATAGAAACAAAACAAGACTCACGCGCAAACACACTCCAGGTATACGAACCAAGGTTTAGGAGCAACTGAAACATAAGACAAAGGAAGAAGATAAAACTATCGAGGCAGGTGCAAACTATATACGTCGAGAAGTGAAGACGCCAGAGTAAAAGATCGTAGGAGAGAGACGGCGGCGAAACCCTAACCTAACCCTAAAATTTATCTATTCCGTCTGTAGATATTGATCCATTTCTGTCTGCATCGTTTAAGCTCTTTAGGTTACATTGCTCTTTTCTTTTTTTCTTTTCCTTTTTCTTTGTTAACACAGCCGAAATTTTAAATCTTTGATATATTTGTATTGTGGATAAATTGTGGAAACATGAGATTGAGGCCCTGTTTAAATTAGTCCAAGTTCAAGACGTCCAGAGACACTGGACAAAACAATAAACACTCTCATTGGTTAATTTCAAGGTTTTGTCCAATACATCATCCACACCAAAGGGACATCCATTTGACTATGAGTTCATGTCATCAACCACTCAAGAATTCATTTGTAGTGGACAAGATTTGGGGCGACCTTGGAAGGTGACCACAAATCTTTGTCCATTAAACAAAACACTCTCTTTCACTTCATGTGAGGTAAAGACAAAATCATGTCAAGTGAAAATAGAAGGAATAAAACTACACCTCCATGGGACAACCCATGCTTAGAGTGAAACCATTCACCGGACAGACAAATCCATGATAACATGGCAATTTCCCTCAAAACTACTCTGGACAAAGCACTACATAGGGGCATTTGTCCGCTGGCCCTAAACGTCTTGGGTTGAACCGGACATGAGATGGTGTTTCTTGTTTATTTATTGTTGTTGTTTGACATTTGGTGCAAAGTCTCAAAGAAACAACTTATCTACAATTAAATAAAATAAACATGTGTGTATATGTGTGTTGGTTTGATAAATCCAATTTTAGTTTGGTGTCCACTTAAAAATACAGTAGGATATAGGTTTGACCAAAGTAAAAAAATTAGTTCAAGGTCTACTTAAAAATAGAGTAGAGTACAAAAACAAAAGTGCAAAAGTTATGTAAATGGAATTTCATGTATATAAACCTTAACCTATACTAAATGGAGTTACTATTGTTCATTTTGTTTTGCTAAGTAGGGCAACAAACTAATATACATATGAAATATGGCTGGTTTTTAATAGGTTTTTTTTAAATCAGTTTCTGTTCTTTTTTTTTTCATTTCAACCAAATGACTTTATATTGATGTTTGGTTTTCCTTATCATTATTATAGAAGATTGGTTGTTGTATGTGATTTTCTTTGTAATGGAAATATTTTTGCTCAGGAAAGCAAAATAATAAGAAAATGAAATCACAAACTCTTCTCATGATATGGTCTCTTCAATGGATCCAAGGAACTTTGTGGTTTAGCTTTAGTGGAGCTACACACACCCTAGAATGTACTGCTTGCTAGAGTCAATTTGAAGGTGTATTTCTAGTAAACAAATGGTCATCTCCATTTTTCCTCAAAATCCTTCTTTTCCATTAAGTGTATGTCAAGAGTGAATATACTTAGAATTTTTACATGAGAAAGACGTAACAAATATATATAAATTTTAACACTATAAATCAATTTTAAGAACTATGAATTCATATTTGAAGTTAGAAGACCTCAACTCATCTATAGTGACTTTAAAATATAAATTTGACCAATTCCAAAATACAAAAAGTTATTTATTTTATTTTTTATTAATAAAAAGAAATACCTCACAATAGAAGGAAAGAAGAGACATGATAAAAGATGGAGGTAAATCTTGGCTTTACAAAAAATTCCACCACTAGATTGATTCTAATGCATGGACAAGATTGCATCTAATAAAGAAAATGATGGATAGGATAATCCTTGTGTGCACATTTATCTTTTGTCGTTTAAGCATCTAGTAGAGATAAAAAATGCCAATAATTTTGACCTCTTTGAAACAACATTTTTTATTAAATTTTTGAGATGTTTTTTGCACGTTTGATTACATGATCTTGAAGTTTTGCAAATTAGAAGAAGTCTAATTTCAAGGATATGCAATTTTTCAATATTGTATTTTTACATTTAGTAGCTCTAACAATTACATTACATAAGTGTGTTAAATACATGCATGAAAAATTAAGCCAATTGAGCATATTTACCATGAAAAATCTGAATTATTTGTAAAGACGGTTTGGTTTTTCATGATACAAAAAATAGATTTTGAAATGTCAAAAAAATAACTGTAAGATTTTTGTAAAAGATTGAAATGATGAGGATTCATTTTACTCTATAATTTTTGTCAATTTTGAAAAATGCATAAAAACAAAAATTAGTACTTTTAAGTTTTAGAGCTTTAGAAATTGAGCCTTTATGTTTTTTGGACATTGCCTAAAAGTTGAAAACATGTTAATAAATGTCCATAAGTGTATTTTATGTATTTCTTATCATTACAACTAGATATTACTATCCAATAAAATTTTATTGAACATAATAATAAATAGTTTTTAATAATTACCAAAATATATTTAAAGTTTTAAATAATAAGTGTTTTTAGTTATTAATTCATTTGATTTAATACCGTTCAAGTTCTTAGATTAAATCAAGCAATCTTGATAATTAAAATGAAAAAAATAGTTTTTTTTTAGTGATTTTTTGTTATTTTTTCAATAACAGCTCCAATTAATCTACATAATTGACATTTATTTCAAACCATTTTATTGAGGATATATCCAAAACATTCAAACTAATCTAGCATTTTTTTTGTATTATTTAAATTACTTGTTCAATGAGAAAATATGCAAACTCAATTAGCAAGATCCATGATTTTTGATATTTACCAACTTCAACAGTAAACATTTCATTTTAAATTTCTTTGATTTCATTTCATGTGTTTTTTTATTAACATTAAGCAACTTGAACTTCAACAATGGTTAACTATGACCATCTTGTACCTTTATCACTATATGTGAACTTATTCTTGATTCTCATCTGCTTGCGCTTGATTCTCATTACTCTCAACTAGTCTTGTTGTCGTGATTGAGTTCACGCCGCTGCAAAATCAAGCAAGGTCTTAGGAGCATTGACAATCCACGGTGTTGTCAAGGTGAAATTGTCACAATAACAAAATTTAATTAATTAAATTTTAAAAAATTAACAACAAAAATGACAAACTAAAAATATATATTAACTTCTTTGCAACCACATTATGAAATCATTGTCATAATTGATTGGATCTAGATATGGATGACATTTTAAAACACGTGTTATAATAAAAGTGGTAAATTTTGATTTTCCAATACATGCTTCTTTATTACCAAAACCTTCATGTTTTCTAATTTTGTTCAAATATTTAAAGACTTGTTTAATTTTCCTTTGCAATTTTAAAGAAATATATGCTGCAAATTATTTTAATATGTTTTAACAATTCTTTTTTGAATGTTGATATCATTGTAAATCTCTTTGCTCCCACTTCATTCTGAAACCATTTGATATAATGCTATCTTTTATAAAAGAGCATTCAATTACGTTGGCATGTTTTTCTAAGTAATTTGCCATTTTAAATATGAACAAAAGTTTTTTTTGTTAAAAACATCATTTTAAAGATTGTAAATTATAGATGATTCTGGTTTTATTTCTAGAAGTTTATAAAGATATATGACATTTTTATACCTCAAAAATATTGCATTTTGCATGTTGTTTTTCTTTTTGAAGTATATTAACCAAATTTACTCCTAAATACATTTAAATCATTATTGTTTTTATCTTTTGATATATTATTTATTACTTTTGTTAATAGAAATTTCTTGTGATTGACAATCAGAAACATAGTTTGATGATTTTTTTAAGTTTGAAATCAAACTTTTCTTTCATGCAAACATATTCTTCACCAATCACCACTATTGCTCCAATTTAATGAATGAAGTAAAAAGAATGTAGTGAAAATACTTCTTGTTTTTTGAAATGACTTAGGAATTCATGATATTCTTCTTCGGAGTTTAAATTACCTGGAACATTAACAATGCAAGATTTATACAAATAAACTTTTTATTTTTACAGAACTATGTATTCTTTTTAAGCCTTTTCTTTAGAACAAAACCACTTAAAGAATATCAACATACCACCATAAAAATAATTAGAAGATAAATACAAACACACAAAAAAACAATAGAAACAAAATAAACATCATAATCAAAATTTTAAAAAATGAAATTTTTTGGAAATGAAAATAACGTCTATCATTCAATTTCAAAGAAAACATGAAATATTTTCCGGACATAATGTCCACATTTTTCCATATTCTCATAGATTAAACCATTTTTTTAAAATAATTTGGTATGTAGAAAAAAATTAACTTGCCATTTTATGAAATTTAAGAATCGCATTTTTAATGCTTTTCCCAATGATAAATTACATTATGAGTTTTTTACATTTTTTTAACAATGTTTATAAATGATTTTGATTTACAAATTATCTAAATTACATTTTTAAAATCCAATTAATAACATGATATAAATGAAAGAAAGAAAAATTACATGATAATGGATGCCCTAATGTACTTGCATCTTCTTGTAAATAAAAAAGAGTAGGATTATGTGCTTGGCCAAACTTTTCTTTTCTATTTGCTTCATTGACATTTGACTAGGCCTGAGAAAAGTAACCTTCTGATAATACTTTTGCCTGTAATATGCTTTAGCTTTTGAACTCAGATTTCTTCCATTTTGAGTTGATTCATTTTCACTTCTTTTTTCTATACATTCTTCTTCAAAGACTCTTTTGTTAATTCCTCAACTAATGCAACTCAAATTTCTCTTAGTTGCAGTCTAGCATTTATTAAAAAATGGTTAATATAGGGTATGAGGCAAATAACCCACACTAGATATTCACAACAATAATAAAAATATTAACATAACAAAATCAATCACAAAAAAACAATACCAAGAGATATCTCCATCCGTACAAAAGGATTGTAGAATTTGATAAAAATTATAAACTGAATGAAAACCTAAAACAAATTTTAAATTGGCAAATTTTTTAACCTCAAAATGAGTTTATCAATATGTGAAAAATATTTTTGATTTAAAATTTTGCGTTTGATTTTCCAAGTGTGAATGGAAATAAAATGCATATTGGTTTTGAAATATAATGCAATGTGAAGGTAGTTATTTAAGTATATGATTATTGAGCTATAGACAGTTAAGTAGTTATGCGGTTGGAAAAGGTGATTACGGAAAATGAGTGTCAAGACATATAAGACTATTGACTTTCATTTTGATACTTGGAGCAGAAATTAAAATCTGACTTTCTTTGAAGTTTTTCCTTTATTTTATGTTTTGGGATAGTTGCAAGAATGATCTGCCAGTTTTGTCTCAAACACCCTTAATACTATGTAATACTCTGAAGTACTATGAGCTTTTGAAATAATTTTTTTTAAATAAAATAAAATATGGACGATTTGTAAAGCACTTATAATAGCGTACTCATGAAAATTCAAACCCCAAAAATTTTTATTCTAAAAGTTATGCACAAAACAAAAGCACCTACAAAAAGTCAATTTCTTTCTTGCTTTTTAGAATATAGTAAAATAATTCAAATAAATAAAATAAAAATTGTCCATTTGAGAACCCATTAAACACATTCACATGGTATAATTGCTTTGCTAAGGAATTTCTTTGTATTTTGCCAATGAAGGGAGATAGGATGCTCACTTTGAGACAGTGTAGATGCCATGGGAATTTATAATTTTGCAGAACCCTTCTTCATATGCATGTAAGCATGCTCCATAAACAACATCCCTAGTTTATAGCCCTAGAAAAGCTTTTTAGCTATTTTAGACTTTCCCTGAACAAATTCGTTATTATCTTGTCCTTATGTTTTACAAAACTAGTCATCATTTAATTACTACCTAACAATAGGGCATTATAATCATTTTCATTCTAAGACTAAAATTTACTTCAATAAACTCAATTTCAATGAAAATTATTGAGAAGCTCCAATCACAACCAAACCTTAATTCTAAATTCAATAGAACACAACTTTTGACTTGCTCACTTGTCTTGTGCCCTATACCAACATTCCAACACAATCCTTCAAATCATGATCTAAACTTAACAAAAGGTTCAAAACTAAGATCATGCAAATCAATTATCTCCTCATGTCCATCATCAAATTCTCACAAACTAGTTTACTTGATAAACTTTTATATATATATATATATATATATATATATATATATATATATATATATATATATATATATATATAGTCTTAGACATTAAGTCATAGTCCTTTTTAAATCTCCTCTCATACATTCAATTTTTTATCAAATTCAAAAGTGATTACATATTTGAAAAGCCAGCTCAAGGGGAAATAATATACTAGAATTTGAAAAGTAGATTATTCTTATTTCATACTTTTAATCCATGTCAAATGCGATTTTGCACAAATGAGTATGCCATATTTATCCACTTTTATCAACATCATCAACATTTTTGTGACTTTAACCACCTTTTAGAACTTGAAATTGTCTTAACTTAAGCAAGCTTGTTGTACATTGAGAAAAGATGAGAATATACTAGTGGTAAATCTTTGACAAATTTTGTAGTGATTTTAAAAGTATTTAAATCATAACTACTTTTTTTTTCAAATGTTTTTTTTCTAACACTTCTCTTTATTAGATTTATGTCAAACTTTGACAAAATTTGCTCCTTTTTCTAAGCTTTTCAAATATGTAATTAGTTTTAGATCTAGTAAAATATTAATTGCATGAGAAAATTATAAAAAAAGGACTATGACTTACTGTCTTGGACTCTATATTAGTCAAATGACCTATTTAGCTAAGTTTAATGAGTTGCAGTAACTCCATTTAGCATAGGTTGAGATTTATATATAAAAAAATTCGTTTACAAATTTTGTGCTTTTACTTTTGTCCAAGTTTTACTGTAATTAAACTTGTATTCTACTTTATTTTTAAGTAGACACTAAGATAAAAATAGACTTTTGTTCCCTTTGTCAGCAATTGTTTAGGGTTAACTCTTTTGTTTTTAAGTGGATATTGAGCTAAAATGGACTTTTAGTTAGATGACCAAATGTTAGGTCTTACGTGTTTTTTTAATGTAACATAGGTAATAATAATAATAATAAATTAAAAACTAAAAATAATTTCAAAATTAAAATTATTTTTAATTTTCAATTTATTTGATTAATAAAATCCAAATTCTTAAATTAAATCAAGCAATTTCAACAATGAAAACAAAAACTTCAACTAATTCCTAGGGATTTTTTGTTGTATTTCAATAGAATCTCCACTTAATCTACTAAATTGACGTTTACCTTCAAACCATTTCATTGAGAGTATATGCAAAAAAATTCAAACTAATTTAGCACTTTTATACCTTTTTAAATTGCTTAATTTTAAAGTTTATTTTGCATTTTGAGAACGTTTCTTGGATCTTACCAAAGACAACTTTACATACCAACGTTGAAATTGAATTGTTCAAGCGTATCCATGATGAAATCAACATAAATACTCTGTGAATCAATTCACAAGTCATAGGAATGAAATGCTTTCAACCAATCCTAATTCATAGTATTAAATTAACAAATTCAAACAAATTTTGATCCAAAAGATTAGAAAATTATGCAGTACTTATACTGATCAGAAATCTTTACAAACATAAGTTCTCACGCCCTCTTAACTCAAGTTAAATTCAATTCTCTAAGTAGAGCATTTCCTTGTCGACCCTGCAGTTTGCTCATGAATTTGGGATGATTTCACCAAATTTGACGATAATCAGATTTGTTGCTTGACGGTTTACCACAAACTTGACTTGAAACGGACAACGACATTGCCATTGCCAAACGGTTTAGGATGTGACATAGAATTGCTGATGAGATCTAGATTTTTTGCATGATTCAAATAGGTTGAACAGTTATTTATACTGTATGATGACATATAATTTGGATGATCAAGAATATTTGTGTTTATGATTCTTTTGAAGACCCTCAACCCTTTAATTTCAACTTCATTGTTGAGAGATGTTGGTAGTAGCAACGATATATCAAACCTCAAAGATGTAACCAAAAATCAAAATCAACAACTTCTATGTATACACCACCTTCAAGTTCATCTTCTAGATTCTCTTTAGAAAAACCTCACTTCAAATCTTTGGAAAACAATTACGCATGTTGTGGCCTTTACATGCCAAAATGGGCCACTCAAATTTTACCGTTGAGATGTATTGGGCAATCTTCTAATACAACTTCTAAAAGCCTGGCTAGTTCTATCAAAATTTGTTACCTCCTTAAAGGTTGTTGTCAAAATGTGCAAAGGTGAATTGGAATTGTGGGCTCCATTTCAATCTCAATGTTATGTTGTAGCTTTGAATTTTGCCTCAACCTTTGGAGTAGCATAATTAGTACACCCTTTATATTGCAAAAATCTTGCAAACCACAATCAATTGCTAGCACGTGGTGACTCTAAGCTAACTCAACACCTTAACAATCATCAAGATCACCATTTATGGATTAAATACCTGATCATAGCTTGTACACATTAAACACCTCTAATACAACAAAAACATAATTTCTTCCAACTATGGTTTATAGAGCATAAGAGTTTGGTGGGATTTTTTTTTGATGTCAAGTCTATGTCATGTCCTTGCATGATCTCACGATTACTTGCCTAAGCTCTTTTACAGTGGGGGGACAAATGCCTTTGGTCAAGTCACAACTTCAAATGGGTTGTGAGTGACCAAAGACATTTGTCCCCCCACTATACATATGAATTCTTGGGAAGTCAATGTTCAAACACTCCATGTAATAATGAACCAATCATAGCTCTAATGAAGCATATCAATTTTCAAAAGCATCATTCTTTTGTATTGCAAGAACTGTTACCTTTTATTTATTGAGTCAAAATCAAGTTGTTTTGGAGTGAGATGCTCAATGACATACAAACAAAATTTTAAATATGCAAGCACTTGTATTGTGATAACTACAAAGAGATAGCCCTTCCAATAAATAAACCTTCTAAGAAATTAAGTGGATTGATTTAAAGACAAAATAAACCCCCATTTCATCAATAAAACAATCCCAAGCAACTAGATTCCCTAATCTTAAAGCTTTGAATAGTGGAATCACTAAATTAGTTTCCCAAATTGATGATTAGCTCTTTTAACCTCATTGATTCACAAGGAAAATAAAAAGTATAGAGTTTTGAAATTAATTCTTTTGCATTGTATCCAATACAAAATCTACTTTCTCAAGGTGCTGTTGCCTTTACACATTCATTGTAAGATTTTGGAGATACAAACAAATTTGTACTATAAATCATAAGTATCTATCAGTCAAAGGAAATTCAAAATTCTTTATCAACACCAAAAATTTGAAATTCTCTATTAGATAGAGGGGAGGGAGAAGAAAAGGCAAAAAAAAAGGGAGGGTGAAAAGTTACCAGGGGGAAGGAGAGGAAAAGGGAGGGTGAATGTGAGGTAGAGAGAGGACAAGTTGAACAAGATAGACAATCAAAAGAGAGAAAATACGCATGTGACGTGGTGCAAAGCACAGGTAAAGCATAATCGTAATAATAAACTATCACACACAAGATATTTATATTCAAGAAACATACATCTCCAAAAAAAATTAAATTTTTATGTAACTTTTGAAATTTCAGGTTTCTCGGAAGTTGAAGGAAGAAGCGCAAATATTTATAGCAACATAAGAGTTAGAAATTATCATATGGGAGGAAGGTGAGCCCTAGGCCAACAATAATTCGTAGCAACCTTTAGGACTCAGTTTTGTTTGACAATGTGCTGTTAGTACTTTGGACATCTGTAACTTACGTCAAGAGAGGTGGTTCAATACTTCTTAGGACTTTGAAATTTCCAAAAGATTTCCAGCTTATTGTATGACATAGGCTCTGATAGGTGCCATGCAAGGGATATTGAACACTACGATGTTTACATTTCTGTAGCAAGAGAAATAAGTTGGTAGAAATATTTACTAAATTTAGCTACATTTGTAAATACTGGGCGGAAACAAATAGCTAAAAAACCTTATGGGAGCTTGCACATCTGCAAAGACCCAATATAAGAAAACCGACCTTTCTCAGGCTTGGCAAAGGTTTAAAAGCATAGTATGACAAGAGATTGACTTACATAGCAGCTTTGGCGGGGGTGCAAGACTTCCAAGCACCGTTGCCTAAACTTCGAATTTTTACGCCTTTCAGCCTTTTCTTTTTGCCACATAAGATTGCGAGGTGCCCACCTGGGGGAGTCCTGGAGCGGTTCCTTCTACTACTGTATGGCAACGGCCTCAGCTCATTACCACATTACAGGAAATGATTAGTAGAGCAATTCTTCCTTTCGAAGCTGGGGCACAGGACCAATATGGAGGTCCAAACTCACTAAAATACTAAAATACAAGAAGCAATACGTTACCCTCAAAATCTTGTGTAACAAGATCTATGGATTCCCGGAGCTACTTACGAGGTAGCATAAAACATAAAAATAAAAATAAGAACTTGACGCTGAGATTATAGAGAACACTCTATCGTGAGGACTAGATCTCCAGACGTTGACATCGTGTAATCTAAGCTCATCTATATAAGAATCGCAGAAAAGAGACTTGAAAGGGCAAATTGACCCTTCATTACAACATTTATAATTTCCTTCAAATCCCAAAACCCCTGAACTGCATTCAATTATATCCTAATCTTTCGTTAAGATGAGCTAATCTTTTCCCTGACTTCGTGAACCTTAAACTTTTTGCTGACTTTGATCGTACTCCTGAACCTTTCTTAGCAGGTTTTTTTGGCAGCTTCTTACCACGCTTAAAAACAGCGAGTACCTCAATACTGTCAAAGCCCACATAAACACGATGATAAGGAAATTTTAAAACAGCAATCAAAAGCCAAGTGCTTAGCTTTTGTAGATGCAAGTTCAGAGTATCATGTGCATGAATGAACAATAGAGCAGTAGAGCGTTGAAAAGAGAGCCTCACCTGTTTGTACCAGGGAAGAAATTAAAGGCATGGGCTGAGGCAAGGTGCCACGCGTCTCCTTCAACGAGGGCATCATGATCCTGAAATGAATTCAATGAGTGACGATGAAGTGGAATTATTTATCTCTCAACCCTCAAAGTTAGAAAACCAGAATCTTGAGTCAAGTGACATGATCCAGAGCGAGACTTTGAGGTTTTTGCATTACACTCACATCGTACTAATTCAAATTGTTCCAATTAAACTAGACGAATTAGTTAGATTTACACCATCGATAAACATCGAACACCTGGTACGTTTTGGTATATTGAACGCATTTAGAGGATTTCAGCTGTCTATGAGTCATTTATATTGCTACAATACATTTTTTTTCAATAATCTAGAGTCGGGTGGCTCTGTTGACAGCCTAATGAATACCTAACAATTGACTATATTGTTACTGGACAACGATTTGCTCTTAAATAGCTTAAATTTGAGTTCCCCGAGGTTACAGGTAGTTCTTAGTTATGGTAGTCTTGTAGTGAAGCAGCAGTTGTACGATACTAGTTTCAAGGAAAATCGACAATCCTCCAGAAAATTGCAAGAAATCACAAACATGACTCATTCAAAGGGCTACCAAGAGTTTGAGGCTATTCCAGCAGCTGGTGAAACAATCTCATGAGAGCAGATTATTCAAAGTTGGAGAAACATGCATACAAGTTTGATTTTGTATTCATACCCGCTTAAAAGCTTGCCATCCACAGCTAACATAAAGGAGCGTGCCAGGCCACACACCGTCCTCCTCTTCCCAGTCTGATGTGCCTTCCTTGTGGACACCACTTTGCTTAGCTCGAACTATCCAAGGACGCTTTTCAACTCTGCACGAATCTCCAAATTAGCCCGGATCCAGGGAGCACTGAATGTGGGATTAGAAACTATGCGCCGTATCAAAGTACATAATCAACGATAACCATTCAACCCAAGCTTCCAACCCAAGCCCATACAATAGAAAATCGATATAAGTTAAAGAACAATCAGTAATCGGATCTCAAACTCAAGAGAACTAACAAGAGATAAACAATTTCCGCCCCATCTATTGTAAGAACCAGAATATTAGGGCAGGCACTAAGCTGCTCGGTCACAAATTAAATGAATTAAACCGCAACGATATGAGTTGTTGTGCTGTTGCATGGTACAGCCTATCTACCAAGATACAATAAGCGGACAACCAACCAGCATGCTCATACTAAAAGAAAAAAAAAAAAAACGAAATAAAGGAGAGAGGACGCAAAGGGCCGTTTGAAGAGAAATAACAGTCGAGATTCAAACTTACTTATTAGTAGTATTTGAAGAAGGTGCCTTATTCTTGCCAAGCCCCCGGAATGCAGCAAGTCGCAAGGCCTCCAGTACAGTGTCATCGAGGCCTTTTCTAGGAGGATCCACAACTACAACATCTGACCTGTGTAACCAGTTGATTGGTGACTGCAATGAAGCAGAATTAAATACTAGAATGAAATCATGCAGAAGTAAAGGAATTTCGAAAATGCGATGTACATTTGCTTAACATATAATCTGTTGGTGATTCATTCAATAATGGAATTTCCACTGTCTTGCTTGATACTTCTTAATGATATAACAAATCCCAAAAAGGTCTCAAATGCTCAGTGTAGCCGAGTGAAGGTAGAACTGTCTGCATCTGGTCTTACATTGAAGTATCAAAGAGAACTCATGCAAATCTCTAAGACAGTTCTTGGGAAACAAAACTCTGAAAAGCATGCTCACCACAGAGACGTCAGCACAATGCCAGCTGATTTCAGAATTGACAGAAGCAGGAAGCCGGGTCAAGGATCTCTCGAAAACAGCTCTAGCTTCTTTGTTAACCTCCACACATTTCACTATCCTGCAAGTTTATGACAACAAATGAGCTCAGATATTCACAGGAAACCAAATATTAGACCTACAACGAAAACCTCGATTTGATATACACTTCATACTTCGCCAAACTTTGATGGAATTCGAATGGAACAGCAAGGTCAGGTCGTTCTAAGGAGGACTACCTGCATTTTCGAACAGCAGCCAAACTGAGACCAATGGTGCCAACGCCTGCATAAAGCTCCACCACTTTACTTCCAATCTTAACCACCTTCTGTAGCCTCCTTAGCAACGCTTCAAATGCCTGCCCAAGATCGTTATCAACATTTTAGTCCTCTCACAAATAATTCTACTATCTTGACGATTAATGAAAAAATAAGCATAAAACTAGAACGCATAAAAGAGTCCTACAGCACTCTGCAGGAACCCCGATAAAGAATTGAAATTATCCTACCAATTAGCAAACTAACCAGGAGTGAAGAAATGCATAAAACTAGGTCAATCAAATGAAACCTGAGTGTTAGCTTGCCCAAAGCTGGCTGGTGTGAATGCAATATCAACACCACCAACAAGTTCCCACAGCTCGGGTTCTCCCACTAAATGCCGCCATCGTCCACCAAAGATTATCTGAAAAAAATACACCAACAGCTATAAGGACAAAGCATGATGTTTAGGCAGAATACAAATCCTTAGATTTAAGAACAGTCTTTTGGTCAGTCTCAATCTATCATTTAAAAATTTCTTCACGACATTGAACATCTTGAGGTACATTAACAGAACCCTTAAATAAGTCGAGAGTGCAACTGTGTGGGACATAAGGAAAAGAAAAGAACTAAAATTACGACTAAATCCAACAAATAAACAAAACGAGCATACAATTACGCAGATGTAGTACATTGGAGCGTGAGGTCTGAAAGTTAGCCCACACTGAGTGTAAAATAGGAGTGACGGTCTTCGGGTTACCCCTCCTCCATAGCATCTGCAATCATAAGAATGAACAATAGCTTCAGAAGATGATGGCGAAACGACAAGGGGAATATTTCAACAGACGAAGGAGAAGTTGGAATAGAAACTATTAACGTATAAGAAGCTATGCAGGTGAATCACCTCAGCCATTTTGCGTAGTTTGTCATCATGTACAGAGTCCTCATCTCTTGCATTCCAGACAAGAGAAATTTGTACTTTACCTAACAACACAAACGCTGTTTTGGATCAGGTTCTCAACAATAATTGTTAGTCTTAATACCAAATGCTAGCCAATAGTTGAAACTTAAGTCGCACATAATCATGTACAGACCAATCAAATTATGAACTGAACCACTAATCAATAAGGGCTAAATTCGCTAATAAATGTGCGTCAAGACACACGCATAAACAAGCCCTAAAGGGCCTAGCGAGCACAACCGGATCTTTAAGCATACATGGTTTTATCTGTAATAGAAAGCTACAGAATTTAGATATGTACAAAACATCCACTGCTGCGTTGATCTTACGCCAAGCTGTACTGAAAATATAATAATTATAACAAAATCTGCTGTTTTACCCAGAATTGCGACCACTGAACCATGAGAAACTTTTGGGGTTCTGTGGCAGCGTAATTGAACACCTACCTTTTGCATATCGTGATGCCGAGGGTACGGAGGTATTAAATGTTGTTACCACCATCTGCGCAATTTGCAGTTAGCACATGATTAACTGCAGCAGAATAAAGGAAAGCTGGTTCACATGAGCCAAACCTATTTATAGTCGTACACTGCAAACCATCAATACATACCACCTCTCCTTATGTGCGACAGTGGAGCAAAGAAATCACAGGTGCAGTTATGAACAAATTGCAAACATCCAGATAGTAACAAATGTTAGGACTCTTTATCATCTTCGATCATTGTAAAACCAGAATGAGCTTAGCAGTGAAGGAACTTGCTTGAACATAGCGGAGTTCACCAGTGTGCCTATCCTCATTATAAGGTTGAACGCCAAGATCCCGAATTGCTGCAGTACACCAGAAAAACAGGGCTTGAGTACGTGGATTGCAATTAAGAGCGAGACATCTCAAAACACAAGTAATGCGCTTACTACAGCAGCCAGACCTGGTTGCACTCCATACAATTAAGAGCAACCTAGAAGTTAGTAATGAAATGGTACGGTACTCATGTGATGTAATGTGCACCAAAAAAACATTTCAAGATGGACACACCAACCGTGAACTTATTTCTCTGCTAATTCTATTTGCTGCAAACGTTTTGAATGAACTACACTAGAAAGCAAACGACTAAGAGTTACCTTGTTTCACAAGCTTCACTGCGTCATTAATGCTAGGATGATGAGCTGAAACACCATACCCAACCCCATGTAAAAACGGTGACTAATACGCACTGAAAGTGTTAGTAAAAGCGACAATAGAAGGTCCAGTAACAAAAATCTTTCCAAACTGGATAGTAGGTTTTCTTAATACTCACAAGAACAACGGTTAAACATTTTAATCTGCCTTACAAGCACTGCACAGACATTCGTCTCGCAAGATAGAGGTAAAACAAGTATTAAACCACCAAAATGAAAAACAACAACATAGTATTGGAACGTACTGCGACAGGATGGAATATCAACAACTGAGTGAGTTCCTTCTTCAAAGAGTCCTATCTGAGGATCTTCCGAAGTACCACGCACAGCCAATTTAGCTCGACATCTCCATTCAACCTGCTCACAAATTCCTCAAATTGCAGTTTTAGCCTCTTAAAGAAACTGGATCACAGGCAATCTCACTCATATATACAGAACCAAGTTGATAGAAGCGTCAGCGACTAAAACGGGAGAACTTCGCATGCAAACAAAAGAACAGATATAGCAAGAAAACAGTAGTTCCTTTCACAGTTACCAAGTATAGTAAACAAGTCAATATACTGGGACTAGTACTAGTTTATAACAATAGATCATGGTCTATACAAACAAGATGTACAAGTACACAAATCCTTGCCCTAAAGAAGGGAAGGATAAAATACCAGAGGCCCGGGTGCAAGGGAAAAGCTTGGCACGCCACGATCCGCAAAAAAAGCTTTCGCCTCGTTCATTATGGGCGGTTGGTCTAAACCCACATCTATTACACAACCAGAGCACCTGCACCGCATTAACAAAAGGAACAGTAAACAAGTGCTTCCAAAAAATTGACACGAAAAGGAGTCCCTAGCTGTATCCATTAAAGTGTAGCCCTTTAAACCTTCACACTCTCGTATAGACTATGCAAGTTCACTATCTGAAGAAGCCATCGTAGTAACACAGTACAATACGTGGATAGAGATTGTGAATAGATTCATAAGACACGCAATTGAAATGAAAAGACTAAACACTATCTAACACAAGTCTCTACAGCCAGAAAAAGTGTGATTACCTGGTGAAGTGTTTACAATTTAAATCTGTATCTGGATTTCTTAGAAAATCGTCTCTATGCTCAGCTTGGAACTGATTCTCCTCAACTTCATCAAAGCGTTCATCTTCGTCGTCGTCATCGTCACTTTCTACTTCTTCGCCATCGCTGTGAAGCTCATCGTCCTTCTCGGCATCAAACAAGTATTCTCGCTGTTGGATTGGACCACGTTGATTGCTCCCAGGCCGCCTGTAATATTGACTTTTGGTCGTTGCCTCTTCCTCTGCCACGAGAGTTCGAAGGAAAGGGAGCTCTTTCACTTCATTGTCTTTGATAGTGGAGATGGTGTTGCCTTCAGGTGGTGCCTGAGTTCTCTGACCAGGATACCAACCACGATGAAGCTTTGGCTTGGTATCCTTTTTTCGGTAATCATCAGTAGGAGGATGTTTACGGGGGTTCTTTGACAGAGAAGAGCCATCCTTCAGGTGAATGGCTGTGCATCTCACACACAATTTCCCTGCAAATAAACAAAGATAAGCATCCAAACTTTTGAGACTTGTACACATTAGTTGCACGGTAAGACAAAATTAAGCAATCCTCGATACCAACACTGACACAAGGACCAACAGAAAATTTCTTGACCACCTAAATCACTCTTAGCCCTAACCTTCAAGTCAAATTTCACTAGAAAGAGCACTGGAAGGTTTAACTCAGAGAGCTTAAATTGTAATAACTTTTGTATACTCTGTCCACAGAAGTGATCACAATCTGCTGTTACGATCTTTCTTTCTGATGGCCGGATCTCATGCACAGGCATTGCTACTCAAAGGCTCTGATGGAACTATACGGTCAGATTCTAAATAATTGATTAACGCTGCTGAGAAATCGTCAAAATATTAACGTCACTCTTAAACCCTATCCAAGGTCCTCGGTCCCTGTAGGCATTGTAGAGCTAAAATTGGAATCGTCAAATGGAGGAGAAACAAGACTTGATTAGATTTCCTCCAAAACTTGAACAGATAAATTCGGACCTTGAATGAAGAAAACTCGGCTAGGAACAGTTCAACATTGCACCGTGCGAATTCTATAATCAATCCTCTTAAGAAATTAA
This sequence comes from Ulota crispa, assembly GCA_963920765.1. Classification (NCBI taxonomy): domain Eukaryota; kingdom Viridiplantae; phylum Streptophyta; class Bryopsida; order Orthotrichales; family Orthotrichaceae; genus Ulota; species Ulota crispa. The sequence goes on along the minus strand of OY987242.1, from coordinate 5,066,070 downwards.
AATATGTTTTCAAACTAAGTCTATCACAAAGGTAGAATTCAAATTCAAATGCTAATTGTGAGACATAAGCGTAATGAATTAACCTGAAACCCTAAACTACAAGTTCTGCTCTTAAACCTTATTTGACGTGCTTGAAAATCATCGTAACTCTGTCACTACAAATCTAGGAGAAAGAAGAAAAAGAGGTATAAGTAAGCAATGGCATATGCAGTCAAAATAATGTAATTTAGAGAAGGATTACAGCAAACAAGCTCACCAGTATTTCGAACTTGTAACTCGGACAATCGCACCCGTGATCTCAACCCCAACTCATTAAACGCAGTAGAGCTTCCCGTATTTGTAGCAACAGTCGAGATTAAGGAACCGAACACTGCCTTCGGACACAACACTGACGACGACATGATGTCTCCCTCAGCAAAAATGAACACAAATTGTGCGTCTTGAAAGATTATCGTTCTCCTTCCAAATTTCACCTCATATTGTACATATGTTCTAAAGCTCGCAGTGGAGCTTAAGATTAGCTGTAACCGGAGCTTTTTAACTCCTACCAAACCTTGAGAACTCTTAAATCCTTGAGAGATATTGCGAGTGATGAGACGCAGCCGCAGCTTTGCAGTCTGTTGCTGCAGCAAGAAGAGAGCCTGAGAGACAGTGTTATCTGCTTCTAGTCTACGTTTTAGCAAGATATGAGGTCGATTTGAATAGATTTCTGAATCTTCACCACCGGTAGAATGTGGATGGTTCTCATCTGCGATGGTGGGTGAGTGCCTGAGTGGTGGACCAGTGTACGGATCATGAAAACAGTTTCCTAAAATATTGCTGCAATATTCAAAACAGAATTGATATATGTGCCACCCTGTTTTTACTATTTTACCACACCTTACTATACGATCAATATTTACAATATTAAAGTAGGTGTGGACCATGGGAAAAACATCACTAATTTGAAAATATAATTTGATATGGAAATTACAATTTTTGTTTTATTTTTTAGTTAGGGATTTTGCTCATAATAATAATTACACTAAATTTAATTTTTTTTTTTAATTGATGCTGTGACCAAGATCCAAAGCTATAAAAAAAATTAAAGTTCCAACTTCTATGTCAAGTTGTATTTGTATTTTTAAATTATTGATGTTTTTCTTGTGGTCCACACCTTTTCATATTATAAATATTGGTCATATATAGTAGTTGTGGTAAACTAGTCAAAAAAGGGTGGTACATAGATCAATTCCCAATTTAGAATTAGTGTGGTTTTGATGCAATAAAATCCAAGAGTCTTTTTCCAACCTTGCTATCATGTTTGATGTTAAAAAAAAGTGTAGTTTTGATACTTACTACAAGACATTTGTAGTACGCAAGTTATTTCATTTATTGAATTCCACAATCATAATACTAACTTGTGCTAATCTCAAGGCTAATCTACAAAATAAGCAAGTTTGGAAGGCGTTAATAAAGTAGTTCTAAATGGTTTGTTTACTTTAGTATTTTGTAGGTTACAATATTCAAATTTTATCAAGTGATTGTAAATTTGAAGAGATTTTACTAGCATGTATTTCAATTAGAGAGTGGGTGAAAGGTATTGCATTACAGAGTTTGTTGCTATCAAGTCTCTAATTGATAAGCAATGATGGGATGTGATCAAATCTCTACTTGGAGAACAAGGACATGATGCATGAAGTATATGCCACACCTTTGCACTAATAATCATAATACACCCAAATTGATATCAAGGGGTCTTGCACTACTCAAACATATGGCAAGCTTTGACAAAACTTTAGCGTTAACTTTAAAAATCTCAAGTAACTATTGTTCTCATCTTTGGAGAGTGTCTTTTATAGCATCCATTTCCTTACATTAGCTCCTTTTTAAGACTTACACACGTAAAACTTGGATGATAAGTGCTCTAAACCTCTCAAAATATTATCTTGATACTCAAACCCAATGTGTCAAGCTATGACCCTTGAAATCACTATTCTAAGCAAATGTTCCAAAGAAAACGTCATTGCAAGATTTCTTCATTAGCCACAATTGCTCAAAAATGATGGAATATCCACCATTCTAAATCAAATTTATGACCAATCAATGTACACATGTCAATTGACCAATTTGTGTCCTAGCAATTGAACCAAATGATAGAGCAAAATTTGAAATTATGTGATTAAGAACTTTTTAAAATCCTAAATGCAAGTTGTTAAACATCTTGCACCAAATTGCATTAAATTTGTATATATCCTCTTGTTTACACTAGCTCTCAATACCCTCTCAAATTGCTTCTTCTACCTTTATCTTTTATTCTAATCATCTTTACTCCCACCATGATCTAATGGCCTCAAAGTGGAGATTTGGGTCATTTTCATGTTTTTGGCCAAGATAATTGTCCACTATTGATATCTGCCTCCAAGCATGTAAACATAATATTTTGTGAAAATTTTCTATTGTAATATTTATGGTTCATTATTTAAGTATTCTTTATTTCATTTGGTCTAAACAAAGTTACTTCATCACATGCTACCTGCACCTAACATGCTTCATCTATATCTATAATTAAATGTGATGATGGTTGTCTGTGGTGGTTAATAATTTGGATGAAAAATACTAGATGAATCCCTATAATACATATGTTTTTTGTAATTGAATTATGTTTACGTGGCTGGGATCAACATGGGGGATAGCATGGAGGATTGCAAGGCAAGGGAGGATTGGGGGGGCAAGGGAGGATGGGAGGGGTAGGGGAGGATCGGGGGGGCATGGGAGGATGGGGGGCATGGGAGGATGGGGGGGCATGGGAGGATGGGGGGGCATGGGAGGATGGGGGGGCATGGGAGGATGGGAGGGGGCATGGGAGGATGGGAGGGGGCATGGGAGGATCGGGGGGCAAGGGAGGATTGAGGGACAGGGGAGGATGGGGGGCATGGTGAGATGGGGGCATGCTAGGATGGGTGCATGCTGGATATGGTGGGATGGGGGCATGGTGGGATGGGATGGGCATGGGGGCATGGGAAGGATATGGGGGGCATGGTGGAATGGGGAATGGGGGGCATGGGGACATGGAGAGATGGCGGGATGGGGTCATGTGGTCATGGGAGACATGGGAGTCCATGAAGAAGGGTACAAATTTTTAAATTTTAGAACATTTTCAGTGACAATATATTTTTTTAAATTGAGTTCAAGCATGAGAATGTCTCCCATATGATCTCGTCGATATGACGGGTATAGAAAACTTGTGTCTTATGTAAAAACTTCAAATTGCACCTAATATGCTTCATCATTCATGCTCTTAAATTATTTATCCTCCACTCTTATTAGCACTATCCTCCACTTCTGCCTTTCAATATTTCTTGATAATCAACACAAACAGTGTTGAAGATCAGCTATGGATCAATTTGTAAACAATTTGAATTTAGCATCGATTACCAACATTCAAGAGTATAAACTAAAAAGTCAAGATTTGAAAAAAGAGGATGAGGAACACATGTTTGTCACGTGCAAGGCTAGATTCTTCGTTTGGAGAACAAGAACCAATACACTAAAATCTCCACTTATCTTTTCTTGGTGCAGGTGGAGATATGAAAGTAAGTGCAAGATAAAATTGATCCAAGTTTCTATTTGTGATTGATACTGATGGTCAAGTCCTCCTCAATAGATCTCCATCTTAATCAATAAGTTCTTTTTTCTAATTTAAATTAGATCTAACCATACTTAAGCGTGCTAATTTCTACCAGGTTGTTGATAAAATGGCTGAAGAGAGCAAATTAATTAAGTTTCTACTTCACCACCCACGGTATTGTGAGGCTTGTGCGAGGGTACGTTCGTGTATCACCATCTCCATCACAAAACTTGAAAAGGCAAAATCACCCTCTTGATGTAAAATTTGTAATTAAGGTAGACATAGCCATTCCCGAGCGTTTGAGGGTTTAAGGTACCGCAAGGTCGAGGAAATTTCAAGAAAAAAAAGGTGTAGGGTCAGTCCTTCAACAAGCTATGAATGTCATTTTTGTGAAAAAGAAATATAGTAGAATAATTATATTGAAGGATAAAATTAAAGCTCATAGGATCCCTAAAAGCAATTCTAAACTAACCTTCGAATTGTTTGGATGTGTTCCTATAACGGTACTTGATGGTCCCCATCTCAGCTTTCTCAAACCAACTTAGCAACTATCATGTGATAAAAATTGCTTGTGCAAGTAGTGTTCACTGCTCCACTTTGAATACAATAGTGTATGGTGAAACTCTCAAATCTAGAATTTGGAATTGGGAGCTCCTTAAGAATGGGTGTGTCTATCTTAGAGCCTCCTTCCATTTGATCTTGGGGTCGGAATTGTTCACTAGTGACCAATTAGATTGGAAGTTCGATTTTTCTGAACCTATGATCTCGCCGATCATTGGTGGCCGATCCCAACCCCAACATCACGTGGAAAGAGGCCCTTACATAACATTCAGTAGCACGACTATGAGCTGCCCTAAATGGTGTGGAATATTCCACACCATTCCATCCATGGGATGGAATATTTGGATGAAATGGTGTGGAAAATTCCGCACCCATCTTTAGCTATGGGGACACTTGGTTGAATTTGTCAGAGAGTTTATGAAAGAGAGACTTAGTTTAGTGCACATAAGTCAATGTGGGGTGCCAGCCATGTCAAAAAAAGAAAAAAGAAAACTCAAAAAAAGAAAAAAGAAAACTCAAAAAAAGAAAAAAGAAAAATTTTGTTTTTTGTTTTTTTTTATTTGTCAAGACGAAGTTTATGAATGATACCTGAAGAGAGGGAAAGGCAGCCTCTGTTCAGGCTACTGAATGTTATGTAGTCCTGTTGCGATCCAAACGAATTAGAAATCCCTCTCACTTGAAATGTCATCCACAATCATTTTCATGCAATGGAAGTCTGGAAAATTGACAGCACATCGCGCATGTGCAGTGTTCTCACCAGGTGAATGACACAAAACCAGGTCCCAGATGACCCGGTATTTGTCGAGGACGAAACGGACGAAGCTTGCCCGGATGAGGTCCCTGATTGCCCGTCAGATTAATGAATGAAAGAGACCATGTCAGGTATTGTCATTTCCCCACCTCCCAACCAGGGATTTTGTATTAGTTTTTGTCAGGATAGACCGACTGGCACCTCAGAATGCACGCAGGTAAGGAAAAATTGGCTGTAAGGTAGGAGCACCCATAAACGTCAAACTAAGGGATTTGAACGTGGTGACTGTTAATAAATAACTAGTAAATTATAAGATTTTATTGGGAACTGTGAAAAAAAAATGAGTTTGCATTTTTGAATGTATTATTTGGATACTGTGAGAATAAGTTGTGAATTTTTAAAGAGCAAACTACCATTGCACCCATAACCACTTTCAAGATTTCATGTTCACATGTTGTACATCCTTGTAATTACATCTATTCATTTCCACAAGTTTTCCAAGATTTCAAAAGTGACGATTATGGGGACACTGACGCTTATGGATGCTCCTACCTTAATTGGAATGAATGAACAATTTGCGCACATTTATTCAATAAGTTTATTAATATACGCTACTTATATCCAAAATTTGGCAAACAAGGTTCTTGAGTAAGGAGGAATGTGGCAATTTCATCCCCTTTTTTCCAAAAATTTCTTTGTGTATTGGTTGCCAAAAGCAATGTGAGGTGCGATTTAGGCAAAAATTTGCTAGCAAATGAACCTTGCTCCTAGCACACTGCCAAAACAATGGCCATTAGAATGAGAGCATCTGCACCCACACACGTGCAAGCCTCCTAGTTTGCATGCAATATTTTATTGATAAATGCTTGGGGCCTCTCAAAATGTTCTCTTGACATTCAACTTGAGCGTGTCAAGCAATGGCCCTTAAAATCATAATTCACACATAGTTCACTAAGCTCCATCTTTTTATCCACTTGATGAATGGTCAAAACACTATTTGTGGGGCTAAACAACTATCTGTGGAGCACACTTGAAGAGCAAGGATGGGGGACAAGAGTTTGGAGAGCTCTCTAGAAGCAAATGGAAACACTTGCCAAATGATGGATTACTTGCAAGGGCGCACATGCTAGAACTCCAAACCCAAACAGTGACTAGTACACTAATAAGGACATTTGCTGTTCACATCAATAACCACACATTGTAAGGGCATCTCCACCAATGCCCTCCCAAGGTCTAACACATGTTCACAGTGGATGAAAGGTGATGAGGGCCATTTCACAACCCTCCCAAGGCGTTGTGTCTTATTGTTTCTAGCAAGGGCCCAATAAAACCTTGTTATCCATTATTCATCCCATTTGCATTGAACTTCATGCTTTACTTTCCTTAAAAAGTGATCAAATTATTATGTATGGGCATGTTGAACTGCAAGGCCACCTTTTCAAAGAGTACAGGTGGAGATCAAAGAGCTTGAAGGTGCCTCAAAAATAAACAAAACCTTTGAACAAGCCAAGACGGCTAAAGATGCTCTATCACTGCTTCTTGACAATGCAACTAGTGATATCAACACTAACTGTCAATGTAAAAATTAACTGTGTACAAAAGACTTATTGAAATTTATTAACTTACTACCAAATTGATTCCAAACAAAACTTCTGAAGTAGTATCCTAATGATCTACCTTGCATTGAACCACTATCCAAAATCAACACTTATTATCAACTTAAGAATTCACTACCAACTAAAATAAGGTAGGTACAACTTAATCTGACAATGCACCTAATGGCACCCAAATATACGTAGTGTAAGGGTTTGTACATCGCAAACCTAGGTACGTCATAAATACCCTATTTATTGAATCATTTGGGCGCCATTAGGTGCACGGTCGGATTAAGATGTGACTACCTTAATGAGAAATTAGAGTGACTTGCATGATAGGGGCAAAATAACGCTATGCGTAAAATCGTGGCACTGGATAATGATAGTTATTAGTACAGCCGCAGCAAGGGAGCATGCTCTGCTCTTGAGGGTCAGTTCTTGCCCCGCGGCCCTCCCTGGTCGTAGCGTCGGTCTCGGACTCTCGGATGCACGAAGGAGGGCGGGGGGAAGTTCAAATTGCCGAACGGCGCACCGGGCACCGCCCATCGCCGGTGACCCAACGGCAGCCGCCCCGGGTGCGAGCCAGCGGGTACCGGCCCAGCCGGTGCCGCCAATGAGGCGTCGTCTCTCCCGGGCCATAAGGCTGGCAGGCGAGCTCTTGGAGCTGCCATAGCCGCAGTGCTGCACCGTTCGCACTTCTTGGAGGCGTCTTCGTACACGCCTACCTCGAAGCTCTTCCAATCTGCCGGCTCCGTCGTCGCCGTCTGCTTTCTGTGGTTTAGGGGATTGCCTGCGTGCCGCGTTCGATTCGGTACCGTTTGCTGTGGGAGCCTCTGGAGCGTGAGTCGAGCCAGCGACAATGAGAGAGTGCATCTCGATCCACATCGGGCAGGCCGGCATCCAGGTCGGCAACGCGTGCTGGGAGCTGTACTGCCTCGAGCACGGCATTCAGGTATGCGGTGCCTCTGTTTGGCCACATTCTTGGTTTTCGAGCTGGTTGTGACGTTGTCGGGTTGTGTTATTTCCCGGTTCGTGCACATTGCGCCTTGCGAGGCGGCTGGTGTGGTAGGAAGGACAATGCAGCTGTCGAGGGACGGCCGCATGTGTCAGCTCGGGTTCTGAGCGGCGTTTGTTTGGTTTGGTGTCGCTGTGTGCAGCCCGATGGCCAGATGCCGAGTGACAAGTCGGTGGGAGGAGGAGACGATGCCTTCAACACGTTCTTCTCGGAGACCGGGGCCGGGAAGCACGTTCCTCGCGCGGTGTTCCTCGATCTGGAGCCGACTGTGATCGACGAGGTGCGGACGGGCACGTACCGGCAGCTGTTCCACCCGGAGCAGCTGATCAGCGGGAAGGAGGACGCCGCGAACAACTTCGCCCGCGGTCACTACACCATCGGGAAGGAGATCGTGGACCTGTGCCTGGACCGCATCAGGAAGCTGGCCGACAACTGCACGGGGCTGCAGGGCTTCCTGGTGTTCAACGCGGTGGGAGGCGGAACCGGATCCGGCCTGGGAAGCCTGCTGCTGGAGCGTCTCTCGGTGGACTACGGAAAGAAGTCGAAGCTCGGCTTCACGGTGTACCCGTCGCCGCAGGTGTCCACGTCCGTGGTGGAGCCGTACAACAGTGTGTTGTCCACGCACTCGCTGCTGGAGCACACCGATGTGGCCGTCCTGCTGGACAACGAGGCCATCTACGACATCTGCCGGCGGTCGCTGGACATCGAGCGTCCGACGTACACGAACCTGAACAGGCTGGTGTCGCAGGTGATCTCTTCTCTGACCGCGTCGCTCCGATTCGACGGCGCGCTGAATGTGGACGTGACGGAGTTCCAGACCAATTTGGTGCCGTACCCGAGGATCCACTTCATGTTGTCGTCGTACGCTCCCGTGATCTCGGCGGAGAAGGCGTACCACGAGCAGCTGTCGGTGGCAGAGATCACGAACTCCGCCTTCGAGCCGTCGTCCATGATGGCGAAGTGCGACCCCCGGCACGGGAAGTACATGGCGTGCTGCCTGATGTACAGAGGAGACGTGGTGCCGAAGGACGTGAACGCCGCCGTGGCCACCATCAAGACGAAGAGGACCATCCAGTTCGTGGATTGGTGCCCGACCGGGTTCAAGTGCGGCATCAACTACCAGCCACCGACGGTGGTCCCGGGCGGCGACCTTGCGAAGGTACAGAGGGCGGTGTGCATGATCTCGAACAGCACGAGCGTGGCGGAGGTGTTCTCCCGCATCGATCACAAGTTCGATCTGATGTACGCCAAGCGTGCCTTCGTGCACTGGTACGTGGGCGAGGGCATGGAGGAGGGAGAGTTCTCGGAGGCCCGTGAGGATCTTGCGGCTCTGGAGAAGGACTACGAAGAAGTGGGTGCCGAGTCCGCAGAGGACGGTGGCGAGGACGACGGCGAGGAGTACTGAGAGTCTTGATGTCTGTAGGGCGTGGTGTCTATCTGTAATGGGTCGCAGTCGTGCGTGCGGAACTGGTTTTTGTAAATGGCACTACCATAACGTTGTGACTCTTCCCCTTACCTTGTATCCACGTATGTTTGAATAACTGCTGGAATGTGTAGAGTCTATTTGGCTGGTGCTGGTCTTTGGTTAACCGCGGGGGCTCCGAGGACGCGCTTCGTAGCTCTACAGCTGAAGAGCGAAGACGGGCAGCAGTCGGGAGTGTTTGCTGTGTTTTACCGTGGGATGTCACGACGGTCAGATTTCTTGGGGTAGTTATCACGTAAAATTGCGCCTTGTTCGATTAGCAATCCAGAATCCGTGCCAACTGCGGCACAGAAACTCGTTATTGGCCAACACCGATGTGAACATATTATCCTGATTTGTCACAATTGTAATCTCATGTCGCATGAAATCCGAGAAATCTTGATATAAATTGGGTGGTGTCATTTTGTGGCAGAATGATAACTTCGTGCTCTGCAGAAGTTTTGGACGTTGTCTGCATAGTTTTGTTCGTTGACTGTCATGCTTTCTCGGACCTTCCGCAGCGTCCAAAGTTCTTGATGCGCGTCCCTGTGAGTTGTATTTACATCTTTAAATTTTAGGAGAAATATCGATGAGGGATAGGAGGACAGAAAATAGTACAGGGGAGGTTTTACTTTCAAAATAATTACGAGTATGGTCACAGTTTCAGAAAAATCTGTCTACAATTTATTTAAGTAGAAGGTGCATAGGTGATGTGGTAGCATGAATGTTTTAAATGTTACTCGGAAATGGTGTAGATATGAGTTTTAAATTCAACCACTTCATTGCGACGAGTGTTTCGGCAAGGGTCTTAAAATGTGGAAGGACCCATTCCATTTTCATTGCTCAAATAGTGAGAGAGATCATGTTTTCATGTAGGGGCGTGGTATCTGTATCACACCGTTTCAATTACTGTATCACACCCCTGGGAAAATTTTAGATTTCTACCATCAGAAAGATGAATTGAGAATTTTGAATTCAGATTTGGACTTAAGAGACCATGATTTTGTCTAGAGCCATAAAAAATGTTCCAATTCAACAACATGCAATGAAAAAGTTTAACTAGGGAGAAAAGTGTTACTTTTACTTTTGTTTGTAAAAAAAGATAAACATTTTCATTGGGTGTTCTTGAATTGCAACCTTTTTATGGTTCTAGACTAAAACATGGTCTCTAAGTTCAAATCTAAATTCCAAATCCTCAAATTCAGCTTTTTGATGGTAGAAATCTAAAATTTTCCCACGGGTGTGGTATAGTAATTGAAAGGGTGTGGTACACATATTAATTCCCTTTCCTTTATTCAAGTATGACATATATTTGTATTTTATTGAAAGTCGACGCCAAATACAATTATGGCTAATAAACATAGGAAGTGGTAGCTCATGTCACTCTTTTGAGGTTTTAAAATTGTGCATGCACAAATTCAATGTTTGAATAAATAAACTATCATCTAATTAGAAGGCTTGGTGCACCATTTTAGTGACCCCTACTTGAATATTTCAAAATGACCAAATGCTCTTAGAGTTGAATACCTTACTATCATTATGAAAAGAGGATTTCATTTTCTATATTATTAAGCTAACTATACCCATACTTGAGTGGTTTGCAATTCCACACTCTACATTTGGGTGCTCTCCACACACTTTAGAACCCAAAGTGGAGCAATGAATGTCACTTACTCCAACAAATCTTGCTACATGTTAGCTTAGAAGCTAGTTGGGGAGGGTGGCGATTGAGATTGTCAAGTAAATGTCTAGGGACACATCCAAGCAATTTCAAGGGTAGTTAAGAGTTTCTAATGGGACCTTATGAGTTACAACTTTGTCCTTTAATATAAAATATTCTACAATACATTTTTCCACATAAAATAACATTCTATGATAGCTTGTTGAAAGGGTAATCCTACCAATCGTTTACCTAAATTTTCCTAGACCTTGAAGTATTGCAAACCCTTTAGCACTTAGGTATGGGTATGGTTACCTTGGGTCTAGTTTCAACAGATAAATTATTTAGACCTAAAAAGCTAATCTTTTGAATGGTAGGTTTATCATTGTTGTCGCTAATTATAATTTTGCACTAATGCATTTGGGATAGAAATTCATACCCAAAATAACACTCTAGGTTGTGTGCCTCATATGGTTACTCTGTACACAAGGTGGTTATTCTAAAACCTAAGTTGAGGTAAATTGTAGAAAGTTTATTGTTGATGACCAAAATGAGCAACTATTACAATTTATGTAGATTTATGTTCTAGAAGGAACATCATGTGTAGAGAGAAACCACATTAGGTTGGAATAGGGTGCTTTTACGTTACGCTTTGGTTTATTAGTTTTTTAGTACAATAGTTGGGTATGTAACCAATTATTTTGAGCTACTTTCCCATGGAACTCTCAAAAGTATGAGAGGCCTAAATTTATAGTGATAGTGTGGCAATTAGCTAATTGTTTTTGTATATGTACATTGAATTATTTAATTGATGTCTTCTGCGTAATTTGTTTAGGTTATCTTAGTCAACAACTTTTTCTTAGTTGCTATAGTGTGTTGTAGGTAAGTATTGTAGTGGCAAATTATACCTTGAAATATCTAGATTGTAAATGTGCTAGTGTAGATTTTTGTTATGTTTTGTGACCTCACAAATGAAACCAAACAACTAAATGTTGTTAGATCTATGATTAGATTATTACAACATCACAAACCTCAAGCAAACATGTTTCTATAGATGATTGCAAGAAACACTTGTACTAATTTTTGTCCCCTTCACCTCTTACAAGTGGTTTTTGGCTCTTATCTTTTACGTGCAAAGTCATTTTGACTTTGAATTTCAAAATAATGTTCACTTCAAAGTTATAGATATTTTATAATTTTTTTTAAAAACTTATTTTACAATTTTTAAACAACCCCTAAATAGGTGTCTACCTTGGCCATTTTGGGGGTTTTTAGTACTATTTTGGGTCCAAAAAGCAAATTTTGTGCCACAAATCAAGGAAGTTGTTTATCATAAAGCATTACATGGATGTGCAGAAGGGTTTCACAAAATTCTAAATTCCATGTCATACACATTGTCTCAAAGTGGGCATCCATTCTCTTTGCATTGGTGAAATAAATTAAAAAATCCTCCAAAAACCACTTGCATCAAGTAAAGTTACTCTAAGAGATAAAAAATGTCCATTTTTTGTTTTAATTTTTTGATTTTTTTTACTGTTTTTTAAAAAATAAAAAGGAAATTGTCTTTTTGTTGGTAATTTTTGTCCCTCTATTTTTGTGCATAACTTTTAGAATAAATTTTTTCTAGGTCTGAATTTTCATGAGTATGCTTTTTAAAGTATGTTACATAATTTCTACATTTTATTTTATTTAAAAAAATTATTTCAAAAGCTCATAGTACTACTTAGTACTACTAGTTTTAAGGGTCTTTGAGACAAAATCGTGAAGTGTTTCTTGCAACTACCTCTATTGAGTTGTTTAATTGTGAATCTTTTACCTAAATTGTCCTTATTTGCCATTGTTGATAAAGTGTAAAGCTCATTTATACCACTTGTAGCAAATAAATTGGGAGGTTATTTACTCTCCTCAACTAGGTCTTCAAAAACACATTGAAAACTTGGCAGTGGTGTTTAAGAACCAACTAATGAGTTTGTGTGTTTCCAATCCTACTTAGTTGAATTATTTCCTCTTCCTAGGACTAATCTCTCCTTTTGGTACCATTGGGTAGCTCACACTTTTAGAATCTAAACCATTTCTTCAAATCAGTTTTGTTAAGTTGTTATGTATTCAAGATTTGTCTTGCTTCTATTCACAAGGTGTCCAATCCAACAATTCCTAAGATATTGTTAAGAATAAAGTTGTACTACTCCCCATGAAATTGGGGTCTTGGAAGATGTATCCAAAATCTTATTTGGTAAGGCCTATTATGCTCAAGATGGGGTCAGATCTCTATCATCTACTGATTTGCACCGACAATATTTTATTTAAATCATTTGTTAACCCCTAAAGGCTTTTGACCATGTTTTCATCAAAACTACCCCAAAACTGTCATTTGTAGTGCAAGTATCAAATTTTAGATAAAAGTTATTTTTTGGACACATCTAACCGTAAGATCTTCTAGTACACTAGTATCCAATGATGTGGAAAAAAATCCAGAAATTTTTGCCTTGTGGATTGTTAAGTGATTAAGTTTGAACTGACAAAAACTCGTTTTTTGTCCCTGCAAAAATCCGGGCAGCTGCACTTCACAAGGTCATATTTGTATGAAAAAGTTTCAAAATGGTTGTAATTTTTTGTATTCATTCTTCAAGGCAAGTCAAATACACACTTGAAAATTTTCAAATCATTTGGAAATGTATAACACATACGAAAAAATTAGTAAGTAAAAAGAAGTAGAGAATGATACAAAACGCTAAATTGTTAAGAATTTAATTATGAAAAATGAAAATTGCAATCCCAATGGTTGAAATGTTGTAAGAAACAATCTCCATACTTTGGCTTTATTTTTTTTCTTCGAAAATATTAAAAATTGAGTAAAACATAGGACTTAAAACTTTTTTTAGAGAGGAAATCCATAACTGCATGCAAACAGAATCTCCTCGTAACTTTCATCTCATTGATGAAAATTGAATGGTTCAAAGCTTCCCAAGGATATATATATCTAAAGAACTAATTTCAAAAAACAAATTTCAAAAAATGTAATTTTTAAAGAAGTTTTTTGAGCTGCCCGGGTTGCCCCCTAAACAAAGAAAACTACATATCATACAATAACTTTTGAACCATGAAATCAAAAGTTATGAAACTTGTTGGGCCTTAAAGCTACTCCTTGGACACATCATGGGTGAAAATTCCAAAGAAAAAAAATGAAAAGTCCATTTGTAGTGAACTGCCCAAAATTGCTACGTTGCTAAAAAACACTATTTGGACCTTTAGGGGTTAATAAGCCGTGCACATTCATGCAAATAAGAGAACTACATAGGTGTGTGTGTCCATCCAAAATGGTAAGAGTGTCAGTTGTTATTTAGTACTTTTTGCAACTGTTATTGTCTTTTCATTAAAAACATGGTTGTTTCATCAATTTTAGCACCAATCTTTTCCAATGGTAAGGTTGCCGACCATAGATTTAAGTATGCTCTTCAAAATTCTCAAACTTACAATTTTGTTCTAGATACATAATTTGATTACCTGCACAAAAAAGTTCATCCAAACAAGTTCCAAGTGACTTGTTCAATACAATTTTAAATTGGTGTACTGAATCTTCTACCAATGCAACTTTGTTTTGAGTATGTTTGCTAGCAAAGACATACACTTATATAAAACACTTTTTTAGTGAGGACTAGTTCAAATAACCAAATATGTGTTGATAATAGTGGTATAGCTCATCATTATTGCTTCACAATTTGATAAGCACAGCTAGTCTTTGTAAACCACATCTTTTACAATTGTATATAGTGTACAACCTTAGGTAGTGCACACCCTTGGCAAATCATTCTTCAATACTTAGTTGCAAACACTTGATAAATGAATGAGGAAATCCAACTGGCCGCTCTAATAGTCACAAAAAAGAACATTAGCATATCACACACTTTGAAACCTCAACTTGCTACTTTTCCATGCACTTTATGTTCTCTTTTGTCTTTTTTCAAGCAATGTGTGTTTAGCTAAGTCTACAATCAAAAATAGATGCATATTATGGAATTGGAAATTGAAAACTAATAGATGTACACCCCTAAATTTTTGGGAGCCACTTGAAATTTGTGCTAAACCCATTTGCATTCATAGAAATCAAGGTGTTCCTTCATGCAGCAACAATCCATCAAATTGCCACAAAACTCTTTAAGTGACACTTAACCCTTTAAGGACCACGCGACCATATTTTGGTCGCTGGGAGTGGTTTTTTGCCTCTAGGTTGAGATCACTCAATAATTTGGAATTTAGTCTTGAAATATGCATGTGATCACAAGAATTTTGCATCCATCTAAAAAAACAACAATGCAATTGGGTATGTGAGTTGAAAAATAATGATGTTTATACAGCATGGCTTCAAAATACGTATCCATTTTTTGTCAAAGATGGACAGCAACAACATAATACATCAAACATTCAAGAAGAATGTCAAATTTCAATTGCACAATTCTAAAAAAATTCAAATTGCGTAAGAAATATGCTTGTATTGTTTTCTTATACGGTAGTAGTATAATTGTGGTATTTGAAGATCTACTAAAATGGTGTTGTCATTTTGGCTTTAAAATACATCATCCTACATTTAAGGCCAATTCTTGATTGCTTTCACCAATTGGATTTTCCATAACAGTTATCAAATTTCTTGTAGAATTGTTTTAGAGTTGCAAAGAAAATGGGATTTTTGACCCTTTTTGTCCACTTAGCTACACCTTGTGATTGCTATTTTTGTCTGTTTTGTGTGAAACTAGTCTTGTTGGAAAGGTGGGAAACCTTGCTTTCTAGAAATGTAAGGCTCTTTTCAATCAAAGCTTGCATGAAGCGGTAACATTCAAAACCACACAAGCATGAAACACAAGAGATTTTCTGCATACAGCTCGCTCCATCATTATAATGTTTCACCTCCAACAATAGATCTAGCTAAAATTTTGGTGTTTTAAAGTGAACAAGGTGTACTTCCCATTTGTACAATTGGATTATTGAAAATGGGTCCATATTTGAGTTAATTGCACATCTAAGCTTACAGCCCCTGTTTCTAGTGGATTTTGTGAAAATGGGTGTGGTCCTTAAAGGGTTAAGAAGCACAAGCCATCCTTCAGTACTCCAATTTGTTGATAGGATCTCATGCTAAGATGGGATTTACAAAGATGGGATGTGAACCGTAGTGCCCAATGCCCCAAAAATATGCATTTCACATTGGAAAACTCCTTCCAATATGTACGATATAAGAGCATCTATTGCAGCACGTCAAAATAGCCCTGCACTCCCTATTCGTAATGGCTTTCACGTTTCAAGTCCCCAACATCACTCGATGCGTCTTTGTGTAAGTTGTGGGGCCTTTAGATGGACCCTTGTTCCCATCAAATTCAAGCTTTCTTCGGACCTCCTCCAAGATCCCTGCCAATCACTCTTCAAGCCCGACCCCACTCCATAATGAACACAACCCCACTCCAAAGCCTAAGTGTACTCATGCAATTTGTTATAATACAGGTGCATGCCCTAAAACCACTAGGGTTGTAGGAGAACTTCAAATCTTGCCATGAAGATTCGCATCATTCTCCCTGTGAAACCTCATTTTTCCAGGGCTTGAAAAACGTGCTGCAAAAGATGCCCTAACACACATACAATTTCACAGATACGGGGGCTACTTCATATCAACATTACGAGGTAGCTCATGGACGAGCCAAACTTCGTGCTATCCCAACTGCACAATACCTTAACCCTTCGACGACTGTGGTCGATTCAAGGGGTAGGGGGTAGAGAATTGTTTGTACAACCACTTGGAGAAAATTTTGAAACTATCCAACACACACATATACCACAGATTTGACCAAACAAATAAACGTGTCTCGCACAAACTACTATTATGCATCATGCCTTCTACTCACTTCGTAGTTGTTATGACAATCTTTTTGCAATAAGTTGTAAATTTTGCACCCATATACTTTTAGTTTTTTCAAATCTGAAACCACATGCCACCTCAAATTGGCATGCATATTGCCCTACACTCATCACTCTACACTCTCCAATTCCCCATACCCCTCCCCTTTGCCACGTCATCAAATTCTCTGACATGCTCTCACGGTCTCTCCACAAACTGAGAACAGTCGAAATCGAACACGAAATGGTGGACCAAACGTTAATGGGTTAATAAAATTTAAAGATGTAAATACAACTCACAGGGACGCGCATCAAGAACTTTGGATGCTGCGGAAGGTCCGAGAAAGCATGACAGTCAACGAACAAAACTATGCAGACAACGTCCAAAACTTCTGCAGAGCACGAAGTTATCATTCTGCCACAAAATGACACCACCCAATTTATATCAAGATTTCTCGGATTTCATGCGACATGAGATTACAATTGTGACAAATCAGGATAATATGTTCACATCGGTGTTGGCCAATAACGAGTTTCTGTGCCGCAGTTGGCACGGATTCTGGATTGCTAATCGAACAAGGCGCAATTTTACGTGATAACTACCCCAAGAAATCTGACCGTCGTGACATCCCACGGTAAAACACAGCAAACACTCCCGACTGCTGCCCGTCTTCGCTCTTCAGCTGTAGAGCTACGAAGCGCGTCCTCGGAGCCCCCGCGGTTAACCAAAGACCAGCACCAGCCAAATAGACTCTACACATTCCAGCAGTTATTCAAACATACGTGGATACAAGGTAAGGGGAAGAGTCACAACGTTATGGTAGTGCCATTTACAAAAACCAGTTCCGCACGCACGACTGCGACCCATTACAGATAGACACCACGCCCTACAGACATCAAGACTCTCAGTACTCCTCGCCGTCGTCCTCGCCACCGTCCTCTGCGGACTCGGCACCCACTTCTTCGTAGTCCTTCTCCAGAGCCGCAAGATCCTCACGGGCCTCCGAGAACTCTCCCTCCTCCATGCCCTCGCCCACGTACCAGTGCACGAAGGCACGCTTGGCGTACATCAGATCGAACTTGTGATCGATGCGGGAGAACACCTCCGCCACGCTCGTGCTGTTCGAGATCATGCACACCGCCCTCTGTACCTTCGCAAGGTCGCCGCCCGGGACCACCGTCGGTGGCTGGTAGTTGATGCCGCACTTGAACCCGGTCGGGCACCAATCCACGAACTGGATGGTCCTCTTCGTCTTGATGGTGGCCACGGCGGCGTTCACGTCCTTCGGCACCACGTCTCCTCTGTACATCAGGCAGCACGCCATGTACTTCCCGTGCCGGGGGTCGCACTTCGCCATCATGGACGACGGCTCGAAGGCGGAGTTCGTGATCTCTGCCACCGACAGCTGCTCGTGGTACGCCTTCTCCGCCGAGATCACGGGAGCGTACGACGACAACATGAAGTGGATCCTCGGGTACGGCACCAAATTGGTCTGGAACTCCGTCACGTCCACATTCAGCGCGCCGTCGAATCGGAGCGACGCGGTCAGAGAAGAGATCACCTGCGACACCAGCCTGTTCAGGTTCGTGTACGTCGGACGCTCGATGTCCAGCGACCGCCGGCAGATGTCGTAGATGGCCTCGTTGTCCAGCAGGACGGCCACATCGGTGTGCTCCAGCAGCGAGTGCGTGGACAACACACTGTTGTACGGCTCCACCACGGACGTGGACACCTGCGGCGACGGGTACACCGTGAAGCCGAGCTTCGACTTCTTTCCGTAGTCCACCGAGAGACGCTCCAGCAGCAGGCTTCCCAGGCCGGATCCGGTTCCGCCTCCCACCGCGTTGAACACCAGGAAGCCCTGCAGCCCCGTGCAGTTGTCGGCCAGCTTCCTGATGCGGTCCAGGCACAGGTCCACGATCTCCTTCCCGATGGTGTAGTGACCGCGGGCGAAGTTGTTCGCGGCGTCCTCCTTCCCGCTGATCAGCTGCTCCGGGTGGAACAGCTGCCGGTACGTGCCCGTCCGCACCTCGTCGATCACAGTCGGCTCCAGATCGAGGAACACCGCGCGAGGAACGTGCTTCCCGGCCCCGGTCTCCGAGAAGAACGTGTTGAAGGCATCGTCTCCTCCTCCCACCGACTTGTCACTCGGCATCTGGCCATCGGGCTGCACACAGCGACACCAAACCAAACAAACGCCGCTCAGAACCCGAGCTGACACATGCGGCCGTCCCTCGACAGCTGCATTGTCCTTCCTACCACACCAGCCGCCTCGCAAGGCGCAATGTGCACGAACCGGGAAATAACACAACCCGACAACGTCACAACCAGCTCGAAAACCAAGAATGTGGCCAAACAGAGGCACCGCATACCTGAATGCCGTGCTCGAGGCAGTACAGCTCCCAGCACGCGTTGCCGACCTGGATGCCGGCCTGCCCGATGTGGATCGAGATGCACTCTCTCATTGTCGCTGGCTCGACTCACGCTCCAGAGGCTCCCACAGCAAACGGTACCGAATCGAACGCGGCACGCAGGCAATCCCCTAAACCACAGAAAGCAGACGGCGACGACGGAGCCGGCAGATTGGAAGAGCTTCGAGGTAGGCGTGTACGAAGACGCCTCCAAGAAGTGCGAACGGTGCAGCACTGCGGCTATGGCAGCTCCAAGAGCTCGCCTGCCAGCCTTATGGCCCGGGAGAGACGACGCCTCATTGGCGGCACCGGCTGGGCCGGTACCCGCTGGCTCGCACCCGGGGCGGCTGCCGTTGGGTCACCGGCGATGGGCGGTGCCCGGTGCGCCGTTCGGCAATTTGAACTTCCCCCCGCCCTCCTTCGTGCATCCGAGGGTCCGAGGCACCACCGCGGAGCAAGAAACCATCAAGCGCACGCTCCCCTTGCCTTGCTGCAGTAATAACGATATGCAGTGCCACGGTCGTACACGTAGCGTTATTTGGCCTATCATGACAACTCACTCTTATTTCTGAGTGGACAGTCAAATGAATAGGGATTTGAAATATGCCATTCATCACCAATTTTGTTCACGTGAATTAAATTGGTGAACAACTGAGCCAAGCCACCGTTCATGTCCCCTGACCCATTCAAATATTCACACCCTAATGAACTACTCACGACCCCTTCAACTTTGCCCACAATCACCATTCTATCTCGCAAGCTAATATAAATCCTTTTAGTTCCACCATTGTCGTTTCTCATTCATCGCAATTTTGTTTTTGCCAATGTTTGCTTTTGTTTGTAAGTGTTTTTGTTAGAAACTATGGTAAATATCCTCTTCTTGAATTTTGCTATTGTTATGAATCCCAAAACTACAACCCGGAAAAGGCTTAAGGCTTATTTCCCAAAAACGCATGACATTCAAAGTGGGAGAATCTGAGATCCAAAGATGATGACCTGACAAAAGAATGTAGGGCAAGTTGTGACAATATTAAGGAGAATTTATGGTTTTGGGAAGAATATGAGGAATGCAAATGTTATTGCAAGGGATTTGCTAGCTTTGCAACATGGCCTTGGATTCAATTTGCACAAGAAGCATGGTGAACCTTAGAGCTTTTTGCAAATTGAGCAAAGCTGGCACTTTGTTGCAACCTGTAGAAATGTGTGCACTACAAGAAACTTGTTGAGATCAAAAGTACAGGCAGATTTCTTCCCATACAGCCGCCACTCTTCTCAATTTGCCAGAGGAACCTAATTGTGACATGTCCCAAAACATGACATTCCAGACTTTTGCAAAATGCATATAAAACTAACACGAGAACCTAAACTTTTGAATTCTTGCAAGATTTAGGTCAAGAGAAGCTTTGAACATTGATAAATTTTGCATAATCCATTCAAACAAAACATTCCTTGGTGCACTAGAATCTTCTTTGGTTTGCTAATAAATACATATAAATTTGAGCATTCTAACAATATTCAACGTAAAAAGTGTTAGTGCTTTAAACCAAAATTTCTCAATGAAGCAATATGAAATTGTGACAAAAGAACAATGCCTTGCCTCAAGTACCGAACCTTGCGGACACAAGTCTCCAAGACAATATTCATGCTCAATCCGCAACGCAAGCTCTCTGATGCTTCATGCATGCTCACAAACAAGGAATTAAGACTTGGCCAATCCTTTTTATCCACTTGTGCCTTGCTCAACATCCTAGCTCCTAGAAAAGCAGGCAAATCTGCACGGGCTTTCTACACAAATTCATCATACTCATGGTGCTAAAACCAAACCCTAATCTTGACCAAGAAACATTTATTCAACAAAAATGTTACGCAATCAACACCCTTCAAATCTTGCTAATATCTAAAAACACAAATTATGATTATCAATTGCATGAGAATCTTACACAACAAAATTGGAGCGAGGTTTAGAGTGAGAGGCTGGGAGCGGGAGAGAGACAAACAAGCACTGAGCAAGAGGGAGAGGCAAGGAGGGAGGTAGCGGCTTCACGTTCACCAGTGAACAAGCCATGAAAACCTCTTGGAGGTCCTCATGGGAGGTTCACTTCTGTGACTTCATGTTCATCAATGAATGATTACTCATTCACCACCATTCATTCACCATTTTTTTGAGATATTTGAAACCGCCTAATGTTACCGTCGACAAAGAGTGTTGATTTTGGGTAGTGGTTTGATGCAAGCTTGATTGTTGTGGTACTAATTCAAAAGTTCTAGTTGGAATTAAAAAACAAATAGTGTTGATGATGACAATTAGTGTCAATAAGACTATTTTGCGTTGTGGAGGAGTAATGTTATAGGTGGTAATGAGTGTTGCCAGTACCAAACATGGTTATTAGAGTATCTCCACCCGTTCACTCTTTAAAGGTAGATGGCGTGCGTGGTGATTGTTTCTCCCTTGTTGGATCTCCACCGGTGTATCGTGGAGGGAAAGAGTTGTAGCGGCCTCGTCAAATTGACCTTCAAGGACATTGTTGCCGTGACTTCAAAGTTTTATGGCAAGATCAATTTGCGGTCTTTTGGTGTCTAGAATTGTATCTTTGTCCTAAGTATGGAGTGTTACATCAATACTCCTAATCTACTGGTATGAAACTTGTCATAGCCCAATGTAGCAACATCTAGGCAATGCTTGAGATTTGCCATTGTAGATATATTGCTCCTAAGTCATTATTGCAAGCCATCAGTGGACTCTTGTAGCCCAGCTGTGAGAGTAGCATTTAATTTGTTGGCAAATTTTTGCTTAAATCATACCTCAAATCTCTGGTGGCAATTAGTACACTAAGATTTTTGTGTGAAAAGTTGGATGAAATTGCCGGATTCTTCTCAGAGCAAAATCCAATTCACCAAATTTTGGATGAAAGTAGCTTATATTAGCAATTTTTTGGATGAACTTCCATAAATCATTCATTTGTTCCAATTTTAGCTAGAATTTCCTTACTTGCTTGCATTTCGGGATGCTGGTCACTCTACCTTGTTGAAAACAAAAATTAAACCGTGCATGAAAGGCCACAGAAACTAGGCTTGCTTAGACCCTTTCTCCTTGTCTCATTTCCACTAGACTGGTGGAGATGCCCTTAGTGCACTAGTAGGCGTTTTGATCTCCAAGTAGTGGGTGTCAAACCTTGGTGTTTCCTCTTGTATAACTCTAGCAGGATTCACCTCATAATTTAACCACTTTCCCAAGTTATCAAGTTTGATAACTTTATCACCCACGTATAGAGGTGAATGAGGTGAATGACAACTCAAACTAGTTATGGCTTTTCTCTATAAAAGTTATTAAGTGATCTTGTAGCTCTCTTCTAGTACACTAACCTCCTCTCACTACTAAGTCATAAATTATAATTTACACAATTTTGTGACATTAAAGAGGGTAGGATGTGACATTAAAGAGGGTAGGACGTGATATTGAAGAGTTAGGATGTGATATTAAAGAGGTCAAATGTGATATTACAAAGGTCACTATGAATATATCCATAACATCATAGAGAGTGGATATGTGATATTAAAGATGTTTAGGATGTGATATTACAAAGGTAATTGAAATTTTAGTAGTATGATTAGTAGTAACACTAACCTCTTTAATATCACATCCTACCACTTTAATATCACACCCTAACCTTTTTAATATCACATCTCCGTTTTCTATGATATTATGGATACAATCCTAGCAATCTTTGTAATATCACATTAAACCTCTGTATTATCACATCCTAACCTCTTTAATTTCACACCTTCACTTTGTGTGATATTATAGAGACAATCATAGCAACCTTTGTAATATCACACATGTCCAATTTTTAATATCACACATCAATTTTTGTGACACTATCCCATATATACGTTATGAAGACTTATTGAAATGTTTATAAAGTAGTTTGTGAAGCTTTGCAAAGATGATAACTTTGTAAATTATGATATGAGTACCACCCCGTGACTTTGAGTAAATTTCTTGATACAGTTATCAAAAAACCTTTAAAAATCAAAGGTTTGACACCCAATAGTGGCCATTATGTTGGTTTGTCATTGAGAGATGCAGAAATGACAATACTTGACATTGGCACTTTCATTCATCAATCTCACGGGCAATCCAAGACCTCATCCGAGCAAGCTTTGTTTGTAGGGCTGCGCACATGCTTTGTCTTCGTGGCGGGTGCCAAATGGCACCAATGAAACTTATGTGCCACTGCCTGGTGTAGCATTGGAGTTGGCCCTGGCAAATTTCACAACTGCCAACCCACCACTCCACTTTGCCAGGTAGCAAGAAGGCCCTCCACCTTGCGTCCCCACGTGTCCTGGCAGGTGGATGGTGGATGGTGGCAGATGGATGGCGGATGGTGGCGGATGGATGGCGGATGGTGGCGAATGGATGGCGGATGGTGGTGGATGGATGGCAAATGGCAGAGCCTGCTAGCAGCATGTGCGTTGCCCTTGTTTTGTCCTCAACAAATACCGGGTCATCTGGAACTGGGTTTTGTGTCTTTTACCAGGTGGGAAGTGAGAAACACCATATTAAGTAATCTGGGAAAAAGGGTACTTTTTGGGACTTTTGAAGGTTCTAGGTAATCATCTAGTTCCGAGCTCCAGTGTTTTTTTTGGTACACTTGTCCTCACTTGAAAGGAGAAATTTGTGAGGGAAAAAATCGTAGTGGCTCAAAGTGAATCTAATACCTTCGAATCTGGTTTAAGGTGACTTTTTGGGTTTTAGGTGAAATACAAAATGGGACCCCTTTTTTCCAGATTACTTAATATGGTGTTGAGAATGGTGCACCCCCGCTATGTGCTGTCGTTTTTCCAGAGTTCCATTGCATGAAAATGATTGTGGATGACATTGGAAAGAGAGGGATTTGCTGTTCATATCGATCGCAACAGGAATAGTGACAAAGTTCCACATCCGGAGTGGTGTACTGAGTATTGCATTTAGGTAGCCCCACACTAATGTGTTTAGATATTACACTATGTAAATATTTTTTGATACTTTAGGAAAATTCATTAATAATTAGTAGAATTAACTGTTTTTACCTTGCAACCACAACAAAGCTGTGAAAAACAAACTTTCAGCGTCCAAGTTTTAAACTGTGTGAAATCCTACTACTGTATGTAAATAGTTGTATGCACTTGCAGGTGACCATGTGAAGAGACATGAGAGAATTTTTAAGGGTGCTGCAACGGAATTGTTAAGGCAACATAAACACAAGATTCTTTGTACTGTACATTGAACAATGCATTTAGGTTGCCCCACACTAATCTCTCATCATTTTCCACTATAGAATACTTTCAATAAAAAAGCTTGGCAACAACAAGAAAATTGTAAAAAAAATAAAGTTTTGACTTCCAAGTTGTTAATCATGTAAAATTCTAGTATCTATATAGTTTGCATGCACCTCCAAGTGGTCAACTAATGAGTCGTGAGGTAACTTTCAAGAGTAAGGCAACCTAAATGCAATATTTAGTGAAGTGATCTTGCTTGTTTTAAGGTTTGAGATGAAGATGGTATCTAGACAAACCTCATAATACCGTGGGTAGTTAAGTAGAAACTTAATTAACTCTCTTCAGCTATTGTAAACAACTTGGTAGATAGAAGTTCTCCTTATTATGGAACAGTGTACCTGGAATTTTTATTCCAAGAAACCGCTACTTTGCTCAAGTACGGGAGTAGCAAAGTTGGTTTCTAGAACCAAGTTCCAATCATGTTTTGTAGGGAGGATTGAAGAATATTTGCGATTTTGTTTTGTTTGGCAACTATGCTATGAGAGGCTCTTTGCTTACAGGAGTGTCTACACTACAACAGAATGGGCATTTTATGACTTTGAGCTATGACTATTGTGAGTCATTTATACCTCAAAATGACTCATGATAGGCATAACTCAGTCATAAAATGTCCATTTTGTTGTAGTGCTAGTTAAACCCATCAAAGCTCTTTAGGGCAACTTCTTCAGGTGCAAAGCCTCTTTCGTAGCGGTTCTAGAGTTACAAATGCAAAGCCTCTTTCATAGCGGTTCTAGAGTTACAAATGCAAAACCTCCTCCCGTGCTGTCTAGGAGGTAGAATTGGCATAAAGCATCTCCACTTGGTCTGGCAAGAGGCTGTGTTAGAGACATTTTCAGATGAAAAGATGACAACTGATGCTTGGACTGGACAAAAAAAAAATTCTTCCATTGCAAAAATTGTATTTTTCTAATGTACAGCAACTCTTCTAAATACAATTTTTCTTTTATCAATTAAAAAGTTGAGTAAGCAATGATGAAGATTCTATCTACTTTTTCAAGCAAGAAGGCTTGTTACTGGTTCATCACTATATTGCCTAGTTGTGCGGGTGGGGGAAATTGCAATTAGGGAACTAGCAAAGTCAATGTTTCCCTAGGATGAATTTTTGCCAATGTGGTGGAGATGCTATGAGAGTGGGCCATATTGTTGGTTACTACCAATGTACATCCTTTTTTCAATATTTAGCCAGCACCCTTGTCATTCTAGTTGCCGTATGGCATTAGGCAATTGAAAAAATAGATACAGACAAATGGTCATAACTCCTCCCCTCTCTTCACATTTTGAAAGATGCATCAATCTTTGTGATTTTATGGTCCTTGTCTAATATACCGTAGAGCATCATGTTCCATAATTGGTTGGTTGCTCCATGGCGAGACACGCATATAATCTTCATTTACAGGAAAGGGAGCAAGGAAAGAGATGGAAGAACAACAAGCCTTGGCACAATTGGTTGGTCAATATCACGCCATGACCGTTCCAACTTGTACATCTCCAGAGAGGTGTGTACAAAACTACAATAATTCTTGTTCCCTTATCATTTTAGCTCTTGAAGTGCATGGAATAACTAGAAAGAAACAATTATGGGCCTGACTTCCAATGTTGCTTTTTAAACAAGCATGCTAAAGCTTGACTAAGCTTGCTTGCAAATGCTAGTAGGGTTGCAAATGTCAAGTGGACCGCTCTTGCAAACCACATGCTTGGTTCACCAATCAACTCCTCTTGCTAACCAAATTGACACCAAATCCTTTACTCTTTGTTTAAATGGATCAAACCACAAAAAAAAACCAACATTAAAGCACTCTCTAAAATTTGCAAAAGGCAATCAAACTTGACAATTTTGAGCATGAGCTTGGCAAGGGTAGGCCTCTCAAACCTTTACAAATAGTGTATCCACATTAAACCTCATCCGGGAGGGCAATCAAGCCAAGCCCCGATAGTTGCCCATTTGAAGGGCAATACATGAGAGGCTTTGAGATGCAAGCTCTAAGCCTTGCAGGGGAGCTCAACTTTAATTTTGACCTTTTCTTTTACTCCTTCAAAACCTTGACAATGTCAAAAGACATAAGAAAAACTTATTGCTTATGGTGCAACTTGCATCACATACAAGATGTAATCCGGAGGGAAATTCTTTTAGTAAACTCAAGGCCTGCCTCCATCTCCACCTAATCTTTTCTTTACCTTTAAGTGGTCTTGGGGTAAGACTTTTCAAAAAAATTATTCAACATAATATACGGAAATTCTAATATATGCCATAGTAAGTAGAATTTGAAATTTTGAAATTTGGACTCAAAGACCCTCAATTAGATGTCCTTGGTTAAGTTGGGTAAATATGAAATAGTCCACAATAAGGGAAAATTTCTACTTAATGCCTTGTAAGTAAAACAAATAAAGCTTTTCAATGTTGGGATTCTTGAAAAAGAATCAAATTTGGAAAAGATGAAAACAACCTTGAATATACCAAAAAAACCTCATTGTCAAAATGCTTCTACACCAAAATTTTGTATTTAGGTTGCTCCACACTCATTTCTCAACATTTTACACTATATAAAGACTTATTAATATTATAGTAATTTTCATCAATAACTTTTGTCATAATTTTTTTGAAGAAGCTTAACAACAACAACAAAGTTACAACTAAAAAATAAACTGGCAATGTCCAGTCATAAACCATGTGATATCCAAACGTATGAAAAGTTGTGTGCACCTCCAAGTGACCAAGCAACGGACTACAGGATAACTTTTCAAGATAGGGCGCAACTTAAATGCAGTATTTAGTGTAGTCATTCTCCAACCTGTATCTCAAACTAACTCCAAGCCATGGAGACAGTTAGGTGCTTCGAATCTACGGAATCCCTACTCATGACTCGATGTACAGATCTTTGAGTTTTTGCAAATAATTGGACTCATGATGATTTTCATCCGCCGAAACCCCCTATAATTTGATTTCCGGTACATGGACTGAGATATCAAGTGCGATCGTCATAACTACTTCAAGTGGCATAGAAAATATTGCTGAAATGTGCTTAAATTCCAAATTTGCCCATATAGGTAATTATTTGTTGCTTTTGTAGTAATAAAGTAAATGGACGAAAGTTTTACTAAATTTGGCACTATTGGGTCAAGCTCTTTCGTGAATAACTAAAATACTGTAGTTCTTAATTTTTATTGGAAAGTTTAATGTAAGAGGTATTGAATTAGATATAGTTAGTATTTAAAATTAGAAAAAATGTAAAGTAAAATCAATTGCAAAGTAAAAGATCAATCATGTATTTACAGTGACGAACAAAATCAAATACTTAAAAAGAAAACTCAACATTAACTAGAGTTAATTGGCACTTGATAACATGAATTGTTAAAGTGAATGATAGAAATGTGAAAACAACTTGTTTCACTCATGTGTGTGAAAACAAAAGGTGGAAAAGTGATAAAATGCTTTAGAACTAAGGGTGTGAACCACCTAGGGTTTTAGTACTCAACACTGTTCAAAACCGTCCGTTGCACTTCAAAACTTGTTTCAGTGAGTGTTTGCGCTTGTTTTGGAGAGGTTGTTGGTGTGTTGCGATTTTACATTTGTGGGCTTTGTGAGGATTGTGAGGGTTCTCTATTGTTTGAGTATGGCTCTTGTAATTGAGATGAAAGAAACGTTGCTTTGTCTCAACTTTGGAGCGGTTTGTCGACACGGAAAGTAGTTGTTTCAGCTGGTAGGAGTCAATCATGGGTGGCTCAATTGCGAAAGGAGATTACCAAAGAGGTGGAGAAACAGAAAGGAGGCCGTCCAAAGCATCTTAATGCGAGAAGGAGGCAACGTTGCTCAACCCTACTCACTAAATGTTGTCTTAAAACTGTTTCAAAGATAGTAAAACAATTTCAAAACAAGATAGGTAAAATTGTATCTAACATTACCGTGAGGCGTGCTTTGAGAGGAGAAGGTTTGGCTGCAAGGGTGCAATAGAAGAAATTTTTTTTGGCATAGAGACATGTTTTGGCACATTTAAGGTTTGCTCAAAGGTATGCAAACTGGACAATTCATGATTGGAAACGTGTTATCTTCAGTGATGAGACAAAGATAAATAGGTTTAATTCAGATAGTAGGTCTTGGTGCTGGATTAGAGATGGAGAACATGTTCAACCGCGACATGTTTGTCAAATAGTGAAACATAGTGGTGGGAATATCATGATTTGGGATTGTATGACAGCATCTAGAGATGGAGCTTGGTATAGGATTGAAGGTATTATGGATCAGCATAAGTACAAATTTATTTTAGAAAACTTTTTGTGGTCTACAATCCGATACTATAGTATGGATCCAAGCAATTTAGTGTTTTAGCAAAATAGTGATCCAAAACACACAAGCAAGTTGGTGCAAGGATGGTTTAAATTGCAACCATTTGAGCTTCTCCAATGGCCTGCTCAATCTCCAGATTTGAATCCCATAGAGCATTTTTGGACTCTTTTGAAACGGCGATTGAATGAGTTTTCTACGCCTCCAAGAGGAATTGAAGAATTGTGGGAGCGTATGTGTACAGTTTTCTCAGGTTTTAGTTAGGAGAATTGCTTGGCATTGTATGAAAGCATGCCGCAAAGAATTGCTATTGTATTGGCTACTAAAGGCTATTGGACAGATTATTGAAGTTCAAAGAAGTAAGTTGAACAATACTGAATACTTGCATATAGTTGTTGATTATAGGTTGTAAAAAACTATATACTTTTTAATTTGATTTATGGTTTTGCATACATGTTCACAACTCTCTTTACTTCCGAATACAATTTATAGCTCTACAAAATATTATGTAGATTGTTTGAAATTGTATTTTGAAGTTCACTTATTGAAAATAGTACTTAGTTTTGTTTGTCACTGTAAAAGACCTATATAATGACATATTGAGTTAAATGTACTATAGTTCTCAAGGACCTTTTTTTTATGATATTGTTCTACGTAAAAAAAATTAAACCATTGTTTTGGCCAAAAATTAAGTACAAGTAGAAGAATAATGAAGCCCCATGGAAGTTTAAAAAACAAGTTTCCTCAAGACTCAACAAAACAACAATTTCTAATATTGGCTTTAAAAGATTTTACTTGCATAAACAAAATTGTATCCTTACAAACATTACTAATTAGTGCTAGAAAAGCAGCAATTATGCTTATTCCAAGCACATCATCAACAGCAAGCACGTGTTCAAACGAAGCAAACGAAGAAATTGTGTCAAGTACTGTGACAAGAGCCTACGTATACACACAGTTAATAACAAATTGTTTGGTTTCAAACAAACAATTAGGTGACTTGGAAAATTGGAAAGATTGGAAATTTAATAGTTTAGAATATTTTGGGCATTTTGAGGTGATGTTTAAAAAGTACTAGAGAATAGCAATACTTTTGGGACATTGTGTATAGATTTTGTATGCACCTCATTATTAATGAAAAAAATCTTCAAGTTTATAGAAATGAGTACGCTGTGCATGCTCTTTGCCTAGTTTCACATGTTGTTTTCCTCTTTTTAAGCTACATGCTTTGTCCAACTTGATCCTCTCTTTACCTTCATTTTTGTTGAGATAAGTATTCTATTAATACGCTCTACACATAATTAACGAGAGTTCACTGGAGTTTACTTTAGTAAAGGGATCCCATGGACCAATAGTAGAGAAGGATTTTTACTTTCTATCTTTGGTCTTCCCTTGTATATAGTAGGGAAACCTACTTGGATTATAACACATGTTACTTCTTCTCCTTGCATACTTTGTTATATCTCTTTTGTGTTCTCGTTGTGTTTTCTATTCCCAACACTTTCCTTAGAATCTGTAGCTCTATCACAACAATTTTTCACCCTTCCTTCCCTCTCTTCCCTCCCTTTTCCCCTCCATGATTTTCCTCAAGTTTTTGGTGACTTTTCAACTTCTCTTTCCCTACCTTTTCTTCTCCCCTCTCTTTGGTAGAGAATTTCAAATTTTTGGTGATGATAAAGAATTTCAAAGTTCCCATAACAAAAGCAATCTTGATGCTTTGTAACAAAAATTTGTAATAGAAATAGCAAATTAATAACAAATGAAATGCCAAATTTCTTCAAGATTAATAAAATAAAGATTTTTTTCAATCCTTTTTTTTTGAAACTTTACCTGGGATAGCTTTCAAGTTTTCATGATTTTTACCAAGAAACTATTGAATTTTTAACAAAATTTGAAGCATACTTCTCAATAGAAATTTTCAAATTTTTGGCATTAGTAAAGAAATTTGAATTTTGATGAAGCACTTTTTAAGTGACAATCATAAAGTGCACTTTTTGGTGATGGACAAACGTCCAATACTTTATAGTAGAGAATTTCAAAATTTTGATTCTTGTATAGATAGACACTTGAGTCTTTCTAATAGATAGACAGCTATAGAAATAAAAAGATGAAAGTTTACTAAATTTAGCCCCATTTATGACCAGTGGTCAAGGGTGGGGAGCTTGCCAGTGGAGTATACATTCTATTGAGTCAAGCGCTTTTGTGAACAATCAAGCAGAAATTAGGTTTCTTCTAAACTTTGAGAAATTTGTTTCACACTTCCTAAAATCCCTTAAAAGATCTCAAAAAGAAAATATCATCAACAATATAAAAAGAGTGGTACAAAACCTTAAATATCAACACTTCAGTAGTTTTCTTAAAAAATAATTTCGAAGTTTGTTACAATTAGATTTCAAATGTTAATTTGAACAAGTCCCCACTCATAACTACCTTGTTGCTTATCCATTGGATTTCTTTCCTTGTACGTGACTTAGGTTAGTTTTATCTTGGCCTCAATTGTGGGTATTTTGATTGATGTGAGCTTGTGAAATAGTCCTGCTGTTCATTGGGTTGACGAAGCTATGTTTTCTGGTTTCTCACGTTAGTTTTTGTTATTATAAAAGGGAAACTTTGATAATTATCTCTGTGTTTTGCAATTTGTTAATCTTTAAAGGACGGATGGGTCACCATGGCATGCCCTGCTTGTAGCAATCTACAATGTTTTTGCATATGGGCATCAATAGTCTTGCTTTAAAAAGTTGGAGAAGGCAACAGTGCAAGCTTATCTCATGAAAATTGTAATAAGGGTAACTTGGGACCTAACATAGTGATCTTGAATTTTCTCACAACTTGGAGTAACTAAAAACATGAGTGTATTTGATGATTTTTTTTTGCCTTCCATGATGCACTACGTGTTAATGATCACTTCTAGAATAAATTAGATGAAAAACAATTTTTTTCTAGCTCACGGAACCTTTTTTCAGAGCCAAAGGACAACTTTTGTCCTCTTGGACATTTAGAGGTTAATGGATACCCTTGAGATTTTGGAAATTGTGGGGATATCTTTGAGAATATAAGGGTTATGGAGAGCTTTGGGAATGTTGTGCATGCAAGTTTGGCAATCACATTCTTAACCATAATGTTGTTATAAAAAAAATGACCGGTTGGCATGTGTGCATCATAGGGAATGCTATATTGTGAGCAATAATCCATGAGTCGAGAGCTATGAACCTAGATTTTTTGTCAAAATATTAAATTTTACCTATAACTTTTAGATAGAGTCTTATAATTGTGCATCATAAACTTCAATCTCTTAATAAACTTTCTTTGTTTTTGAAATTTTCTAATGATATTGAGCTTAGAAATGGTTCTTGCTCACAAAATCTTGACTCTTTGCTCATGGACTCACCTTTTTACACTCACCAAATAGTGTTGTCTTGTGCATCATTGTGTCAAAATTTACTTATTACACATACAAGCATTAAGCATTGCTTGTTATGTGCCAAAAAATAAAACATAGGTAGTTCTTGCCATTGCATCAAGTGCCCTTCACTTTCTTGCCATGAACGTGCATGCACACAAACAACTTGTTTTGTGACATGTAGAAATATTGATCATTCTACCATCTCTAAAACCCCTACAAGGGTTATTTTTAAAATCCCAAAAATCAAAGATATTCATCAAAATATCCTAAGATAAAGGGTGATTATCAAAAATTCTTTACATCAAATTGAAATTTGAATATGCAATGCGTACGTATGTTGTAGTTATAGAAACAAAATCTTTATCATGTACGTGAAAGTAAAATAAGGCAACCCAAAGATCCTCAAAATGTAACAAATTAATTTGAGTCAAGAACCTCATTCTCAAAGTGTCAACCTAAAGATTGTACAGTATTCAAATGAGAGTCGCATTAAAAACTACTTGTTTTGTTTGAGGCTACGAAAGTAAACAAAGTGAAACAAAGAGGAGAAAACTGTAATCAGAAAATTAAAAAAAGTTAAGTGAATTTCAAATGTGTTTTCATGTTGATTTTTTTTTCCAAAATGATTTAGGGGTGAAAAATAGTTTTAAAACATTTTAAAACCAAAAATTTCCCACTCTCATATGAGGTATGAAGCATTAAAAGATTTGTTCTATCTCTGATTAGATTGTCCTTCATAATATTTGAATGAAATTGGATGGTTATTTTTGTTCCAAAAAAAGAAAATTGTGCTCTAAACAACTGGTCCGTAATGATTGTAAATGTTTACAATGATTGTAATTGAGTCATCTAACAATCATTGTGAACATTTTCAATCATTATGGATCATTTGTATCATTTGTTTAGGAAACATTTTTCTCAAAATATTCAACACCTAAACAAAAGTTGATAAGCTACAACAAATCAACTTTTGAACTGAAAATAATGAAAATTTTATTTTCATAGTTTTATCTTCAAATTTTTATTATCTAATTTGCAAGGGGTCTAAAATCTCAAATCTTTGAAATTAACGAAGTCCTTTGTTTATATTTTCAATTTGTATTGCTTATCAAGAAATGTAGCTTGTGAGCTTAATTTTATTTAGAAAAAAAACCACGCTGTAAAATTCATATGCATGATTATTAAAAAAAAATCTGAAATAAAATAAGAGTTTTGTTATGCAATTATTAAAAAACCAAGAAAATGTTTCACAATGTAAGTACCAAAAAATTTGTATACGCTTGTAAGGCAAATGTCCATTCATGGTTTGATAGTTTTGATATTACGATTTCCTAGTTTCTTAGGGTTTCGTTGGCAATTGTAAAAGAACTCATGAGTAGTTGTGCAAGTATCTTTTGCATGTATTTTGTAAAAATAATGCATTTTTAGACTTTTGATTTGATTATATGTGTTTACAAAATGGATCCTTGACTTTCACATCCAAAAAGTTTATATATTGGGCAAGATTGTGTAAGGAGTTGGTAGTGCAACATTATCAAGAAAAAAATTGTACATTAAATTTCATACTTAATTGATGGTGGTTTACAAGTACCAAAAATTGAAGATTTAAACTTGTAGCTTCATTTCTATGACCAAAGGCTTTCAAGCTGTAGGTGACCAAAATATTTACATGGCAACACTTATTAGAGGTTCAAGATCTAAATATGGAAAATCAGTTTGAAAAGTAGGATCTAATAAGAAAAAACTTTTGCCCAATTTGGGAGCCAAGTCCTACAAAATTTGATTAATATTTATATTTCCTTTTTGTTGTTTTCTCTTTTTTTAATTAACAATTCTAGTATCTAACTTTGAATAAAGACTTTGAAACTTAAACACACAATGTAGAACTGCTCAATTTCTTGCAGAGCAATTTCTATTCATGTATAAAGTCATATTTGTTATCAACCTTTGCTTTTAACTTATAAAATAATAAAAATTCACTAGAAGAAAATAGTGTCCTAAACAACTGTGGAGTAGTTCACAACAATTGCAAATATCCTAAACATCTGTGCAATGACTCAATTTGAGTTGTTTAGGACATTTGCAGTTGTTTAGGACCAGTTGTTTATTGTATGTTTTCTTCTAGTAGTTGTACATAGTTCAAGAAAATTTCAAGCTCTTTCAAGATCTTTTTGTAGATTTTGTTAACCTTTGAAGTCAAGATAAGGGTCATTCTAAAAATATTCTATAAGTGTGCCTTCCAACTATCTTCAAAATGATTCAAAACCACCCACTAGAAGCTCTATTACTTTACAACCATGTTGTTTCATGCATAAAAGATAATTTTTTTCACAAAGGCGATTTTGTATCATGCAAAATACACTTAAACAAGCACCCTATAGCCAATATTTAAGAGCTAATTTGAAACAGTCAATTTATATTTTTGTTGTTTAACCCCTAAATGCCAAAGGCCTTTCTAAACTTCTTGGCATTTTCATGAAATTGAACAATCAATCTACATGTACATAAATTTCATCAAGTTTTTTTGAATTGTAATTGTACATATTCAAATATAACATGCTAGAGATTACATGGAAAAAGAAAACACAACAATGTCACTTTTAGTTTGAAAGATTATAATGTTTGAACATGAGGGTGTTAAAATTGCAAAAGTAATTAGAGGTCTTTCAATCCTCTTTTCATATGTCAAATCTACAAAATTGGTCACCAAAGAAATATGAGGTTTAAGGTCATTACATATCTAACTGTAATCAATTTATGACTTTCAAAATCTACTCCTAGATTTTTTTAAATGTATTTTGAATGTGGATATTTCTCCAAGCTCTAATATGTTTGAGGCTCATTTTCAAGATCTTCTAATACTAGAAAACTCAAGATTGCAGTGGACACCCTTATACAAAATCTTGAGTAAAAAAATCATTAACTTTCATTTTCAAAATCAGATTTTTGGTGTTGAAAATAGACTTCATAACAAACTTATTTTGAAAACAATACTAAAAATACTGATTTGATAAAATTTTTGTCATCTTAAAAGTTTCATAAAGACCCAAATATGGTTGCTTGAGCATTTAGGGGTTAAACAGGCAAAATGCCCAGGGCCTAATGAAGTAAGGTACATCACTTATCAACCTATATGGCACAAATTTCATTGTTATAAACTGATTCTTCCTATATTAGAACACTTCAATCATAAAGGTTACCAATCCATCTAAAATCAAGGTTTGAGAACTTGCATCATAAATGAACAATATTTAATACAACATTTGAAACGAATGACTTGTAGCATCTATAATCATCATTTCTCTGCTACATCGGAGCATGTTTATATATATACACATAATTGCTATTGCACCTATAATACAAAGTATTTCATAATGAGAACCAAAAGTCCAAAAACTAATTTACAAGAAATTGCACCCAAAAAATCCATTAAATTTATCTTCAAATTATTTTACAAATACCTCATATCAAATGCAAGAAACCATACTTACTAATTCCAATACCTCTTCCACAAGTTACAAACCATTGCCTAAAAGTGATAATTATCACAAATACAACAATCTTATTTTAAGCACAATTTTGCAAACCCTTATATTGAATCCAACAAGAGATTGATCCACAAATGAAACTTGCTACATATGATACCAAAAGTTGTGCTTTGCAAATTACATGTTTTCATAAAAAGGCTTAAAAGCAACTAATTTCTTCAATCTTGTCAAAATAGAAGCTCATTTTTTTTGACATGTTATACTTTATTATGCAAGTTCATACACAAACTCAATACTAGCAAACTCTTCATGCTCTCTCCTAAGGCAACTCTATAGGTCAAAAGTGAATTCATAAACAACAAGAGAGAAGAAAATATAAGAAGAGAAAAAAAGGATGGAAGCAAGAAGGCAAGTGAAAAAAAAGAGTATATTACACCAATTATTGCATTCAGGTTGCCTTGACAATTAGGTTGCTTTACCCTAGTAAGTTACCTCATGATTCATCATTTGACCACTTGGAGGCTCATGCAACTCACTAAATACTTAGATTTCACATGGTTTATGACTTGAAAGTCACTAGTTTGTCTTTTTATTGCTTCATTTTTGTTGATAGGGCCACCAAAAATGGTTTGTTGCAGTAGTTTTTGATGAAAATTACTGTAGCAACAGTAAATATTTATAAAGTGTGAAATTTTGAGAAATTAGTGTGGGGCAACCTAAACGCAATATTCAGTGTATTGTATCTACTTTTGGGATGCATTAAAAACTCAACTCCTTTTTCAACTTCAATTTCACTTTTTCAATGTTGAAGGTGGTTGACAAATGAAAACAGAGTTTTGATCATGGCTCTTAACTAAGGGCCATACGCAATGTAATTGTCAATCCTATTTCGTTTGTAAAGATTCCATGACAAAATTGCCCATTAAATACAAGTAAATTCAACTCCAACCATAATCTAAGGGCCAATTTCCACTAGAAATTGAGGTTGGTTTGAAGCCTTCGACACTCTCAATGTTTGCTTTGCACTGGTAGGTTCTTTAAAAATGGCCTCAAGACATTTACACTATGAGTCAAAGTATATTTTTGTATTTAAAAAATAAGATTTGACATGGCTTCAATTTCAAAAACTAAATTCTTCAAAAACAAGAGGTTAAGTCTTCACTCCAAAGTCAATGTCAAATTTTTATTCAAGTATAATTTTTTGAGTAAACAACATTATGTTAAGATAGCCAACACTGCAAGACAAAACAAAAATATTGGTTACCCTCCTATGTTTCTTTTTTTATCTTTTTTCTCTTGAATATTTTTAAAGTTTGCACTAGAGCCTCAACCTTTGGGCCTCAAGGTTTTTATCCTTAACCCCTCACCGCCCAAGGGGACCAAAACTATCCACCTTGCATTTTAATTTGGAAATGATTGACTTTTCTTGAGGACTAATTTTAGCAGTTGACTAGTTTTTATTATAAATTATTCTTACTGAAATCTTGTTTTAGTACCCAAAACCTGATTTTGAAAATGAATGACTATGACTTGTCTATTCAAGATTTTGTGCAAGGGTGTCCATTGCAATTCTTCACTTTCTAGTGTTGAGAGCTCTTGGAAATGAGCCTCAAGTACACTACAACTTGGAGAAACAATCACATTAGAAACTTAATTTAAAAAGTTGTAGAGTAGATTTTAAGAAGCTATAAATTGATTAGGGTTACACATGTTGTACTTTACATACTCATTTCTTTTTTATTTCCTTAATTTTAAATTCAAGATGTGAAAAGAGGATTGAAGACTTCAAATCACTTTCACAGTTTTAACACCCACATGATCAAATCTTATAATTTTTCAATCCATATAAGTGATATTGTTGTGTTTTCTTTTCCTATGTGATCTCTAACATATCTAGTTTGAATTTGTATGGTTACAATTATTTTTGAATGATGCAACTTATCAAAATGTTGCAATTTTGTTTATCCAAGAGCAGATTCTGAGATACTCAAGAATGTTCGTGGGCAATGAGGGGTTAAAAGAAGGGGAAATTTCATGAATACCCCTGAAGTTTGCAATAATTTCATGGATACCCCTGCTTTTTCAGAAATTTCACGAGTACCCTTGGACCAAAATTTTCAAGCATTTTTTTATTGTGCATGTCACTTCCCTTCTTTCTTTGTGTGTATACATAACAAAAAAGTAGTGTGTGCACAAAGGGAGAAGGAAGTGACATGCACAATAAATTAAAAAATGCTTGAAAATTTTGGTCCAAGAGTATCTGTGAAATTTCTGAAACAGTAGGGTATCTACGAAAATATGGCAAACTTCAGGGGTATCCATGAAATTTTCCCTTAAATGAACTGACCTCTTATTGTCTTATTAAAACAGATGCTTGGGGCTGTTCTTGAGCCATTAAGGCTGAAATACTAGTTGAAATGGCCCAAGTTTTCATGACTTTGACTTTTAGTGTACACTTGTAGTGTAAATTTGTCCTACCTTCAACATTCCATAATCTCGGACAATAAGTACACATTATCTGTAAGGATTGATACCACCTAAACATGAAATCCTTTGTTGGTTTTAAATCATGCACCAAATCTAAAAACTCAAATTTGAAAAACCGACTGTTGTGTATTGTTGAGCGGCAATTATGAAGTAAACATTGTTGCATCAAAAAGATCACCTCCTCTCACTCCAAGAAGCAAAGCCCTCGCAAATAGAAGAACCCTACTAAACAAACTTTTCAATTTTCACAACTTCTGCATATAACATCGACTATGTGCATTCAAATAACTGGACATTTGCTCTGTGCAAAATATGACAGTCCTTAGATTATCCTTACCCAAAAAGCTTGACGTTTAAAGCAAATTAATCGACCCAAGACTCTATTTCGTTTGTACATTTGAAAACCAGTACAGGTAGTTTACCCTACTATCACTCCACTCCTATTATCACTTTTCTATCTTCAAAAATTTGTAATTTTTGGGGTTTAGTTTCAAATTCAAGTTTACAAGTGTAAGAAAGGCCTGAAAGTCTTTTACTAGTAGTGTTACTTTTGTTCCATTTGATTAGAATTTGCAAAAGATATAGCATGTTAGCTATGAAGACCTTAGTTAGATATATAATTTATTGTCCCAATGCCTTAACTATAGCAATGTCAATTGCAAAATACCAAAAATAAATGAAAATTATCAACTAAGTTAGCACTTATGGATGACCACAGAGATTAAGGAAAGGAAGAAGTTCAAAGATGAAAATGACAAAATATGATCTTGTATGACAATAAAACCTTTAAGAAAATGATAAGGAAGTGATAATAGGGCAATTTCAAATTTGAGCAGAACCTTGACCTTACCTCATTGAAACATTGATAACTAACTCATACTGCACTTATTTAAAAATTTGGAACTTGATGCAAAACCTTGACTTGATTATCTTTCAGATGAGACCATAACCATGTCGTTTGATATATTGATATATTAGAACTATTTTTTTATTGAGTTTTTGTCCAAGGCCCAATGATAATAGGGTAAACTACATGTACTCTTGAAGCGCCTACTTTGGAAGTACAATATACATTTGAAAATTTGAAAGAAGAGGCATTTAATATACCATTAGAAAGAAGGAAGATTTCTGTCTGGATGTTCCAGATGTTGAGATTTATTCCTTCACCTGTATAACTATAGACATCGTGCATATAAAACATAATCTACGACACTTCAGTCTAAACACATAGGCTTCACTAGACCCCCTTTTGGTATTGAATTTTCTTGTAGACTTTGGTGCAAAACCTCCCAAATCCAAAGGTACAGTAATTCTCAAAAGAACATGATGTTGGTGTTTAGAAATCAATTTTCACATGAAGGAAAAAGGCTGAATGTTCACTAATCAATTGCAGATGGACTAGGACACCATGATTTATTTTGGTTCAAGGAAGCAGGCATCAGTAGAAATTTGATAAATCACTATAATTGTGATTGTTGCTGTCCAACTCTTACCATTCGAAACATTCCCGTGAAGTACACTATTAGGGAGTAGAGTTTTATAGATAACCAAATTTTCTCAAGGATTTTTTCCTTGCAAAATCAGTTGTACCCTCAAGAGAAAACGGAGTTTTAATCATGCAAGTGTGCATTTTGTAATGAGAAAATTAGGAATACTATCTATATATTATGAGGTTTCAAACCCCTAGGAAAACATACGTTTCTCAAGGCATTTTTACAAGAGGAAACTGTGGTCTTCTCATACAATATCCGAGTCTTCTCAAGAAGTTTTACACAACCACCTAACAAGGTGCAAATAAATACAAGCACGGACTTTCTTGTGTAAGAGATCAAGGCAATTACAATGAAAAATAAAAATAGAATCTCTTGCAAAAAAGTTCGGACAATTTTACCTCCAAAACGTATCAAGTTTTGAAACCCCCCTTGAGAGGTGCAAAAAACTTCAGTAGAGCTCCCTGGCATGAGAATTTGGCGGAGAAGTTTAGAAAATCACCAGAATAAAATAGAATTTCAACCTTTGAAACCATCACGCAGAATAAGCAACATAAGCAAAATGAGGATACTTCTCAAAAAGGAGCAGAGAAAACCCTGTTTGAGAAAAAAACATTTTGGTAAGAAAGCAGTCGAGCTTTGAAATCAAAACCCATGTAGGCAGAAGGTTGGCAGCTTCATCTTCCAATGTTGAGTGGAAAATATCTGATGCAACTGCTCTTGCATAGGGTTTAGGGTTTAAGGTTTAAGGTTTTAGGGTTTTAGAGTTTAGGGTGTAATGATATTTGTTTCCATTCTCCTGTCAAAGGAGTACACATGTTCACCACCAGTACAACTGATACAATCGAATCGTAAACCCCCCTCCCATTTCTCTTCTCTCACAATGGCAGCAAAAAGAAATCTTGTGTTGGTTTGTGCACATACCCTTGTAAATGCCGGCTTCCGTGCTGCAATGTTCCAATACCAGTGCTTGGAAAGAGCTTTTAGAGAGACAATCCCTGCAACCTGGCAACCAGGTGAAGAGGAGGTGCAAATGCTACTGTAGCACATTCCTCCAAACGCAGGGTCCATTACAAATTGACTCAGATTGGCTTCACCTCAAAACTAATATTTCCTGCAGCAAGGTGAGCCATTCGTCAATAGCTTACAATCAAATTCAGGATTTCAATGGTATTTTGAAGGGTTGAGAGTCTGATTTTAAGTATACTTCGTCCATCGTTGACGCTATACCCCACATGCCCAATTGGTGGAAGTTTTACTGCAACTACGAACCTCCGATAAAACCTCAATTTGAAACGGAACACGGAAGTTGAATTTCAAAGGCTGAAAACATCAGTTAGCTTTTTGATGTTCATGGAAGTCAGGGTAGCAATATATTCCAAACGCAGTGAGCCAACACAAGAACTCCTCAACAGCTTGCTTCAAATTTTAGGCTACAAATGAGTTGTGAAGGATTTTCAAATTTTTGGTATTAAAACCAAATTTTCATGGGTTTGAAATATGGTTGCTACTTTCCGCAAGTTTAGGTCAAAGGACAAGATAGGTGGTCTAGATCTGGTGATGTGGCTGTCCATGTTGAAATTAGGGTGTGAATTAAGGTGCAAATGCAAGGTTGCATTTATGTCTTGGATTAAAAAGCAAAAAAGAAAAAAATACAAGTTTGTGTCCATACCTTGATTATTTGGATTTGCTCGCAAGCGATTTAGGGTTGGTTCAATGTGACAACTATGGTTTGAAACATTGTGAAGATGAAAGAATCTAGACAGGGTCAAACTCCATATCAATGAACAACATTGTCTGAGTTGGTTAAAAGAGAGAAGTTCCGAACACGACCTGCTCAAAAATGGTTGAAGAAGAGTATGAGTCACAATCTGGGTCTCACGAGCCGTCAGGAATTCAGGAAATACCCCAAACCCTTGTGGCGGAGGTTACAATGCAACGACTAACTCAGACAAACCATGCTTTTCAACACAGAAACTGAATGGCAAATGCTGAAAATATGAGTTAGCTCATGGACGTGAAGGTGGCGACTTTTCCCAGACAATAGCGTGAACTCTCACAACAATGCAGTACTGTACATGCCCTTGTCTAGCGCAGAAAGAAAGAACCAGCGGGTCTCAGTATAGACCAAATGTCATCTGAAGAGATTGCGTAACTGAGCAGTAGCTTAGACAGCAACCAGTGGTGAAAATTTGAACACTTCAACATCAATAAAATTTCACATGGTTGCATGCGAGCATTCTCAAGCCACATACATGTAAACTGTATTAATGGGAAAAATACTAGCGTGGTTGTGGAACTTGTTATGATTTGACAAGGTTGAAATAATAGGGGCAGTCACACCTTCTTCACCTTGTTCTCAATTTTCAAAGAATGGGGTTGTAGTGCATGCTCCTTGATTTTTGGAGTATCCATTCTTTGAAGATTGAGAAGATTTTCTATGCTCCTTTAGAGGAAAAGAATGGGACTGAAGAAGATTTAGCACATGAAGTTTTTACCCATGCGTGTCTCTTTTTCACCTTGCTCTTCTTGCTGGCTTTCACCCTCCTTGTAATTGGAGACCTTGATTGAGTGTGTGAATGCAACTTGCTTTCTTACCAGATCACTACTTTTTAAGTAAAATCATTGCCCATTTTCCACTGCTCACAAAAAGAGAATCACACCTTCTTCATGGAGAAATGCTCACATTGGCTCCTATTTCCACTCTGTAACTTTTCACTCTTCATGG
Organism: Ulota crispa; assembly: GCA_963920765.1. Classification (NCBI taxonomy): domain Eukaryota; kingdom Viridiplantae; phylum Streptophyta; class Bryopsida; order Orthotrichales; family Orthotrichaceae; genus Ulota; species Ulota crispa. The sequence goes on along the minus strand of OY987242.1, from coordinate 5,023,930 downwards.
AAATTTCATTCCTAAAGAAGGTGTGACTACCCCTAATGACTAGCCGGGTTTCAAAAAACTTGAGAACTTGTTGGAGGGCACTGTACAGTACATGAGGACCAGCAGAAATACAGTTTCACCGGAGCATGGCGGCTATTTGTGTATACCTTAACTCCCATTTTTCTTTGCATCGCTGCTTTGGTCTTCGATTCTCTGCTCGTGTGCACGTCATGGGTGGACTTGCCAGATCGTCAAGCTTCGGGGCAAAAGATTTGCATTGATTTTACATTTGCTTGTAGCCCGTAGTCCCGTTAGTTTGGGTTTTTCAGGATTTAACAAAAAGTTCCTGCTGATTAGCCGAGGAATTTTCACGAGCGCGATGAAAAACCAAAATTTGACAAAAAGATCTGTTTGAACTGTACTTTGTGAAACTTGGCTAGTTTGAATTGGCTAGTTTGAACTACTGATTTGAAAGAAACACAACATTTCTTGGGAGTGGAGCAAGGATGTTCTTTGAGCCCATGTAATAATAAACAATAAATTAAACAACGGTCACTTCTTTTTGCAGCTCCCAATCCTGGCCTCTCTTAGGTTGATTCACTAAAAAAAGGCTTGAACGCGTTTGTAATAAGAGTTGACGTCAAATTTTCAAAACTTGATTTAACCCCAAAAGGACCACTTGTTGTTACGGGGGACAAGTGAGATTTTGGGCATGTACTTAAGTTCGGTTTTTTGTACATACGTCAATCTGGGCCCCGCCAGTGTCAAAGCTTAAAAAAATAATGTTCCATGGTGTGATGAGCTGGCGCCCATATAGACCATCTCAGGTGGTAACGTTCGATTCCTAGCACTCCAGCTCAATGCATGAGTAACCATGCTGCTTCCATTTCCTTTCATGACACCTCAGCTACCTTCCAAAGCAACTCACAGCACTCAACATGATACACCGAGTTTCCAGCACTCAAGCTCAACGCGTGAGTGACCATGCTGCTTTCTGTATTCTTTTCATGACACCTCAGCATGATACACAGAGTTCCTTAGTGCAAACAATGACCCCTGGTCACACGCATCCCTAGCTTACGTATGGAGAGAGAAGCAGTAAAATCTCTTATAACTCTAAGTATGTCTATCTAATTCTTTATTAGAATCATTCTTGTATTCTAGCAGCAAAGTGCTCTCAAAGCTTGCCCATTACATTTGATTCTGATCTCACAACGCACAAATTACTGAACACTAGTAGGATGGTTTGGCTCAGACGGGCTCCTGCCTATCTGCAAGTGGTAACTCTGCGGAGCATGTGGAATCAGAACTACAAAGGCACTTACAACAACAAGGCCTATCGGATGAAGAGATAGCAAATGCACTACAAACTGTAGCAACTGAATTAGCAAGGGGAAGGGATGCTGAGAGATTGAGCGCAGCTCTCTCTCACGCAAAAATGGGTGGGCAGTCACGGTCAAAGCACCCATAGCAAATGGCCCGAGATACAACAATTCTAGCGCAAGCTAGAAATCGAGTGACTGAAGGGTGAATTAGCAGCATTACGTTAACAACGAGCCGTAGCAGAACCAGCATCCCAGTGCATATGAATACAAAGCGACTCAGATTCTTGGATCCCGAAAGCTTCGAGGGAGACCGCACAACATATCCACTCTTTCATCGACAGATGGGAGACAAGATGGATTATGACGAAGATCAGTTTGCTACGGAAAGACTAAAAGTGGGATACATCTTTTCCCAATTTGCAGGAAAGGCAACACTAGTCACCCAACCATGGCTAGATATGGAACTTACAGCCACTTCTTGGGAACTTTGGAGATTCCTAGACGATCCGTTTGAGAACCCTCACCAGCGTGAGAGGGCCATTGATAAATTGCAGGGCATGCAGCAAGGGAGGCGCTCTGTCAGAGATTTTTATGCGGACTTCAACAAGCAAATCTTATTAGCAAGAGCAAAACTCGGTAGCTCCATGCAAAAAGCCATGTTCACTCGCGGGCTACATGCAGATTTACAAAAATCCATCGTATTCATACCACCGGACCTCTCTTTTGAAAGATTCGTTAACAAGGTCATGAGTGTTTCTGATGCACATTATTGTGCTGGTCTGCAATCAACCGGAAGAATTCAAGGAGGTCATTTCAGTACTCCAGCAGTGACCACAGCCAAAGACCCAATGGACTGGGAGCCCACAAAAGTGGGCTTTGCAACGGTTGGTAACGGTCGAGCCAAACAAGCTAAGTGGGTTGATCCAAAAGAAGTTGAAAAGAAGAAGCGAGAAAGACAATGTATTTGATGCGGTGCCCCAAATCACTACATTGCCGCATGCCCTTATTGTTCAGCACGACCACGTACAAATGAACGGATCTCTGTCAACCATACTAGGACGAGACCAATAGTAGCAAAAGCTAAGATTACACCAGAAGATGAAAACAAGTCAGATTCTGGGTCAGAAAAAGAGTAGCTTTTGCTTGTAGTTGAGGGCAAAAGCATGGACAGGACCTAGCTTGAGAAGTAGAATGGGAGAAATTTAGAAAAGAGTTCATGACTACACCATCTGTCTCAGTACATGCAATAATTAATCATACTGAGATTGCTAAGGCACTTGTTGATAGTGGTTGTTTGTGTTACTCGCTTGTCAGTTTCCGTTTTGCAAAAAGAGCTAGGCTTGAGCTCTTTGGTATTAGACCTCGGCTGATACAAGGAATAGATGGGAAAGAATTTCCTATACAACAAGTTGCAAAATTTTGGATTGACATTAATGGGCATAAGGAATTAGGGTTTGCTTATGTATTCAATGACACAATGGGTCATGATTTAATTTTTGGGAGAGGTTAGATGAATAGGAATGATGTCAAAGTTGCTCCAGCAAAGAAAACGTTATATATACGCAGCTCTAGAGTGCAAGTAAGGAGCCAAGAAGGACAATTACTTGCCGAGAGTTATCCTCATTGAAACAAAGATTCAAGACCCTTGCTACAAGAGATAAGTGCTCAAACTTACCTCCATCATGAAAAAGTAACTAGGGTAGTCCCGTATAGGTCTTCACAACCTCCTTGGCTGATATCGACAAGGCACTTGCCCCGAAGAAAACTATTGATCCCAAGACTTGGCTTCCTAAGCGTTATTGGCATCATTTAGAGTTGTTCAGCCCTTCAAAGGCAGACAAACTCTCAACACTTTGTGGATCTGGCGTCGATCACAAAATCAGCCTGGAGATGAAAAATGGCAAAGAGATGGACCCACCATGGGGCCCTCTCTACAACATGTCTTGTGAGGAATTATTAGTTCTCTGCAAGGAACTTACGGCCTTACTAGACAAAGGGTTTATTCTTATAAGCCACTCTTCAACTGTTGCACCGGTTTTGTTTGTGAAAAAACTTGAAAGGAGATTGCAATTTTGCGTTGATTATTGAGCTTTAAACAAGATCACAAAAAAGGACCGGTATCCACTGCCGCTAATACACAAGACGCTAACACAAATCAGCAAGGCCCGTTGGTTCACAAAACTTGACGTTATTGTTGCCTTCCATAAAATTTGTTTTGCCTTAGGAGATGAGTGGAAATCAGCCTTTTGCACGTGCTTTGGGCTGTACAAATGGCTAGTGACACTGTTTGGGATGGCAAACTCTCCTAGTACCTTCCAACGTTATATCAACTGGACGCTGCGTGAGTTTTTGGATGAGTTTTGCTCAGCCTACCTTGACGATGTGCTTTTTTATACTTCTGGGTCACTGCACGACCATCACCAGAAGGTAAACAAGGTATTAAGCAAACTCTATGAAGCAGGTTTATATCCGGATATTAAAAAATGTGAATTTGAGGCTCATATGACCAAGTATTTGGGATTCATTGTGGAAACTGGGAAAGGTGTATGCATGGATTCTGAAAAGGTCCAAGCCATCATGGATTGGCAAGCTCCCACCACTGTAAGGGGAGTTCATAGTTTCCTAGGATTTGCTAATTACTATAGGCAATTTATACGTTAGTTTTCAGACATTGCAGCGCCCTTAACGTATCTTACAAGGAACATCACGTGGAGGTGGACTGCAACAGAATAGGAAGCCTTTGAAAAGCTTAAGAGCTTGTTTATTACTGAACCAGTGCTAGTTTAGATTGATCCAGATAAGGAAACAATCCTAGAAACTGATTCATTAGGATACGCTCTGGGTGGTGTACTCTCACAATGCAACAATAAGGGTTTACTACGCCTTTGCACTTACTTTTGAAGAAAAACAATCCACATGAGTGCAATTGCAAAATTCATGACAAGGAGCTATTAGCAATCATCCGTTGCCTTCAAGAATGGGACACTCAGTTACGTTTATTAAGGAATTCACTATTGTCACTGATCACAAAAACTTACAGTATTTCACGCAACCTCATGTGTTGAACGAGAGGCAAATGAGGTGGTCTCAAATATTAGGACGTTACAATCTCAAAATTGTGTACCGGCCTGGGAAGCAAAACGAACGTGCTGATGCTTTGTCTTGTCGAGAACAAGATTGGCCTAATGAGAAGGACAACCCTAGCATTTAGTACCGGCGCTTGTAACTATTAAGACCCGTTACCACAACAAAATCAAAAGATGACAGCAATAAGCCTCCTATCATAGTTATGACAGCAAGGGAGACTCAGACGATCGTTGCCCTAGTACAAGATCAAACAAAACAGACAACTCAATAGTGCCAATTTCAAGGGCAAAACACAGTTATCGGAGACTCTATGAACAAGATCGAAAAGATGTGGAAAGACACTGCCATGCAGGATATCAAGTACCAGGAGCTAGTAAGGAGCGTTCAAAACAACAATCAGTGATTCCCGACCCATTTGGAAGTAAAAGCCTCAATTGCTAAGTGTTTGGTGGACACAGATGGAATTTTACGTTACCGAGGCAGGAGATGGGTGTTGTGTTCAGAACCCTTACGGACTGGGCTTGTCCATGAAATCCACACATCACTTGCAACAGGACATCCTAGGCGACAAGTAACATTCAAGTTGCTAATGAGAGATTTTCTCTTGGCCGGGTATGTCTCCAAACGTATGATGATACTTGCGCAATTGTGATGCTTGCAGACAAAGTAAATCATGGCGAGGCGGACTCCATGGGTTCTTAAAACCTTTACTTGTACTTGAACGTATATGGAAGGAGATCTCCATAGACTTTGTTGAAGGCTTACCAGAAAGCAACAAGAATACATTTCTCTTGGTTATTATTGATCGACTTAGCAAAGATATCATATTGATTCCTTTAGCTAACATGGATGTACACACAATTGCTTAGGCTTTTATCACAAACGTGGTAGCACATCATTGGCTACCAGATGCCATAGTATCCGATCAAGGAACTCAATTCTTGAGCGACTTGTGGGACAAGTTGTGTGAAATTTTGAAAATTGACCAAAATCAGCCCTTTCTTTCTGCAACATGGCTATCATGTCAACCTTGTGCAACTTGAAATTCCACACGGACCAAACCAACAAGTAAGCAGACACGTCAAGATTGAGAGGGAAAAGGCTGAAGCAATCATGGAAAAACGACAGAAAACAATCAAATTAGCATAGGCAGCAATGGCAGAAGCTCAGCAAGAGCAGGAGAGGCAAGCAAATCGCCACCAACGGGAATCTACACAATATCGAGTAGGTGATAAGGTTTCGCTTTGGCTTGGCTGGCAATTCTCCACCAACAGGGAAAGTAAATAATTAGATTGGAAGGTTGCTAAGTATACTATTACAAAGCTTATTGGTGATCATTCAGTTTGATTAAATACTCTTGCCGGACCCCATAATGTGTTTCATGTCGACAGACTTTGCCTTGCTGCCACTGATCCACTTTCTAGCCAAGTTGTGGATGATGAGCAGCCCCAACCTATACAAGTTGACGGCAATGACGAGTATCACATGGAAGAAATCTTGGCAGAAAGACGGCGTCAACGTGGACAAGGCCGACAACAATTCTATGAAGTCAAATGGGCCGCGTATGCATTACCATCTAGGGAACCTGTAGAAAATCTTCAGGATACGGCAGCTTTAGATCAATGGGAAGAATGTTTGGCCCCCTTTAAAGATAACACTGGTGAATTGCCCCCAAATTTTCAACAAAGAGCACCACCATAAGGATAGGGGTAATGTGATGAGCTGGCACCCATATAGACCATCTCAGGTGGTAACGTTTGATTCCTAGCACTCCAGCTCAACACATGAGTGACCATGCTGCTTTTTGTATTCTTTTCATGACACCTCAGCATGATACACAGAGTTTCCTTAGTGCAAACAATGACCCCTGGTCACACGCATCCCTAGCTTACGTATGGAGAGAGAAGTAGTAGAATCTCTTATAACTCTAAATATGTCTGTCTAATTCTTTATTAGAATCATTCTTGTATTCTAGCAGCAAAGCACTCTCAGAGCTTGCCCATTACACATGGCTGCCTCTGCCCAGGCCCAGAGCGCCCCATAATGAAACTATTGTCCACCGTTGTGGGCTCAGCTAATGTCATCCACGCGCAAGATTAATAGCACAAAACATTTCAAGTTACTTGATATTGGTGTTGTGTTATATTGTACTAGTGTACTACCCGTCATACCAACGGGTTTATGCCCCCCACCCCTATCCCCGTGCTCCCTGATCCTTGTGCCTCCATATCGCCGTGCCCTTTATCCTCGTGCCTCTTTATCCCGTGCCCCCTTATCTCCATGTCCCTTTATCACCATGCCCCCTTATCCTCATGCTCCCTTATTCCCATGCCCCTTATTCCCGTGCCCCCTTATTCCCATGCCCCCTTATTCCCGTGCCCCATTATCCCTATGCCCTCTTTTGGCCAAGAGAAAGTTGTGGTGCAACTGCTAGTGACTTGTTGTCAATGTCTAGTGAAGCAAATAAAAGAGAGTCTTAGGTGATTTTACTTTATCCATTTACACATTTTCGATCCTAGTCATGCCCAAACCTAACTTATGCCTGACCCTAGCTGATTAAACGCTATTACATGATAGGCCCTAACTGACTGACGGCTATTCTTTTATTAATATAGATTGCAAACTTATAGTGATCATAGCTACTAAAAAAAGCAGTGAAAACATTACTTTGCATCAGTGAAAACATTTTGTGCTAATTATTGCTTTTTTGTTATCCCAAAATTGGTGTGGTTAATTGTTCTATAGTATTTTTTGAAAAATGTAAAATATTTAGCCAACTTTTATACACAAGTTTGGGAGTAGGAGCTTGGATTTTAGGGTTCCACTTGATATTGCCTCATCCTACTAGTGCAATATTCTTATTTCTCACAAAAGCATCATGAGATTCAACTTTGATGAAAGCTTGAAAGCATCCAACTTTACATTTGTAAAAAAAAAAGTAGCTATCCTTGCTACTCAACCATTTTTTGGTTAGAAAAAATGCTAAGGCCACTTCATCCAAAATATTTTCATTGCTTTGCACCTACATTCAAATGCAAAAAGAATTTACACAAAAAACATACTTTTTAATGATTTTAAAGAAATTGTAAGTTCCAAATTACTAAGGATTTGATTTGCAAATTGTAAATTAGGTCACAATCTTTATCAACTTTTTGTAAATTCGACCATGGTTTTTTTATAGTGTCAAGACCTTTATATTTTTGCAAATCAAATTCCTAATAATTTAAATAACTTATGACACTTGAACCTCTTTATGTGCATATTACTAAAATTCAGTCTCCACCGTTCCCATGCAATAAGGGAGGTTTCAATGTAGTAAGGACTTATAATTTGGAGTGAAGTCATGTGATTTCTCCCAACTATACTCTTATTATAATGAGTACTTGGGACCATTCTTGTAACCAATTAGCACTGATATTTTGGATCGAATGACTCTAAAGTTTTCATAACCTCGGCTTGTACTTTAAAGAGGCTATAAAGTGCCAATTAACCCTTAAACATCAAGGTCTTCAAAGTACATTGAGAACCCCACCTCAAGGTTTTGATGTCTTTCAACTTGCAAAGGTCTAAGCTTAACGGTAGAAGATGAGCTTTGAAAATACTCATAAACCATCGAGTGTGAAATGTGAACTGGGAAGCCACTGAGCATCTGAGTGGCATTGGTGTAATACCCTGCAGTCCTTATAAACAGTCAACAAAAGTTGAACCACATCAGCACAAGGTCTGGCACTGTAAGCTCTGATAGAATGTCACAGAGCATCTACAATTATCATAGTATAAACAAGCTTTACAAAAAAAAATGGGCCTCTGCAAGCAGGCGTGCACTATCTTCTAGTGGATGGAAAAAAGCATGATAAAAACATGCAAAAGCATGAAAACATGCGTAAACATGCAAAGACATGTGATAGTATGAGAGAAATGTGGCCTACGATTTTCTATCACTAGCATAACACTGAACTTCATGCATGCATCCCAAGTGGTAACATACTACAGTCGATTTGGGGCGGTGTTCTTTTAGTAAAAAGAGGTTTGCCTCCATCTTCTCCAAAATCCTTCTTTTCCTTTATGTGGACACTACGGTATAAAGGTTTTGTTTTGTTTTTACAAAAAAGAAAAGGAAGTAAATTTTGAGACTATTTTATGACTATTTCAAATTTAACTAACGTAATTGTTGTGGATTACTTCAAGGCATTTGAATTCAAAAGTGAATTCAAATTTTTTGTATTTGGCCTATAGTTGTAATTTTGTATGTTTCAACCTTCTTCCACTGGTAGAAATTCTGAAAATTTCACATTGTGATTCACATAAAGAACACCATATTTGTTAAATTGGGAAAAACGGAGGTACCATTTTGTACTCCACCTTAAACCCAAAAGTTATCTTAAATCAGATTTAAAGGTATCAGATTCGTTTTGAGTCACTAAAATTTTTTCCCTCGCAAATTCCTCCTCTTAGCCCTACAAGGAAATCATGGTCAAATCTACAAAAAGTTGACAAAGATTGTGACCTAACCTACGGTATACTATAGGTTAGGTCACAATCTTTGTCAACTTTTTGTAGATTCGACCATGGTTTCCTTGTAATGAGGGCACGTATACCAAAAAAACACTTCAAGCTCAGGTTTAGGTGATCACCTAAAACCTTCAAAAGTCTCAAAATGTACTGTTTTTCCCAATTTAATGAATATGGTGTTAATCCCTAAATGCCCAAGGGTGTTTTTCTTGTTTTTGAAAGGTAGTTTTGAAGTTTTTGAATTGTCCTTGTAAGATCATTATTAAACATCAAAACAAAATTGTAACCGTTGAATCTTGAACCTCAAGGTTTCTAGATGGCACTACCCAGATAGAATCCAAAATGGCCTCATGGATTTTAAGATATTTGTGATTGAATGATGATGAGTATGGATTTTTTTTCTTTTTTTGGAGATGCCCGAAAAATGTAATGCAAATTGGCATCTTTTGGATACAAAATTGGGAAACAACCACTTTGGATGCTTTAGTGTTTATTGTTGTTACTTCAAAATCAATGGTCCCTCTTCCAAATCCATGACCACAATTTCACAAATGAGCCTACAATGCACTATAAAAACGCAACCGTCTAATACAAATAAAATTTCAGCTTCAATTATTGACCAAAAATCATTGCAAATGAAAGATTTTCAATGGTGAATAGATTATAATTTTAATAACAAAGACATTCCAAGTGAAATTAGTCCAAAAGCACTTTTAGATTTTGTTAGATGTCAAAATTTCAAAAAAAAAGACCCTTATTGCCCAAGGGAGTGCCCAAGGGAAATCTTCACCTTTTGCTCAACTTGATGCCCGTCTTTTCAATGTGGCAACTTCTCATAGGCTCTGTGACACTATTCACAACACTATTCATGACAGAAAATGTATGCTTGTAGTTAACCTTCCACCAAAAACAAATAAAATAAGATATGAAAGAAGTTGAATTTGAACGGTGAAGCTAACTTCAGTACACAACTTTTCCAAAAAAAAACCTCAAAACAATAAAATCCGTGCCTTCAACAGGGTTTCAAAGTTTCCTGAAGTTTTTTGGACACCCAAATTGGGTGCCTTGAGCATTTACGGGTTAAAGGAAAAACAGAGGTTTGGAGAAAGATTGAGGCAGGCCCTTTGATTACTAAAAATACACATATAGGTTGACTCTAATGCATTGCCACAAGGATTGTACCCTTCCAAACATTTTCTACCAATTTTTCTTCGAAGACAAAGTAAGCCATATGTAATCCATTTTGGTTCACATACTTTAAGATCTTTCCGGTTCAGTTCTTGGATTTTTGAAATTAGGGTTGGAGGTATGGCTTCAAAAACATCCCTAAACCAAAAGTATTCAACTTTAGTCAAACTAAAAAACTTAATATATGTTCCTATATGAGACAACACTTTTAGTGCGGGTACTTTTACCACTCCGTACTAGAGATTCCAAACATGATTTTCATAGTTAGCTTCAAATGGCAACAAACATCTAGAAAATGTGCTAGAAGTTCAAAGTTAACGTCATGTTTTACTCACATTTTGCTACAATTTTTGATCGAGTTTTTGCTAGATGTAACCAAATTTTGTGAACTCTACATAGCATCATATGTGTGCTCAAAAATAGTCAATAGAGTAATTCTTATACAAGCCAGTAGGAGCTGGCAATATATGTTCTACATACTTGTAGATTACCGCACGGGAATCTACAATTCATTTCCAAGGCAGATTATTTTGCAAAATTAGGGTTTTAGGAGCGTGATGCACAAAAACCTGTGTACAAATTGTTCATCCACAAGTTCATGCATTTCCATGCAGTGGTTTATGTCCAACTAATCTCTCCTCATTAAGCATCACAAAAAAAGCCAACTTCTCCCATAACGCTCTCCTTGTCAAGCATTACCCTATACGTACTAAACAAGTTGGAAAAATGCTCGTAAAATGGAGGAGAAAAATAAATGCTTGCCAATGCAGTGATAGCCTACAAAATCTGCAGCATTTGCAGAGTCAGCTTTGCATATTTTGCAGAAGAGTTTGACAGAAAAGCTGAATGAACTTACATTTGAAGTGCAATGCAGTAAGCTTAGTAGTGGTGAGTATGAATGTCATGTATGCAAGACAGTTGTTGCTTGCCAGCATACCTGAAATTCAGCTTTTTTGTTAATTAGGCATCTCCCCAGTTCCTACTTCCTAGAGCCCTTTTCAGACCCCCCCCCCCCCCCCCCCCCTCCTTCCCCTTCCTTCGAAGCCTGAATTCTGGCACTAGCTCTTATGATTTGATCTATAATGCAGGAAAAGCTCTTCTCCTTTCAGGCTTTGAGGTTGCTGAGAGTTAACGGAAGAGGTGACACAAGATACTTATTTATCTCATTTTTTGCTTTATGGATTACCTGTTTCAACAAATGAGCATGAACTTTATTGCCAGGAGATAAACTAAACAAGGGATTATTACCAGAACGTCTTTCATATTCCGTAAAATGATAAAAAGAACGTGATCTTCAAAGAAATTCCAAATTTTCTTTCACTTTTATGTAGTTGTGTACCATCTAAATTAATTTACGACAGTGTTGCATTTGAAGCATTTAGTGTTGATCACTGAAGACCTTAAAAACCCTTTCTACCGGTACCTTAGAGGCTTAGATAGATTGTTTACATGTAGTTGCAATTGCTTGCATCTTCAACAATGGGGATAGTCACACCTTCTTCACCCAATTATCAATCTTCAGAAAACGGGGATATGGTAGCTTCTTGTTGATTTTTGGATATCCCATTCTTTAGAGATTGAGAGATTTTGTTCTTCCCCTCCGGAGATGAAGAATTTGGCAAAGAAATCTTTGCATACAAACGTCTAACCCTTGCTTATCTTGTCTTCACCTTGTTGTCCTTTGTAGTCTCTATTCAACCCATAGCTTTTCCGTATTTAACCATTGCTTTTCCATTTTTAGCTATCACTCCTCTTCCTCTAATCATTCCCCATTCTCAATTCTTCACCACTCACAAAAGGAGAGTCACACCTTCTTCATGAAACAATGCTCCCATTGATTTGTATTTCCACTCCACAACTTCTCATTCTTCATAGAAGTTTCATCCTTGCAAAAGGTGTAAGTGTGTAACTACCTTAATATTTTGGAAGAGATAAAAGTGAGACCGATCAAAATCCAACTTTGAATGAATGGAGAGGTTACTTAGGCCGGTTCAGATCAGGACATTAGCCAAAAGCCCTTCTCCAATGCTTCATCCGGTTGAATTTGGAGGGAAAATTGTCATGTCATCATGGATTTGTTTGTTGGGTGCATGTTTTCACATCAAGTATCGGACGTCCGATGGAGGAGCACTTGTATTCCTTCTATTCTTAATTGACATGATTTTGTCTTTACCTCACTTCATGTGAGAGGGAGTATTTTGGCCGGTGGCCAAGATTTGGGGTTACCTTGGGAGGTGACCCCAAATCTTTACCGCTACAAGTGAGTTGACTGAGCTCCTCTCTAATTTTAATAAAAAAAGGTGATAACATGACGTTTCCATCTATCGACTGTTCACTTCACTATGAAAACTCTGATGATCAAAACCCTCTCACCGACCAATAAGATGCTCTTAAATCTTGACCGCTTCCTGGTCTGAACCGGCCACTAGCCCCTTTGATACGAAGGGGAGATCCGAAGAATTGATGAGGATCCGTGACGGCGTGTTTGGGGTGTCCTCTGCCGAGAGAGGGAGGGGACAAACTCGGCAGGCCCACGACAGCGTTGCAATGCAATGAGAGAGAGATGGCCTGGCAACGCCCAAAGCGTCAGAGACACAGACACACAGACACACAGACACACAGGGAGACTGAGAGAAAGAGAAAGAAAGACTGAGAAAAACTGAGAGAGAGAGACTGGGCTTGAATGCCTGCCCGCCGGTGCTTTGGGGAAGAGGAGCTCGTTGGTTGCAGCAAAAGAGGCAGTGACGTGGACCTGAGACCCTGAGTGAGCAGCAACCTGTGCAGGCAGATCTTCAGACCAAAAGGGCAAAGCGTCCTCTTTGCCATTCAGACACCGGCCCTGCAGCTCTCTCTCTCTCTGCACACAACTCATGCTGCCTGGGCTGGGTTTTTCTGTTAGGAACACCGGTACCTAGGCCCTAAGCTTAACCCCTGAAGGGCCCTTGGGCTCTGGAAGTACAATACCAAGTACGGTTGCAATCAATATTCAGAGGTTTGAATCATTAAGTGTTACAACCATATATATTGAAGGGTTGTATGATGGTGGGTGCATAACTTTTTTTGGAAAGCCCTCAAAGCAGCTCAAATATGTATGTACATATGATTGTACATACGGTCGCAAAGGGCTTTTGGGCCGTTCAGGGGTTATTTGTGGTTGGATTTAAGAAAATTCCTACCGCTTCTTTTTGTTTGCTATAAAATATTTCTTACAGGTGTATCAGAGTGTTCCATCTGGTATTTTAGCATGTTTAGCAGTGTTATTTTAGCTACTAAGTATGAATAAGGTAGGAGCACCCATAAGCGTGAAACTAAGGGTTTTGGGATAGGAAAATCAATTGATGAACTTTGAAAAAATAAAGTTAAGTTAGGAAGAGGAAATCAAAAATATTGGCATCAATTTGAAAATTCCAATTGCAAGCATTAGTTCACAAAAAAAAATTTAGAAGTCCTAAATCATTGAAAATGTATAGTAGTATGTAGGAGATGTCTTTAGTGTGCTCATATGCTTATATTACTAACTTGAGGAGTTCTTAAATAGTGAGATGGGGCATTCAAAATTTTCAAACTAGTCACCCAAAAACCATCACTTTGTCACTCATAACCATCACTTTGTCACCTATAACCAATTTTTTTAAATTGCCAATTATTGACAACACTAGCTCAAGTAGGTATTGGGGATGGAGACACTAATGATGAGGGGTGCTCCGACCTTATTCCATTTTTACAACCTTTAATTATTATTTTTTGTTGGTTGCTTGACAAGCACCCAATAATACAAACATGTAAAAAAAATTGCATAGAAATGGATAGAATGAATGCCTTGTGCATGTTCATCCATAAAATATACTAATTTTAGTACCTTTCATCCAATTTTTTTTGCTAACATTGTGTTTGCCTGGAGAGGGACTTGGAGATTTCATGCATTTTTTCACATGATTTTTATAGTATTACGAAAGCTAGTCCGACATCAAAGCAGGATTTAGGCGAAAGTTAGCCAGGAATTTAAAGGCTGCATTTTTGAATCAGTGCATATTTTAGTGTACTTTATAGCTTTCAATTAGGGGTACAGGTCATCAACAAAGCTTGGAGCAGTCTGATCTAAAATTTTAGCCTATCAGGCCTTAGTGGCCGTCTAAGAGCACGTACTATATCCCCGATTATACAGTAACAGGGGTTTCAAACCTCAAAACAACAGAGTTTTGTCTTCGCGCTTTTCCCTGCAAAAAAAGTAGTTTTTCCCTTATACAGTATATCATTTAGAGAAGTAAGAAAGCACAGTATTTGCAAAAAGAAAAAAAATTGTACAGGTAGTTTGCCCTATTGTTTCTGCCCCTTAACTCAAAAACTACTTATAAAAGCTATTGTACACAAATGCCACGGTTATGGTATCATCTTAAAAGACAGTTGAGCGAAGGTTTTGTATCAAGTTCAAAATCGTAAATCACTAGAGTATGTGTTATTTATTAGGGTTTTAATGAGGTAAGGTTAGTTTTAAGTTCAAATCTAAAATTGCCTTATTTTTACTCCTTCAAATATTTCTATTTCTCTAAGTTGCTACATGTCATTGTACAAGATCATAATTTGTCATTTTCATTTTTGGCCTTCTTCATCCCTTCTTAGGCCTTTGCGGTCGTTTCATTGTTTTTGATCTTTTGTAATTTATGTTGCTTCAGCTAAGATGTTGGAGCTATAAACTGTATGTCTAATTGAGGTCTTCATAGCAAATAAGGTGTAGCTTGAACAACTTTTTATTGAAGGAAAAAAAACTACATTGTTAAGTAAAGAACTTTGAGACCTTTCTTGCTATATTGGTAAACCCCAAATTTGAAATGAATCCTTAAAAAATATGGATATTTGAAAAGGGAATTGATATATACACACATTGGGTTTCATACATGCACACAAGGGATGGGTAAATTTTAGATATTTACCATAAACAAGTTGAATTTGGAAATTTCGAATTCAAATTTGGATTTAAAGGCCTTGATTTAGTCTGGAACCACAAAGGATATTACAATTAAACAATGCCTATTGCAAAAGTTCAGTTAGGCAGCAAATTATTACTTTTTACCCATATTTATAAAAAGTTAAGCTTTTCTAGTGGGCATTGTTAAATCATAACCTCCTTTGTGATTCTAGACCAAATCAAGGTCTTTAAAGCCAATTTTGAATTCAAGTTTTCCAAATTCAATTTGTTGATGGTAAATATCTAAAATTTACCCCCCCCCCATGTGCACGTATCAAATCCAAGGTGTGCATATATCAATCCCCGTTTGAAAATTGAGAAGTGATAATAGGGCAATCTACCTCTACTTATTTTTTCAAAAAATACTTAAAATGAAGTTGAAACACCCATAACCAACAACCTAAGCATCTTTGTAACAAACTACAAACTCTTTGGCAAAAAATATTTTTAACGTGTAGGAAGATAAGAAATGTTGGGATTGCAAATTTTACATAAATTTATTTGCAAAATTGATTTTATTATTGAAAATTTTGGAAGTCAAAAATTGCTTTGAACCCATTGCCAACCTCTAGAGTCTAGACTCATGCAATCCAATAATAACCAAACTACTTTCCGCTCATTACTTCCTCCTTGGCTACTTCACTTGGAACACGTGGCATGGTTTAACCCTTGAAGGCCCAAACATTGTTTTCTAGCAACATAGCAATTTTGAGTAGGCTAGTACTTGTATATTAATAAATAAATTTTTACAAGAAGAACTAGAGGATGTGTGCCCAAGGAGTAGCTTTCTAATGAAGTAACTTTCAAACCATTTTGATTTGTAGAAAAAAAAGTTATGATGGAATACGTACTTTTGCTTATTCATTTGACAGCACAAGCAGAATTTTTTACATTGTACTTGAAATTTTGGGATCTTGCCCAAAGGTTGAGGGACACCAAATCTTCTTTATCAAATCTGACCCAACCTCATTCTAGGCAATTGTTTTGCTTATTGCCCTTTACTTCCCTTTTGTTAAACGTGGCCCTATCACCTATGTTGATCAAGCTTGTTAAAGTTATAGTTTTTGGCCAATTTCCTTATTTTTCCCTCCTTTGAAGCTAGCTAGAATCTAAAGTTGTACTTTTCATTTTGAAAAGATCATTGCATGTAGAAGCTAAAATTTGTTGAATAACCAGCTTTCTATGAGAATTTCTAAAGCTAGTTTTGTATTCTAATTTTTTTAGTATGTGCTCCCCAATTCAAAATGTTATGAATTTTTTTAGGCATATGACCAACTCTCTTGTAATAGTCAATCTAAGAAAGTACAATAAAAAAATAATGAAATCTATTAGTGCAAAAGCTTACTTGAATTAGAGCTGCCCAAAATTTGAATGCCTCCTAGAAAAGCTCATAAGAGGAAAAATGAGCTCAAGAGAAGGCCTTGAAGGGAGGTGGCTAGTGAGGGGTCAAAAGCTTTTAACCATTTACGGACCATGCAACCATATTTTGGTTGCTGGGAGTGGTTTTTGGCTTGTAGGTTGAAATTGCTCAAAAATTTGGAATTTGGTCTTGAAGCACACATGTGATCACAAGAATTTTGCATTCATCTAAAAAAAATAACAATGCAATTGGGTATGTGAGTTGATAAACAATGGTGTTTATACGGCATGGCTTCAAAATATGTATCCAATTTTTGTCAAAGATGGATCAAAGCAACAACACAATACATCAAGTATGCAAGAAGAATTTAAAATTTCAATTGCACATTTCTAAAAACAATCAAATTGTTTAACCCCTAAAGGACCGTTGTCCCTTTGGGGGACAAGTGGGAGTTTGAGCATGTACCTTTGGATAAGCTACTTTGTGTGATTTTCTGAAACTTTTATTGAAAGTGGGGAATTCAAAGATCTACGTGGGCATCTAAATTTTTCCTCATTCCGACAATTATTGAAGAAGTTACGCAAGAATTTCTGAAAATTTGGGGAGGACTGCCCGCCCAGGTAGCCCAAAAACTTCTTTAAATTTTACTTTTTTTAAAATTAAAATTTGAAATTGGTTCTTCAGATTTTTTATAGGTGAGAAGCTTTGAATCATTCAATTTCAATCAATGATATGAAAGTTATGAGGAGTTTTTGTTTGTGGGCAGTTTTAGATTCTCTACTCTAAAATAAACTTTGAAGTCCTTTATTTTACTCAATTTTCATTATTTTGGAAAAAAAAATAAACTAGAGGAATTAGATTGTTTATCACAACATATTGACCATTGGGATTTGCAATTTTCATTTCCATAATTAAATTCTTAACAATTTTGTGATTTGACTCATTCTCTACTTCTTTTTACTTATTGATTTTTCCCATGTGTTGTGTAGTTCCAATTGATTTGAAAATTCTCCCACACATACCTAACTTGATTTCACACATGGGAAAAATAAAGCTCAAAGTTGCATAGAACAAATTTTTTATTATAAGAGTGGTCAAAGGCTTCTGAAAATTTTGGGCAGCATGAAAAAAAACCTTTTTTTTCACTTTAGATGTAAATATCTCACTAATCTCCATTTGGAATGACCTGATTTTTTTCCACAAGTACCTTATCTAGTCTAGGGCAAGATCCTACAATGGGATTTCCTAAATAAATAAATAAAACTACCTTCCTATTAACTCCCTCAAAAGTGGCAGTTTTGAGTGATTTTCAGTGAAAAAATGGCTCAATTCTTTAGGGGTTAAGAAATAAGCTTGTATTGTTTTCATATATGGTAGTGGTATAATTGTAGTATTTGAAGATCTACTGAAATGTTGTGGTCATTTTGGTTTTAAAATTTGTCATCTTACATTTAAGACCAATTCTTGATTGTTTTCACCAATTGGATTTTCCAAAATAATTATCAAATTTCTTGTAAAACTGTTTTAGGGTAGCAAAGAAAGTGGGTTTTTTGACCCTTTTTGTCCACTTAGCTACACCTTGTGATTGCTATTTTTGTCTACTTTGTGTGAAACTAGTCTTGCTGGAAAGGTGGGAAACCCTGCTTTCTAGAAATGTAAGGTTCTTCTCAATCAAAGCTTGCATGAAAGGTTAACATTCAAAACTAAACAAGAATGAAACACAAGAGATTTTCCGCATATGGCTTACTCAATCATTATAATATTTCACCTCCAACGGTAGATCTAGCTGAAATTTTGGTGCTTTACAATAACAAGGTCTACTTCCCATTTGTACGGTTGGATTATTAATAATGGGTCCATGTTTGAGTCAATTCCAAATCTAAGTTTACAACCCATGTTTTCAATGGATTCTATGAAAATAGGTGTGGTCGTTAAAGGGTTAAATCTAATGTCCTTTTTCAAATCAAAAGACACTAATGCCTTATACCCACTTGCAACTTATGACATAGTACTTCATGAGGACAATTTCTTTTTATAATATTATATTCTCTTTGTTTGATGAGTGTCCTTGTTTGATTGGGAATTCTAATTGTAGTTTATTCTTGTGTCCCACTAAAGGTCCTTGCATTTTTCATTGTCATGTTATAATATTGTTTTGCATCATCAAATCTTTTATCAAGTAGCATGGAACAATTTAGTAGTTCACGCAAGGTAGAGACCCTTGTGTAGGTACCTTGCTTATGCTCCTCCTACCTAAATAAATATTGTAGTGTGTCAAGATTGGGAGACCTTCTTTTTAGCTCAAATTTTCCTCTAACATAACTCTCACTTTAAACCTTATAACCTCACAATTAATGTGGTAAAATTATTTCATATTTTTACCATAGCATAATAAAGTAGCCTACAATTAAACCCTATGGTAAATTTCACCTATTTTTTATTTTATTTTATTTTATACCTTTGCTATCAAAACAACTGATTTTGAATGTTTTTTGGTGAACCATAGTTAGAAACCTTTAGTATTTAAGTGGTCCCAACCTTGAAAAGGACAAAAGAATGCACTCCAAAACACTTATCTATGTTGAGATTGAAAATAGCTCACCTTATTGTTTGGGTATGGGACTATATATGGAGTGTTGTTGGGCTGTTGGTTATGGGTGCTCCCACCTTAACCCCTAAGCAACACCATATTCATTAAAATGAGAGTTTTCCATTGAAACAAGAGATAATTCAAAGAAAACTTAATGAAATATTTTATGTCAACTCAGCTAAAATTGAAAGGTTTGATTTTAATTTAACTCAATTTGTTAAATTGACATAAAACCTTTCAGATTTGACCTAAAATTAAAAGGTTTTATGTCAATTTAGCTCAAAACTCTCATTTTAGTGGAAATTGTTAATTTAGGCCAAGATCAACATGATTATTTTGAGAGGTCCTCAATCTCTCATTTTAATGAATATGGTGTTAAGCGTCTTGCTAAGAAAATTTAGCGTACCTCAAGTATGGAACTTTCAACACATTCCCTCAATTTTTAGAAAGTTGAACAAGTATTCACACAATCCAAACTGGCAATTCTATATCCAACTATAAATCAAAATTTAAGAATAGTTTGATTTCAAATCCAAGTAAATCTGCAAAATCCTTATCATTGAGAATCTCATATTTGTTAATTTGGTTGGAGCAATTTTGCTAGTTTACTATACGGATTTTGGACTTTGATGTGATTTTTCCCCAAACAAAAAATTACCTAATGGTCAATCCCATGAGATTGTGTTTAGCTATACAGCCTATACTTGATGGGAAAAAAAACTCCTCAAATGGGAAAAAACTCCAAAACTCATGGTCATTCAAAGTAAGTGGATCTAGCTAACTCACTAGTCACTACTTTAGAGCTACAAAAATCTTGCCCAATTGAGAGAAAAAAGAGTGACACATCACCAACCTTCTCCTCTATACATGAGAGTGTGGGCTTCCAACCCATCCCATCCAAAATTCCTCCATCCACAATGCAATATACAATGCCTATATACACTCTCACTAATAGTTTTAATATTAAAAATAGTAAATTCAAATGTTTGGGTGCAAAATCTAGAGGTTTCAACTTTCAAGGAACAACAAGCCAATCCAAAAGTTTTGTTGGACTTTTAGCTCCATTTGGACTTGAGTAACAGACCAAAACTTGAGCATGCAATGCCTCTTTTTTCTACTTTTACACCTCCAAGAACTCCATTTGGCCATATTGGGCTCTTTGGTCCTTTAGAGGTTAATCCTTAATGTCTTGAATGCCCTTTGTGGCCGTATGTCTACCGTATACAGATCTGGCAAAATGCGTTGTTTAGCAGTTTGATTGCGAGGGTATTTTTAAAAAATACAGTTCCATAGCTCAGCTCCCAAGGGCCGTTCAGGGGTTAACCCTTTAGGGCTGCCTCCTTTCCAAGCTAGTTGTTCTTTTGGAGAAACTAATTGCTTCAGGCTCTTTAGCAATTAAGTTAGATGTAAAAAGCACAATCCAACTGTACCAATATAAAATGCGGTCTTGGAAGATAAGCACGTAAACTTTTGGACTTATCTGTTTGTGGTACGTGCTACATCGGTCATTGGTTAAGTCACTTAAGTGAAAGGTGGTGCATTGGATTAAGTTTGGATTGTATAAGTTGAATGAATGGCTTCTACAAGCAACTACGGTAGAATTAGATTTTGAAATTGTGCACTTTTCTTATATGTGATATGTTGAAGAGCTTGAACTTAGGATTTTGGGAAAAATTTGTACCATTTACTGTATTTGATGAAGGAAAGGTATGGGTGGTTAGGGTGCAGAAATTGTGGAAAAGATTATGAAATTTTGATCATTTTTAGAAAAATGAGATTTGCAAAATTAGAAAATCCAACCGAACAGGTTGTTTATATAGTATTGATCTACAACCATGTGTTTTTTCAAAAGAAGTGTGACAATATATAAGTAATTTTGACCATGCAACACTAAAAGGATTGAAAAGCTCAATTAGGGGGTACAAAGCCAAAGAATAATTGGGTTGGCTATTGTCATGGCACTATTTACTTGGTCCCTAAAGATATCAAGTGACGTCATCCTCTTGTTGTTGTTTCAGTGAGTGATTTGTACTAAACACTCAAATTTTTTGATACCCTTCCGATGAATCACTCTCTTTACAACAAGATGTAATTCCAAACTTTGATCGTACAAGTGAGCATGAAAACAAATTTCATTCCTGACATGTTTGTAATTGACCAACCCATGATCCAAAATTGGTAACATAGCCTATATTTCATTTCAAAACCTAACAAGGCAGTTTCTGCCTCCTCCTGCCCTAAGGGGTTAACTCCGTAGTCTCTCACGGAATTCCCATCTTTGTCAAAATTCACGTTATTCAGTTTGAAAGTTTCATTGACTCCTACGTACTGATATCTGAAACCAGTCTGAGAAGTGGCGGCAAATCACTCAACATGTACTGTACTGTACAATACTGAACTCCATCACAGCTGCCACTGCCAAATTTTGAAAGCTAGCATCAAAGAGTTGGCAGGGACCCTCCTTGCACCAGTGCCGCAGTTCCTTAGCTTGCTGCCGGTCTTCTAAAGCTCCCTGCTACTGCTGCTGCTAACTTACTGCAGTGCTGGTACTGCGGCCCTTAGCAAGTGCGGTGCTGGCTGGCTAGCTGGCTGTATCTTACGGAGTACAAGCAAAGCACAAACAGTTTCTGAGCATCTAGATCTTGCAGATTTTGTTTCATACACACACACTTATCGTGCCACAACGCAGTTTGACAAAAACGTCATGTATGTTGAATGTACCCGTAACAATATGTACAACATTCCACCAGTCACTAAGATTTGCAGCTTCTGGGTGTGCCAGCAGTGCAGCTTGGCAGCTTATACAGTGGCCCTTCATCAGTGATCCTACAGGAGATGTGGTTTTCTTATTTTGTTTAAGTGTCTATGAAACAACAGTGCTAAGGTGGAAGCACCCATACGGCCATACCCAATCACTTAAGCAATTTTGCAACAAATTACAAAGAGTTTGAAGCAACAAATCATTTTCCCATGTAGGAAGATAAGAAATATTGGGATTACAAATTTTTCATAATTTTATTTGCAAAACTGAAATTGTAAATTTTGGGAGTCAAAAAATGCTTAGGATCCATTGCCAACCTCTAGACTCATGCAATTTCCATAATAGCCAAACTACTTCCTGCTCACTACTTTCTAGTTCCTATTTTATTTTGAGACATGTGACATGACTTAAATGATCCCAACTTTGAAAAGGATAAAAGAGAAGACATTCTATAACATATGTTTGCGCTGTTTTTAGAAATACTGCACCCTATTGTTTGGATATGGGGCGTTATTGCCTATGGGTGCTTCCGCGCTTCGATCCACCTTACCTGCACTAAAAAGAAGACCCAACTTTGATATTGCTGTGTACATTTTATGAAGTAACTACTGAAAAATGTGTTGGTAGGAATTTTGCCACGTCTTTGCACTACTTACAAATCCGTTCACTGGCTATAATCCAGAAACTGCTGTTTCGTTTTGTAAAACATTGAGAAATGCTTGCAAAGTTAAAGATACATGCAAAATTGAGGGAGATCTCCGGATTGTTTATGGACATATAAAGTCCACAATTATATGAATGATCTGTCAGTAGTGCAATTGCTAATTAGTCAATCTCAATGACTCCAGTACACTAGAATGCTGCAAACAAGTTAGAAGAGGACTTTAAAACTGAAGGCAAGCACTCACAAAGAAAATTCCAAAGATTGACACTATGTTAACCCCTAAAGCACAATTGTCCCTTTGAGGGACAGGTTGGACTTCGGGCATGTACTTATGGCTAAACTACTTTGCGTGATTTTTTAAAACTTTTATTGAAGGTGGGGAATTCAAAGATTTATGTGGGTATCTAATTTTTTCTTCATTTCAACATTTGACAAGGAAGTTATGCATGAATTTATGAAAATTTGGGGAGGATTGCCCATTTGGGCAGCCCAAATATTTCTTTTTTTTATTATTATTTTTAAATAAAAATTTGAAATTGGTTCTTTAGAATTTTTTATACATGAGAAGCTTTGAATCATTCAATTTCAATCAAAAAACATGAAAGTTATGAGGAGTTTTTGTTTGCGGGCAATTATGGAATCTCTACTCTAAAATAAACTTTGAAGTCTTGTATTTTACTCAATTTTTAATATTTTGGAAAAAAAATTTAATGTAAAGAAAGTAGGTTGTTTATCACAACATTATCACCGTTTGGATTAGCATTTTTCATTTCCATAATTAAATCATTAACAATTTAGTGTTTTGACCTGGTTTTGACTCATTCTCTACTTCTTTTTACTTACTATTTTTTCCCATGTCTTGTAAAGTTCCAATTGATTTGAAAATTCTCCTACATATACCTAACTTGATCTCCTACATGGAAAAAATAAAGCGCAATTTTGGGTAGAGCAATTTTTTTGTTATAAGAGTGGTCAAAGGCTTCTGAAATTTTTGGGCAGCATGAAAAAAAACATTTTTTTCACTTTAGATGTAAATATCTCACTCCTCTCCCATTAGAATGAGCTGATTTTTTTCCCGCAAGTTCCTCTTCTAGTCTAGGGCAAGATCTTATGATTGGATATTCCAGAACAAAACAAAAAAATCCTTTTTTCTAAACCTCTTAGAAGTGGCAGTTTTTAGTGATTTTGGCAAAAAAAAAAAAGGGCTTGGTCCTTTAGGGGTTAACCCTTAACCCCTAAAGTCTAAACGCCTAATATAACATTTTTTGGTCGTTGCCCCTTTTTGCGGGCTGTCTAAAATGAAAAAATATATTTTTTGGAAAAAAAAAAAAATCAAATAATATAAGAATGCAAGTCTACTTTCCAATCCAATTTGAATCATGTCAATCCAAATACCAAGTTAAACTCCACTAAGAAGAATTTCAAAGACAAACACTTCAATACTTGCTAGTATTACAAAATTTACTATTTTGGGAAACTAATGATGTTCTCTCCTACAAAAAGATTGTGTTTTTGAAATTTTGAATAGAATGTCTATTTTTAACCAACCATATCAAATTTTAAATTATATGAATAAAATTTGTAATTTTGATGAATATTAAATGATAAATGCTTCTAAATTAATTAAAGAAGAGTCCAAAACCTTTTTTGAATGTTTGACCATGGATAGTTGCCATAGATCATAATTCTTTATTTTTGAAGCAAGTAAGCAACCTTCATTGAAGTTACAAAAATATCATTTTATAACGCATCTATGTTTTGCCCTTACTCCCTTGAACATTTAGGGGTTAAATGCCAATGGGGACATTTTTGGTCCCATGGATGACAAAATATTACTTTTTATGATGAATTTTTTTTGCATTCATTAAAAAAACCAGAGTGATCATGGAGATATGGTTCATCATCAGGGCTTTTTTTTCATTTGTCAGATTCCAGATGTTGACGGTGTATTCGACAATAAATAGAGGGATTGTTGCAAACTGGTGCAAATCTGTCACATTTTTGCCAGTCTTGCTACAGTTTGCTAGGAAAAAATGTGATGTTTATCATGAAAGAAAAATAATAATCTCAGTGAATGCAATGATATCTTTAGGTAATCTAAAATGTGAGAAGATTCACAAATATGGTGTTGGGTCCCATGCTATCCTTCTTGCAATTTTCATGTGTACAACATGCAATATTGATTTATGCAACTTTTTGAAATAATATTATAATGGTTGTGCACTTGTCACATCATTTTAGCTTTATTATAGCAGATAGTCAAGGTGACTAGCATGATGTTTACAAATTAATATTAAGGAGTTCCAAATACAGGCACATCCATAGAATTGCCATTGCTTGCCATTGATGGCTAGTTGCTTGTAGTTGTAAACTTGTAGCTCATCATTTAATATGTGGTAAAGTAAGTAGCTCAAAAAGTGGCACTTGAAGTGCTAATCTGCCTTTTTATTGGCATTTTGAGACAAGAATATTTTTGTCTATTTTTCAGATAAAGAGAAATAGATGTCAAATGTAACACGTTTTTTTTTCATATTTTTTGAAGTATTATTGAATTATTCATGACTTTTCAAAGTTTTTCATTATAGGGACCTATTTGTGATTCTAGGTCTCCCATAAAATATTCCTTTGCAACTTGTAAAGAGATGAGGTGAAATCAATGAGTGTGATTGGTTCTTGCAATAGAATACACCACTCCTTTTCTTCTATGACTAAAGAGGGTACATTCAAAAAGCATCTCATATCCATTCTTGAGCTACCTAGGGAACGCTTTTCAAGAGAGGGGTTGCAATATGAGCTACCTACCTTACCTTCAAAAATTCTTCAATTTGCACATGTGCAAGTATCCACCCTTTTTGCCATACTTTCCACAAGGCAATTGATTTTTCACTAAAGCATTTTTTTGCTCCTCATAAGGTAGGAGGCGCAAATTCGGAGCACCTCCTCAAATGTACTCTTTCTGTACATCTTGTTTTTCATAGCCCTTCAATAATGTATAGCTCATGTACATTTGAGGAGGTGTTCCATTTTAGAGCCCTATGACCATTTCACTTCAAATATTCATAACTAATTCCACAAAGTTCCAAAAAATATGAAACAACTTAAATTAGATGCGGATTCTTCTTGTCTTTCAAGGAAAATTTACCGAAAATCATTTCAAGAAGTTTCACCTACCCAAAATTCAGTTTCAGCCCTTAGATGCTCCATTTATGAGCCTCCTACCTTAAAGGCAAACTGTCTTCGGGCTCCTGACCAACGAGAAAATCAAAGGATACTGCCAATTTGGTTTCAGGACCGGGCAGCCCGAGAGTTAATTCGACTGGATACAAGAACATTTGAGACGGGCCGTCAGAGCCTCGTCAGTACTGCAATTTGTAGACCTGGTCGGGGTCGGAAGCTGCTAGTGTCACAGTAGAGCCAGCGTCCAACAGTCGGAGAATTTTTCAAGCTTCCGTGGTAATTTTACTCTTTTCACAAGAGTGTACCGGTTTATCTCTTATACCAGCTCCTGATTATAAAGAAACATTGCACGTGTTTGAATCCTACTATTATTTAAAATTATTTGTTTACAAACCTCTAATATCATTTTCATTACATCTTTCGTAGGAAATGAAATTAGCATAGTCTTCACAATTTGGATCGAAGTCGTGGACTAGGAGTAATCTACTCCTATAATTTTGACGACACATCTTGTTTACCTTTGTAGGCATTTCAAACATGTAATTAGCTTAAAATTTGGTGAAAAATTGTTTGGTGGGAGGGATTTGAGTGAGACTTGCAACTTTCTAATTCCAATTTTCTAAACATGTGTATATGTGTGTGTCTACATATGTATGTATTTATAGATATATATATATGTATTTATAGATATAGTACAAGTATATATATATATATACATATAATATAGGGAATTGATATGTGCACACCGGGGTTGATATTTGCACACCCCCATGCGGGGTAAATTATTGATTTCTACCATCAGAAAGCTGCATTTGAGAATTTTGAATTCAAATTTGAACTTAGAAACCATGATTTAGTCTAGAACCATTAAAAAAAAAGTTGTAATTGAACAACATTCAATGAAAAAGCTTATCTTTTTTACAAACAAAAATAAAAGTAACACTTTTCCCTCTAACTAAGATTTTTCATAGGGTGTTGTTCAATTGCAACTTTTTTGTATAGTTCTAGACTAAATCATGGTCTCTAAGTCCAAATCTAAATTCAAATTTCTCAAATGCAGCTTTCTGATGGTAGAAATCAATAATTTACCCAGCACGGGGTGTACAAATATTAACCCCCCGATGTGCACATATCAATTCCCATAATATATACATATATATATATATATATATATATATATATATATATATATATATATATATATATATATATATATATATATATATATATATATAGGGAACTACTACAGCGACACCCTAAATTGCTAACGGGACACCCTCTTTGAGCATAAAAAGGTGATTTTTAATGCTGATTTTGCTAATTCTTTTATTTGGATCAAAAGATTTGTTTCACCTTTATCATTCTAAGGCTATACTCCAAAAAATAGGTGTGCTTAGATTTGAAACTAAAAATATAAGACTTTTGAATTGCTCAAAGCAAGAATACATCAAAAAATAGTACTAGTGCAATAATATTTCAACAAAAATTTGTGTTTATCATGTTTTCTTTCAAGGAGGTGATAATGCTGTGACTAATTGCATGATGGACTTCTTGAAAAAACAAAAAATAGCACTTAATTATCAAATTTCATGCTCACAAGGGGTGTCCCATTTGCAATTTAACGTGTACAGTTAGCAATTCCCTTTATTTATTGGGCATAATGGATCCACCAGGTCGAAA
>OY987242.1:4849227-4996441 GCA_963920765.1 Ulota crispa | reverse complement strand
GGCGGAAGGCTATCGAGCCACCCCCATGTTCATAAACTCAAATTCAATTTTAAATTTGAATCAATTTGACTCTTCATCTCCCTCCCCACCCCTTTATATGTGAATTTCAAATTCAAGTTGGAAAAAGATTCAATGGGTCCCACCAAAGTATCCCATCCCATCCCATGCCCATGACCTATCACATGCCCATGGCCCCCCATCCAATGCCGGTTAGTAAGGTGGAAAATTTGGTTGCAACAAATTTGGTTATTAATTAGTTTCTCAACAACCTTACATTCTATTATTTTGACACTCAACTACCCAACTAATAAAACCAAGCTTATTATATAAATAAGATGTATATACAAGTCCTGATCCCATTTTGCGGTAGCAAAATAGTCTCATGACTTGTCTACTGGGGTGGTGTGGGATTCAAGTTGGGAGATTTTGAAAAACAAAAAGAAGGAAAATTTACTAAAGAAGGAGGTTGCCCCATTTAGCATAGCAGAGGTAAATTGGATGTTTCCATTTAGCATAGCAAAGGTGAATGCAATGTTTCCATTTAGGATAGGTAAGATTGGTATTGAATCAATTTAAATAGCCAAATTTAAAAAACTCTAATATAAATTTTCTAATAAATTGAGCAAATTGTGATGATCATTTGATTTTAATTTAGAAAAAATAAAAATATGTCTTTCATAAAAAGACCACAAAGAAGTTCAGTTTTTTTTAACAAATTAAAAATATCCAATGAGATACTTTTAAATTAAAATAAATAAAATTGAAATAAAAATAATTAATAAAATCTCCAATATTAGAGAGGAAGAGGGAGAAAATCTAACATAGAGGAGGGGGAGGCTAGGGGATTCTTTCCATTTAACATAGCTAAATTGATTTGAAGAATGTTGAACTTCAATTCCAAAATTAATCCCTAAAGGACCATTGTCCGTTCAGGGGACAAATGGGATTTTGGGCATGTACCTATGGCTAAACTACTTTGTGTGATTTTTTGGAACTTTTAACAACGGTGAGGAATTTAGAGATATATGTGGGAATGTGATTTTTTCTTCATTCTGACATTTATTGAAGAAGTTATGCATGAAAATCTGGAAAATGCTGCTCCTCGGGCAGCCAAAAACTTCTTTAAAATTTTGTTTTTTTTCAAATAAAAATCTGAAATAGATTTTTTAGACTTATATAGACGTGGGGAGTTTTGAATCATTCAATTTCGATAGATGAGATGAATGTTATGAGGAGTTTTTGTTTGCGAGTTTTAGATTCTCTACTCTAAAATAAAATTTGAAGTCCTTTATTTTACTCAATTTTCATTATTTTTGAATAAAAACAAAACCAAAGGATGTAGATTGTTTATCAAAACATTATAACCATTGGGATTTGCATTTTTCATTTTAATAATTAAATTCTTAACAATTGAGTGCTTTGACTCATTCTTTATTTCTTTTTACTTACTATTTTCTCCCATGTGTTGTATAGTTCCAATTGATTTGAAAATTCTCCCACATATACCTAACTTGGTCTCCTACATGGGAAAAATAAACCTCAACTTTGTGTAGAGTAGTTTTTTTTCTCTAAGAGTGGTCAAAGCTTTCTGAAATTTTTGGGCAGCAGCAAAAAATAATAATAATCCGGAATCTAGATGTAAATATCTCACTCATTTTTGTGTAGATTGAGCTAATTTTTTTACCACATGTTCCTTTTGTAGTCTACTATAAGATCTTATGGTTATATTCTTGTAAAAAACTTTTTTTCCAACCATTGAACTTGCTTCCCCAAAAGTGGCAATTTTTTGTGTTTTTCATAAAAAAATGGCTTGGTCCTTTAGGGGTAAATAAAACCTCCAATGTGGTTCAATCCATTTCTTAAATTCAAACCAATTTGTCTCTTCATCTCTCCCTCCCCACTCCTTTGTAGTTGAATTTCAAACCGAAGTTTGAAAAAGATCTAATGGGTTTCACCAAAAGATGCCCTTCCACATCCAACACCCATGCCATTGTCCTTCCACATAGATTGCCCTTTGGCCCTCGGCCAATCACAAATTATCAAACCAACACACAAACCACTAGAAGAAACTTGTGTTTTTTATAACATTTTTTTGAACGCCCACTTGTTTTTATGTTACAATTGATGTTAGAACTAACATCTTGATGTTAGTTCTAACATCAATTATAACATAAAAACAAGTGGACATTCAAAAAAATCTGTTATAAAAAACACGGGTTTCTTCTAGTGAACACACACACAAACACAAAATACACTATGGAGAGTGGGCATTCTTTTATAAGGAGATATATATATATATATATATATATATATATATATATATATATATATATATATGGGAATTGATACATGTAGCACCCCTTTTTGACTATTCTACCACACCTACTACATATGGCCAATATTTACAATATTAAAGTAGGTGTGGACTACAAGAAAAACATCACTAGAGTAGAACTCCTCTAAATTGATATGGTTGGGACTCCAAGAACTAAATTAACTAGTTTAACCCCTCAACACCCAAGGGGTTTAAACTGTGCCCCTATAATTTTTTTATTTAGGGATGCCCAAAATTTCTTCAAGATTTTTTTAGTGGTTATTGTAATATTTGTATTGTTATTGAAGTCTAGTTTCAGCATCAAGAGTTTGATCTTGAAAATGAAGTAATATGGTTTGTCTATTCAAGATTTTGTGCAAGCGTGTCCATTGCAAATCTTCACTTTCTAGTGTTGAAGGCTCTTGGAATGAACCTCACGTACACTAGAACTTGGAAAAAAAATCACATTAAAAATTCATTTAAAAAAATTGTAGAATAGGTTTAGAGAAGTTGTAAATTGATTGGGGTTATATATGTTGTACTTTACATACTCATATTTTTTTGGTACCCTTAGTTTTAGGTTTGAGATGCAGAAAGAGGATTGAAAGACTTCAAATCACTTTGAGAGCTTTAAAAGCCTCATGATCAAACATTATAATCTTTCAATCCATAAGTGATATAGTTGTGATTTCTTTTCCTATGTGATCTACAACATGTCTACCTTGAATTTGTAAGGTTATGTTTCAAAGAAAATTGATAAGATTGATCAAAATGTTCACTTTCAAGCAAATTCTAAAATACTCCAAAATTCTAGGGGCGTTGAGGGGTTAAGTAAGCTACTAGTTAATCTTGTAGAAATGTAAATGAAGTGACCTTGAGGTTAGTGCTAGGATAGCACCAAGGAGCATTACTACTATTGAATTATTATTTTTGGTTAATGACTGACATATGGTCTGACATTGAGATTTGTGTTATATACTAGACTATAGAGGATATCATTTTAGAGGATATTGGTTTAGAGGAGTTCTATTGTAGTTTGAAAATAATACTTGACATAGAAGTTGCAACTTTCAATTTTTTTGGCTTTGGATCATGCTCATAGTATCAATTAAAAATTCTATATTATGCTTATTTTAATTTAGGATTTTTTCAATTGATACTATGAGCTAGATCTAGAGTTAAAAAACAAAAATTAATGTTGAAACTTCTATGTCAAGTTATATTTTCAAATTTGTGATGTTTTGCCTATGGTCCACACCTACTTTAATATTGTAAATATTGACCATAAATAGTAGGTGTGGTAGAATAGTACTAAAAAAGGGGTGGTACATATATCAATTCCTTATTCAAAATTAGGAATTTTAGTATCAAATAAGGATGAAACTACATATATATATATATATATATATATATATATATATACATATGTGTGCAAGCCCCATGCGGTATTTTGCTCTTATTCCTTCATGAAAAAGGAGAATTAACAATCATGGTTAGCACCATAATTCATAACACATCCCTAGAGAGACAATCCAGAGGAGCCCCTTAGGGCAAATTTCCATGGGGATGGAGGGGTCCGGCCTGGACGTCTAGCCTCTGATTTTGCAAAAGTCAAACTACATCCCCGGAGGGCCTAGACCCAAAATTGGAAGTTGCTTTTTAAACTCTATTAGTCGTGAAGATTTCATACTTTTTTCTTTATCCTGCCCGTAATCACCTTGGATGGACCTCTAGTTCCAATCACCCATGAAAATTGGCCCTTAGGTATAGTTCAAGAGCTCTTAGATAAAACGTTAATGTCCAAAAAATAACACCTTCAAGCTCCAACATACACATTCTTTAGTTTACATATTTTGTGTTTTCAATCCACCATTTCTTCATTATTACTAAAGAAATACATGATTTTGTCAAATAAACCAAAAGAACTTTAGGGATCATTTACTTCATTTATTTGCCAACGTTTTAGGTGTCAATGTTAGAATTTATATCAACTGGTCTTTCCTAGTGATGTAGTAGTAAGCTCTTTTTGATATAAAATAATAATGAGGGCATTATTAGGAAAAGTGATAGTTACTATCTCAATTCATGATAAAATACTTATAATGTGTTTTTTCAAATGAAAATCAATGCTATCAATTTGGCATACATGAGTTTTAAATGCGTACAAGATTCAACTTGAACTTTGTTTCATTAAGCACAAATCACTACAAGAAAAAGGTTGTTACTAAGGGTTATGATTGCCAAAACGATTAAAAGCAGTTAGGACTTTTTGACTAGTAAAGTGTCAGTCAATTGTTTAATTTATGACCACATGTAGTCATAAATAATTTAATTGGGTCATGAATAATTTAAGGGAATTGATATGTGTACCACACCCCTGGGGTAAATTTTAGATTTCTACCATCAAAAAGCTAAGTTTGAAAATTTGAAATTCAAATTTGGACTTAGAGACCATGATTTAGTCTAGAATCATAAAAAAAAAATTTGCAATTCAACAACACCCAATGAAAAAGTTTAGCTAGGGAGAAAAGTGTTACTTTTACTTTTGTTTGTAAAATAAAAATAAGCTTTTTCATTGGGTGTTGTTGAATTGCAACTTTTTGCATGGTTCTAAACTAAATCGTGGTCTCTAAGTCCAAATCTGAATTCAAATTTCTCAAATTCAGCTTTTTGATGGTATGAAACCTAAAATTTATCCCGGGGTGTAGTACAGTAGTTCAAAGGGTGTGGTACACATGTCAATGCCCATAGTTTAATTTACAATTACGTGTAGTCATAAATTGAACTCTTGACTAACACTTGTCTAGTAAAAAAGTCCTAGTTGTATTAGTTGTTTTGGTAATCATAACCCTTAGTCAAAAAGGTCTTTTTTCTTGTAGGAAATAGTGGTCTTCATATTCAAGTGTTTGCTACATTTTGGTTGATCATTGATTCTTGTATTGGAAATTTTAAATGTCCAAAAGCTCATACGGCCAAAAATTGTTGATTTGGTATCTAAAACTTGAGACAAATTGTATGAAAATGTAAAAAGCTGTACCATTAACCCGTGAACGGCTTGAATGTATGTATAGACGTATTTGAGCTACTTTGAAGGCTTTTCCATTTTTTTATGCACCAATCATCATATAACCCTTCAATATATATGGTTGTAACACTTAATTTTCAACTGATCCAAACTTTTGAAGATTAGTTGCGACCATATTTGGAACCGTATCTCCAGAGCCCAAAGGCCCTTCAGTGGTTAAGAACAGCAGATCCAAACTGCACCTTTGCGTTTTTAAATCACAAAACATGTTTTGAAATTAACTACAATTGCCTACAGTATAAGGTTTCAAAATAGAACTATGCTCTTTGGTTTATTAAGTGCAATTTATCAGTTCTTTATATTTGAGCAAAATAAAGAGGTCATTACATTATTTTGCCATATAGTCTAGCTTAAAAGTTAAAAATTTATATCAACATACACGTCTAAGGTTTGGCACATTTTCTGTCATGATAAAACAAAATCTGTTGTCCAAGTAAAACAATGTAGAGATTTGATGTTTGGGCTTTCAAATAATGATGTGCCATCATAATTATGCACTTTCAAATTCTTCACTCTTATAGATCTTACTTGTTACCACAAGTGTAAATTCTTGCCAAGTAGTTTTCTTCACCTATAGTAGGTAAAGAAAAGTAAACAATAAAGTCCTCGATCTTTAAAAGAATTAGGGAAATATCAAAAATGACCCTAACAAAGGCCCACATTTCAAAAGTAATCTTGACATTCTGGAAATATCAAAAATAGGCTTCAGCGATCATTTCAAGAAATGGTTGTTCACTAGAAAATTAATAAGCTCTGAGAAATAATTGCATATGTGAGCATCTTCAATCCATCTAGCATAAAGGCATGGTATATCAATCCCAATTTATTAATAGCAAATAGATAATCACACAAAAATTATACGACTTGAAGGGCATGAAAATTCTCATTCTAAAAATGTAATAAAATTTTGGTTTGGCCATTGCATGATTTAGATATAGCACATCAAATGTTAGCTAACTTCCAAAAAACTTAGAGGCATCTCCAAATCAAGCCCCAATAAGGAAATTTTAGTAAAGGGGTTGGTATAATTGTTGTTCACTTCACCAAAATTTCCTTATTTGGGCTTGATTTGGAGATGCCTCTAAGTTTTTTGGAAGTTAGCTAACATTTGATATGCTATATCTAAATCATGCAATGGCCAAACCAAAATTTTATTATGTTTTTAGAATGAGAATTTTCATGCCCTTCAAATCATATAATTTTTGTGTGATTATCTATCTGCTATTAATAAATTAGGATTGATATACCAAGCCTTTATGCCGGATGGATTAAGGATGCCTACATACATGCGATTGTTTCTCAAAATTTATTTCTAGTGAACAACCATTTCTTGAAATGATTGCTAAGGCCTATTTTTGATATTTCTAGATTGTTAGGGTTACTTTTGAAATATGGGCCTTTGTCAAGATCATTTTCAATATTTCCCCAAAAAATTACTTGTCCCTACAAGTGCCCAAGTTATGTCAAAGCTTGGCCACTCATACTTGGTCAAATTGATCCAAGCAAGCGGTCTTCATTAAGCCTAACTTCAAGACTTAAAAGGCGGGACAAGGTTTGGTGAATGACTCTATTTTGTGAGCATAAAATGTTGAGCCATGAGGTGTGAGCCAAGAATCTAGGAGCAAGAACCAATTTTGAGCTCAAAATCAATGAATTTATAAAAAAAAAGAAAAAAACAATTCAAGAGGTGAAAGTTTAAAATGCACAACAATAATGCTCTATGTATAGGATTATAGGTGAAATATAGTGTTTTGACAAACATTTAGGCTCACTCCTCACTGCTCATGATATAACATTCCTCAAGGTTTGCTTTACCCTTGTGCATGAAACCCACCTAATTCTTCTACCTTTTGCTCCTAAAATTGTGTTGCCTCTAACGTTGTGGGGACTGGGGAGCAATAGCACTTCAAAACTGGATAAAGAGGAGGACAAAAAACACAAATCTACTTAAATACCCCAAATCCAAACAAAAGGGGATATTTTGAATACCTGCCAAAGTGGTATGTGAACTTTTATTTTCCTAGAAGTTGGTGACTTTTGGGCTCAATCTGAATGAAGAATGGAGATAAGTTTCAAGACTTATACACAGCGAGAATTGGCTAGGCCCTCCATATTGCACACGGATGGAGAAGCTCTCTTGCAATGTCCTTAGATTTGGTGAAAGAAAGTGAATAGTAAAATTCTCATAAAAATCATGCATGTCACTACACAAGCACAAGTTTTGTTGAGCAATTTCCCTCACCTATGGTAGGTGAAAGAAAGTGAACAATAAAATCAAGTTCTTATCAGATTGTTATATCACCTGGTAGTTGAAAAAGTCCTTTGATAAAATTTGCATGATATACAACTTTGTTATTCCAACTTCGAAACCCCTGTTTATACACTATTACACATACATAAAACTGAAGTCATAAAGAAACATTTTTGTTCCTTCTCTCTCTTTATTTGTCTTCTTCATTTATTTCTTGTTTATGCCATTGAAGAGCAACACAAAATTTATGTCAACATAACATGACATTCAACTTTGCCACAACACAAAAACACACAGTTCCCCAAACTTACTTTAGGTCAATTGCATTGTGTATTTATTGTTTTCCTCTAAAGAATGCATGTTACTTTTGGGATAATTATGTTTTTTTTGTAGCGTTACATTATTTTTACAAATATTATAATACTACTTCTGCCTTTATGACCCGTAATTTCAAGGTTAAAAATTTGGAAATTGTTATTTTTTGCATGATTATAAGCGCAAGGACCTTCTTGTATTGCCCAACATCTCACAAATGTAGCCATTTTGTATCTAGCAAATGTGAAAACCACATTCTCAAATCTGAAATTTTAGCATTTTTACTAGTGTTTTTGACAATATGAGCTAATCATTAAAACCAACTTTGGGATCACTATTGAATATTTAATCCTAAATTTCTTGCTAACACAAGGAGAATGTAAAAACAATACGTCGGGTTTAACTATTTTGGCAAGGCACCCTCCAATACTTATGCCTAGTTGAATGAAAAAGAGTGTATACTAAGGGAAGTGCATCCAATTAGGACACCTTTATATTTAAATGCAACACTTCAAAATCTTGCAAAAAAAAAAAAAACTTAATCATTTTGAATATGTACACCACCTCAACATCAAAACTTGTGTTGGTTTTAAATTACCAATTACAGAGATTTGAATTCTAGTTACTTTAGCTAAGTACATCCAAGGTGATTTATTTAGTGTGTTGGTATCATTTAAACTTTCCAACAAGGGCGTTAAATTTTTTGGCAATTACAATAAAAATATTATGTTAGAGGATTAAAGTGTTGTATTTAGACATCATTAGTTTATTTTTAGTGCATATGCAAATATCAGTACATTGGTGCTTGGATAAGGTCAACACTTTGGGCTAGAAAGCTATGTTAACTAAATCCAAACATTGATCATAAACAAGTGCTTTGTTTGCATTACTTTCCTTGGTTTTGGTGGTTACAAATTTGGAGGTGCTTTCCCACTTATGTTTCCAATTCACAAACTAGAGGCCTTTCTATTTGATGAGTCAAAGTGATTGTTGACAAAGCAAGCATTGATCATAAGCTAACTAAATGCCTTTCTAGTTGATGAGTCAAAATGGTTGTGGACAAAAAGCTAGCGTGGATCATACGCTAACTAGACGCCTTTCTAGTTGATGAGTTAGAATGGTTGTTGACAAAAAGCTAGCGTGGATTGTACGCAAGAACTTGATATTAATAAAGCTCATAATACACAATATGGACAAAATGGAGTGGGACCGTGATCTTATCTAATTGTTTTTGTTACAAAAGTTGATATTAACCATAAGAGAAGTAATAGCAAGTTAACTTGCTATAAAACCAAACATGGTTTCAACTTTTTAGATTTGGACCATAACTTTCCCATCAAATTAATGTAACCGCATGCTTATATTTACGGCACAAGTGAAAGGACGTCAATATACTTTTTACATTCTCCAAGTTATATTGGAACAAGGGTAAAACATTCAAAAAATCTTGCTTTATGATATATACTTGTTTTTATGAATTTCTTATGAAATTCTTGCTCTTTTGTTATTTCCACAATTGAAAATTAAAATGTGCAATGAAACTTCCCAGACAAAACATCCATGTGAATTGACATTCTTGCCTTTCTAACTGCATGGGTATGGTCGTTTGTACATAGTTGGAATATATCTTGCGTAAATATACTCATAGTTTAATTTATTTCATAAATATTAGAGAAATAATCATAAGATTTTTTTTTAAAAGAAGTTTCTTTGTATACAGTTTTGCAAAAATTCATTAAAAATGTGATGATACAATCTTCAAATTATAATGATCAATGTTGAACCAAATTGTCAAAAATGTTTATCCGTAGTGGAGTGATAGTTAAGTATCTTTCTAACTATTTTTATGATACTTTGGTGAAGAAGGGAACTTTAACCCATTGACACCCTAAAGGACCAAAAGTGTCCTTATATAATTGTGTAGTCACTTTGAAGGATCAAACTTTATTTTTTTATATTTTTGCTGTAAATTATAATTATCAAGGTATTCAAGTGGTTCATACAATTGAAGTAATAGCAAAGCAAGCCTCACAATGTACAAGTGCCTAGAGAGCCTCAATTGAGTGTAACACCGTACAAGGCGAGGTGGCAGACAATGTCTTGCACTTGGTTGCAAGCAATTAGTACCTATTGCAAGCTTGTCTGGGAGTAATGACAAAGCAAGCCTGACATTGTACTAGTGCCTAGAGAGCCTCAATTAAGCGTAACCCCATACAAGGCCAGGTGGCAGACAATGTCTTGCAGTTGGTTGCCAGCTGTTAGTACCTATTGCAAGCTTATCTGCTTGTACTCTATGGTGGCTGGAGATTGGCGGTTGGAGGCGGCTAGTACTTATTGCAAGCTTGTCTGCTTGTACTTTGTGGTGGTTGGAAATTGGCATACGTAGGTTCAAACAAGTTCTAGACCTCTATTGTAGCAACCCTCACCAACTATGTCAATCCCCATTCCTTATGCAACATCAATTTGAAACCTCAAACTTAACAATCAAAGAAGTATAGCCTTCAATATCTTGCAAATGTGTGCATTCATATCTAATCTTGCTACTCAAAAAATGTGAGATGAAAGATGGGTTTTTAAAATTTTGTAAAATCATTAAACAACAACTATTTGCTAGAAAATGAGAATTTGCCATCACATATTATTCGACCAAATGTTATAACCTCCCATCCGTCCCAAGGTCAATCATTCCCAAATTTGCAAGTCATTTTCTAAATAATCCCATTTTTTTCAAGTGTCACTTTTGTGAATCATTCAAATGACCAAGATACAATGCATCAAAGTTATAAGTCTGCCTTAACCCTAACTTTAATGAAAATAGTCGAGTTAAGGGTGCAATCTAGGGTTTACAAAAAACCAAGAAAAAAAAAAGAGCAAAGGGTTTGAGTTTAAAAAAAAACGATTTGTTTTTTGAAGCACTTAGACACTACCATGACGCTGGGATGTTTTATGTTTATTTTCACACCATCTACAAAGAACCTTTGAGATTGTTTTATTTGCCTAAAAGAATTAAAAAACTAACATTTTGGTCCTTGACCTTATGAAGTAAAGTGTTAACCTTGGTTTTAACCTCTATGTACTTGAAGTGGAGGCCATACATGGTCAAAAAATGCTTCGTACACAATAATGCATTTAACCTCTAAAGGCCCAAGTGGTCCCTCAAGGGTCAAGTGGGGTTTTGGGCATGTACTTACAGCTAAATTATTTTATGAGGTTTTTAAATTTTTTTACAAAAACGGGGAATTCAAAGACTTGCATGGGCATCTAATTTTTTTTTTCATTTTGACATTTATTGAAGAAGTTAAAAATGAGTTCCTAGAAAGCAAGGGAGGGCGGGCAACCCAATTTTTTTTTTTCAAAAATTACATTTAAAAAAATTAAAAATATGAAATAGGTTTTTTAGAATTACATATACATGGGGGGCTTTGAATCATTCAAATTTGATAGATGAGATGAAAGTTATGAGCAGTTTTAGTTTGTTGGTAGGTGTGGTTTTTCTCAAAACCACACCTACTTGTAAACTGAAACTTCTCATAACTTTCATCTCATTCATCAAAATTGAACAATTAAAAGCTCCCCACGTATATGTGATTCTAAAGAACCTATTTCATATTTTTATTTTTAAAATTTACAAATTTTGAAGAAGTTTTTGGGCAGCTTGCCCTCTCTTATTTTTTGGAACTTTATATTTAGCTTCTTCAATAAATGTCAAAATGAAGAAAAAATTAGATACCTCTGCAGATTTTTGAATTCCTCATTTTCCTTAAAATGTTGAAAAATCACACAAAGTAGTTTAGCTGTAAGTGCATGCCCAAAACCCCACTTAGCCCTTGAAGGGCCACTTGGGCCTTCAGGGGTTAAGATTCTTGAATTGTTATTGTAGTGCCCAATTTTTCTATTTTAAAAATATGATGAGTTCACCAAAATTTTCAAAGTGTTGTTCAAAAAGTATCTTTTGTAATAGATTCCTTAGTTCTTTGCCACCAAGTGCAAACATAAACTTGAACATCTTTTGTATAAAAGAAAATCATTTTAGAGAGAATCGATTCAACATGTTTCAAAGAATTGAAGTCACAAAATAGGTGATATTGCCTCATATGCAGTAGGGGACTTGGGTTAAAGTTGGTATAAGATAAAGAAACAAAGACATGTATGTTTCATGAATTGTCTTCATCCAAATAATATGCATGAGTTTTCGGGAGGCTCAGTCCATGTGATGTGGCAAAATTTGTTTCTGTTTGGAACTTGTCCAGAGACTACACTTTAATATTGTATTAGTCAAATAGAAAAAATCTTGAACATTATTTTGAGATAACATTGTCTTCGTTCTAAAAGTAGAAAACCAATGCAGCATCAAAATAGGACCAAATTGCTTCAAGAATTAGCTTTGCTTAAAAATAAAATACTAATAAAAATAGACGGATACTCTTGTTCTTGGGCATGCTAGAAAACAATTTCTTGAATTTTTTCTAGACTTATATTTATAGATATAAAAAAAATTCTAATCTTTCCAATCACTGTAACGTGGGGACATTGGAATGTAAAAACTAGTCCCATTTTTATTGTTTGTTTTGATGATTCTGGTCAGCTTTGATCATTATTACCTAAAGAGTGATATGTTGGATCTTGATGAAATGTTGTATAGTAATGCACAATAAAATACTCTTAAATAACCTATGACTATATCCATAAATAGTGTGAAAACAAAGGAGTTCTAAACATGTTTTTGTGTGCAAGAGTCATTTCATTGCCTTACATAACTTTTGGACAAAGCAATTTGCATTTAATGCTTTGACAAACAACCAACTTTTATATGCTCCTAAAACAGTTCTTAGGTGAAGATTTAGACTCGTGCATGTAAGCTTACTGTTTTCCTCTTCCATAAGATACATTAGTAAACAAAGACATATTTTTTCTTGTGTGCACCAAAAGAGTTCTCATTGTTTGAAAGCTCCTACTGTACTAAGTTACAAGATACACGCGTGGGACAAAGAATGGGCTCAACCCTTATATCCAATTATAAAACTAGTTGAAATAGCACTAAAGAGAAGGGATATCATGGCGTGAAAAAAATGCAAGGTTTTCTGGTTTTTCGGTTTTTTGGTTTTAATTTGGAATTTCAAAGGTCAAACAAGACATAAGGTAGTCTGCTCATGAACCATCCATGCATTAAAACAGCTCATCTTCTCAAATGTTCTCTTGCTATACATGTTTTTTTTCATAGGTTTTCAAAATGTACAAGGAGTGTACAAGAGGAGGTGGGCGGTTTTAAAAACCTATAGCCTTTCCACTTCAAAATTTCATACTTGATTCCACAAAGCTCCAAAAAATATGAAGTAACTTGGGTTAGATGTCAATTCTTCTTGCCTTTCAAGGAAAATTTACTAAAAAATAGTCCAAAAAGTTTCACCTCCCCAAAATTCAGTTTCAGCCCTTAGATGGATGGTTTATGAGCACACTACCTTACCTTAGAATGTATGCAACTCAGAGCATCTGCACTCTTTTCTACTAAAGCATGACAATCACCATATTTCAAAGATAAGTGCTTCAAAACCTTCAAATAGGGATTCAATCCAAGCAAGTGAAGAA
Source organism: Ulota crispa (assembly GCA_963920765.1). NCBI lineage: Eukaryota > Viridiplantae > Streptophyta > Bryopsida > Orthotrichales > Orthotrichaceae > Ulota > Ulota crispa. The sequence goes on along the minus strand of OY987242.1, from coordinate 4,982,890 downwards.
ATGGTTCTTGAAACTAATATTCATCCTAAGTTAAATGAGCTTTATCTCATGTTGCATTTGACAATTGATCAATTGACTATTTATGAAGCACATATGATGAGTAGCCTTTAAGGAATTGGCCAATTTTTACCAAAATCTTACCTCAATTTGTGACTAGCTACCATACCATTAAAAAAATAAGGTTAAAAAATGGATGAAATTGCCAAATACTCCCCAAGCAAACACTAGCTAAATTTGCCAAAAATTGGATGAAAATCACCAGTATTAGTATATTTTATGGATGAACATACACCATTCATTAATTCTATCCATTTCTATCTGATTTTTCCTTACTTGCTTGCATTGCTAGGTGAGTATATATTGTGCAACCAACAAAAAAAACAAAATTTAAAGGTTGATGGTGAGCAACTGTGGGGGACCAGGCGTTTTGAGGGCTTTTCGAAAATAGATGTAAACTACACGGTAAACTACTAACACGTCAAATTTGGCAAGTATGGGTACGGATGCTCTCACATAAATATAAACAAAAATCATGTAAAAACCCACCTATACATAGTAACTTCCATCCAAGTATTGGCAAACCCAATATTTTTTCAAGAGGTATTTGGCGGGTTCATCCACTTTCTTCTCGGAAATTTTAATGTTGACAATTACCTTACATAAAAGAAAAGTAAGGTTTTGACGAAAATGATCCAAACCAAATCAGCAGAAAATAATAAGGGTAGTTACACCTTTTTCACCCGGTTCTCAATCTTTAAAAAAAAATACCTAGCACTCACTTCTGCAATTGTAAAGGCTCCATTTTTCGAAGGCTGAGAAGTTTTTATCTTCACCTACACAAGAGAATGGGCGTGAAATTTTTTAAGCACATGATGATTTTATCAATGCGTGTTTCTTTTTCATTTAGCTCTTTTTATTTTCACCTTCTTTGTAGTTGGAGACCTTTATTAATGCGTGTCTCTTTTTCATCTTGCTCTTTTTACTTTCAACGCCATATTTGTTACTTTGGGAAGAAATCCCAATTTTGGGAATAAACTAGGTTCAAGGTGATCACCATAAACCAAGCTCCAGGTTCAAGCAACGTTTCTTTTGGTACACGTGCCCTCACCTGATAGGAGGAATTCGCAAGGGGAAAAATCTCAATGGCTTAAATCGAATCTAATACCTTCGAATCTCGCGTTTAAACGCCACTAAGAAAAACACTCAGTTTAAGGGGAAGTACAACTTGGGAATCTGATTTTCCCAATTTAATGAATACGGCACTTTTCACCATTCTTGTAGTTAGAGACCTTGAATATGTGAATGCAACTTGCTTTTTATCATATAACTATTTTTAGGTGAAACTTGCTCTCCATTCTGTTGCACCCATAAAAGGGGAGTCACACCTTCGTCAAGGAGAAATGCTCCCTTTTGCTCCTATTTCCACTCCACAACTTCTCATTCTCCATAGAAGTTTCATTCTCAAACAAAATGTGACTACCCCAATATATTTTAAGGAAAGTTTTATGGATACCCTTGAAATTTGCCATATTTATATAGATACCCCTCCTTTTTTGGAAATTGCACAAATACTCTTGGACCATCATTTTCAGGTGTTTGTTTTGTTATGCATGCTACTTCTTTCATGGCCAATGTTAAAGCAAGGACTACAATAAATCGGAAAGGAAACAACATGCACACACGGGAAAAAGAAATGGCATGCACAATAGAACAAACGCCTGAAAACTATGGTCCAAAGGTATTTGTGCAGTTTCCGAAAAACCAGGGATATATATACAAATATGGCAAACTTCAGGGGGTATCCATAAAATTTCCCCTAGAGCGGTGAAATTCCAAAGGGGACGAAGTTGAGAGCGGGGCGCGGGGAAGGAGGAGCAGGAACTGAGTTCCGGGAGGCACGAGCGACCTGGTGAGCAAGGGCTAAAAATAAGAAACAAGTAATAATAGAAGGTAGACCAGGGATGTGGGCAAAAGAGGCAACAAGCGAAAAGCAGGCGAACTGGTGGCGACGGGAACAGCTGCGTTGTCGCCGGAGAGGGTTGGGCCCTGGGCGTGTCTTATAAATGCGTCTCCGCCCTCTCTCGCCAGTCGTCTTTCCCTTCCTCGCAGTCAATTCATGCAGCCACCCCCGCCGCAGCCTCCCAATTCATTCTGCATTCCTGTGTTTTTTTTGGGTTTTGGTTTTGGTTTGTTTCGACCTTCCCCTTCACTTCCGTCACCTGGCGTTGTACATTGCACTGATTTCCTCGCTGGTGGTGTGGGAGGGGAAGTGTGCATGGGGATGCATGTGGATAGATGCCGGCGCCACCGGTGCGAGAGCTAGCTGAGTCCCTGATAATGAGCCCTGGTTTGCAACAGTGAACGCCTCGGTTAAGTTGCGCCATTGCGGGAACAGCGTGCCTGGGTGCGCGTGCGTGCTGCTTAGCTGCTGCAGCTGCGGCATCCACGACGACAGCCCCGGGCCCGGCAAATGGGTCTTGGTCGGCCTTGATCCCCCCTCGCCTCTCTCACAGTCCCCGCCCCTGCCAGCCTTGCGAGGCCGGTTCACGACGCCATAATTCATTGCAGTTGCCGCGTCTTGCCTGACCTCCTTCGCTGGCAGCAGTTGTTGCTGCAATCGATTCATCGGAGAGTGACAGTCTTCACGCACGCGTGCACAAGCTCGCTCGCTCTTGTTGTTGTTGTTGGTGCTGTTTCAAGAGCGTTTGACACCATGGAGATAGAGAGCGCGACGAGAATAGTAAGCTAGCATTGTTTGGGGACACGATCATTGGTTTGCAGAGAATTCTCTGTCCTGGGAGTGTGGAATTTTGGTGTTGCAAAAGGTTTGGATTAGGGGAAGGAGTGAAAGGTGGTTGGGGAAGCCATCGGGTCCCGAATGGCGGCACACCCAGTAGCGTCACCCCGGCACAATGCAGCGGATCTGACATGGGCGCTTGCGAACGCTGACACCACTCTTCGGAACGCCAGCTTGCTGTCGGCGCTGCTGCACAACTCGTCGCCGCTGCCGGCGATGTTCGTGGACCATGGAGAGGATCACCGGCCAAAGCTAAACCCCTCCAGCTACTGCGACGACCAAATCCCAGTCGTGGACCTCACGGCGCTTCGGTCCCGTGACGACGACTCGTCGGCACGCGCCGCCCTGGTGGCGTCCATTGCGGCCGCGTGCGAGAGTGTCGGTTTCTTCCAGGTGGTCAACCACGGCGTCGATCACGCACTGATCGAGCGCTGCGAGCGCGAAGCCCACGAGATGTTCGAACTTCCGCTGGAAGTCAAGGAGCGCGTGCATCGTCCTCCTGGAACCTCCTTCGGCTACGGTGCCAACACATGGGTGAATCAGACCGTCATGCACTGGGCCGAAAGCTTCCACATGCAACTCCATCCCACTTCCAACATCCGAGAGTTTTCGGGCAAACTCTTCTCCGAAGGCGATCCCTCCAAGTTCAGGTACCTTAAATTCCTTTGTTTTGTCCCATTTGCAGGGTACAGTAGGCATTTTTCACACCTATAACAGTGCGGTTTTTGGGAGAGATCACTTCGCCAAACTCTTCTTGGAACAGTTTTTTACCGCCATGTACGAAGGTGTCGTACAATCGTTCACCACTTTGAAAACCAACGTGGACAACCTCGTTCCCATTCATAGATTAGTGACCCCAGATGTTCAAGCAAGGCATGCTAATTGACGATCAATGAAGTGTCGATAGGAAGAGATGAGTTCCAGAGGTTGGTAGAGGAGAAGGGATCAGGTTTGGAGGATTCGGGGCTTAAGAAAAGGGTCGAATATCTTGCGTTGTTCGTTGTGCGTTGATTGTGTGCCTTCCTGTTGGTTTATAGCTCGACGGTAGAAGAGTACATGGCGGAGATTGAGAAACTGGCCCGGGAGCTACTAGAGCTTCTGACGGAAGGGTTGGGATTGGAGCGAGACCAGTTCAATCACTACGTGGAGAACGAGCGCATGATGTCGATGCGCTTCAATCTGTACCCACCATGCCCTCAACCGGAGCTCGCCATTGGGCTGCGCGCCCACACTGACCCGCATCTACTCACCATTCTACACCAAGACGAAGTGGCCGGCTTGCAGGTGCAGATCGACGACCAGTGGATCACCGTCAAACCCCGCCCTGATTGCTTCGTCGTCAACATCGGTGACCTCTTCCAGGTACTTCCTACTTTCCAGCACACTCTTTGCCCTCATTCTAACGCATTTTGGTACCAAATCTTTAACCTCAAGTGCCTCAACGTCCAACAACGTCCACTTCGAGCGGAAATACTCAACAACAAGTATTGATACAATGAAGAAACCATGCTTTACAATCCTTTACAAACATCTGTGCAAGTTGGAGACTAAGCTCTGTTGAATTGGCTGCAGGTTTTGAGCAACACGCGGTACAAGAGCGTATTACACAGAGCAGCGGTGAATGCCACTTCCAAGCGGTTATCGCTGGCGTGCTTCTTGAATCCACCTCTGAGTGCGACGGTGGAGGCGCCGCAGGAGCTCATTACAACGGAGCGCCCTCAGAAGTACCGCCCTTTCACGTGGTTGGAGTACCTCTCCAACGCTTACAAGTTTCACCCCGCAACGGGCGGTGAGCGACATGAGAGATTCTTCTTGAGATGATGCATCAAACGTTCTCTCCGGGCTACTCGCATTTCCACCTCCCATCCCTTCTGACCATCTCTCACGGGAACAGACACATGCCAAATAGACAATGCCAAACATACCAATGCCAATCACAAGTACATCCCAGAACGATCAAGACACGCTCATGATCCCAAAACCAATTCCGTTTTTAGGTTCTGAACCAACGCCGAGAACCAAACACAAGCACACATACACAACGTGAGAAATCTTAGCCGAAGCTTGTTCAGATCAGAGCTCATCAGCAAACACCTTGCAGTTGTCATAGAACTACGTGCAGAAGATCGCTCAAGCATTAGGGTTCTCGAGCACTAGGGGTTTAGGGCAGTTGGGGTTTAGAGCATGAGGGGTTTAGAGCATTAGGGGGTTTAGAGCATTAGGGGGTTTAGAGCATTTGTGAATGTGGAGCCTCGCATTTGCGGGGTAGGGGTAGGGGTGGGGCATCCCTTGCTTTTGCTGTGCTTTGCTTTGTAAGATATGTAATTTCTCAAGAGGGGGTTGGACATGGAGAACCAATGGGATGTTTGATCCCAATTTTTGAATAAAAGCCATCATTGTCCTTTCAATTGGCTTTGCCTTTCTTCACAGATCCGGGTGTATCATAACTGCTTCTTTGCTTGGCTTTTTGTGGTCTGATCGTGGAAAAGGTTGTTACATGCTTAATTGTGTTCAAGAGTTGTGGATAAAATGCTCCGGTTCTAGTAGAGAGCAACAAAAAACATAACAATCCTCCCTCTTTACGGTAAAAAAACAAAACTTTTAACATTTGTGTTGAAGCTACAAATATATCACAACATCTGTAATCGAGAAAAGTCCCAATAAAATATTTCTTGTTCTTAACCGCTAAAGGACCAAAGTCTCCTGGGGACTTTTGAGATTTTGGGCAAGTACTTATGGCTAAATTACTTTGTGTAATTTTCTGAAACTTTTATGGAAGATGGGGAATTCAAAGATTTCTATGGGCATCTAATTTTTTCCTCATTTTGAAATTTATTGAAGAAGTTAAAAATGAATTTATGATAATTTTAGTTTGGCGGGCAGCCCAAAAACTTCTTTAAAATTTGCATTTTTAAAAAATAAAAATTCAAGGTTAGTTCTTTAGACTTACATATATGTGGGAAGCTTTGAATCATTCAATTCTAATTGATGAGATGAAAGTTATGAGAAGTTTTAGTTTGCGGGTAGGTGTGGAGAATCGCAAAACAATGCCTACACGCAAAATAAAACTTCTCATAACTTTCATCTCATCAATTAGAATTGAATGATTCAAAGCTTCCCACATATACGTAAGTCTAAAGAACTAACCTTAAATTTTTATTTTAAAAAAATGTAATTTAAAAAAAAAAAATTGGGCTGCCCACCAAACTAAAATTCTCATAAATTCATTTTTAACTTCTCCAATAAATGTCAAAATGAGGAAAAAATTAGATGCCCACAAAAAATTTTGAATTCCCCATCTCCCATAAAAATTTCAAAAAATTACACAAATTAGTTTACTCATAAGTACATGCCCAAAATCCCATTTATCCCCAAAAAGGGGACTTGGTCCTTTAGGGGTTAAATGGCAAAATTGCACGTTTCATATTCGGACCAGTGGTCAAATTTGTCAAATTTCCCCGTAAACTCAGAAATTAGACGAAGCCAATAACATTGGCAAGTACTACTTTTTCCTTTAGAGTGTCAAAATGTTGTTATTAAAAAGATTGCTTGTATTTTTGCTTTACACACTAAATATTTGCTTTTGTTGAGAATGGTGAACAAAGTGCTTACAAAAAAGAGCAATCAGAAAAATTTCAAAATTATTTCATGACAAGCGAAGGCTTCTTTCATTTCTTAAATATGTTCAAATATCCATTATCAGATGGACTATTTTGGATCAACAGTAGAATATTCAAAGGGAAAATTTCATGGATACCCTGAATTTTGCAATATATTCATAAAAACTCATGCTTTTTCAAAAATATCAAAAATACCCATGGACCAAAAAATTTAGGCGTTTGTTTTGTTGTGCATGTCACTTCTCTTTTTCCTTTATATATACACATAACAAAAAAGAAGTAATATGCACACCAAGGGAAAAGGAAGGGACATGGATAAGAAAATAAATGCCTAAATTTTTTGATCCAAGGATATTTGTGCTATCACTAAAAGAGCAAGGATATCTATGAAAATATTGCAAACTTCAGAGTTATCCATGAGATTTTTCCAATATTCAATAACCTAGTCAATCAAGAAATTTTAATTTAGGTTTTTGATTTCATTTAAACAATCTACTTATAGTTTGTATTCTTACGGCCATAAAACGTATATTTATATATACTCTTAATTTACAATTGATATTAAGCATACCATTTGAATGTCATGCACTTTATTTGATTTCTTCATTTTTGCAAGGTTATTGCTTCTACTATTTAGATCATAATTCCTATCCACTATTGGTACTTTACTCAAATGAACTTTTGAAAAATGATTACCTCTTCATTTTTAGCTAGAGAGTTTCCTATTTCCACATCAACAAGTCTTCCCTACTTCCTTCAGAGAAACAAATCACCCACAATAAAAAGAAATTGTCTTTTTTTCTCATCAAATACCTTATGTTTATAGGTACTTGTACCTTAATAAGTTGCACAAATATGGTAAGCAAATTGGCTTGCCTGAGTTGCCTCTTTATTCAATTCTAAATATATTGTTTACAGTAAAATCTCACATGGATGGGAATGTTGAGATCCACCATCTTGCGAGCTTTTAAATTCTTTTCAACTTCACTAATAAAAATATTTAGAGTTGTGATAGATATAATATTATTTACCCTATCATTTAACTAACTATAATTCTTATTTAGTGAAAAATTATAATTTATAATTTATGTTAAGAATTAGTATTACTTTTAAATACTAATTTTTGCAAACTAAACTATTATAGTGCTAAATTTAAAAATTTGGTGAAAATCTAATTGACACATAGTGTTTTTGTTGACATTTTATGTTGAATACACTGTAGTATTGTTGACATTTTGTATTACAATATGTAATTAGTATTGCCCACATAGAATTTGGTCATTAGTGTAGTGATATACTTGACCTAATGAAGACCTTGCTATTAATTATTTGGTCTTTCAAATTGTTTATCTCTATATTGTTTTTGGGCATTTTTATATTTCCACGTCAGCAATTTTTTTCAATTACCACCCAGATTCCTTTCAAGTTTTATTTTTGTTTTTTACTTCGTATAAATGCCATAACTTGCTCATACCTAGATTAGTTGCACAAATGTGGTAACCAAGTGGGCTTGTAAATCTCTTAATCCAGCCCTAAATTTGCAGTGGGTGACGTGTCCGGGCAGGGGAGGGAATGGTGAGGCAGACTCCTTTATGAGTCTAAAGTCAAAAGTGCCCGCGTTGCCTACTCCACGAACTGTAGAGGAGGTGAAGGAGGGCAGGCAGGGAGATGCCACACCAGTGAAAATATTTTGGATGGAGTGGCTTAGCTTTTTTTCTAATCAAAAAATGGTTGAGTAGCAAGGATGGCTATATTTTTTTTACAGATGTAAAGTTAGATGTTTTTCACTTTTCATCAAAGTTAAATCTCATGACGGTTTTGTGAGAAATTAAAATATTGCACTAGTAGGATGAGGCGACATCAAGTGGAACCCTGAAATCCTACTCCCAAACCTATGTATAAAAGTTGGTTAAATATTTTACATTTTTTCAAAAAATACTATAGAACAATTAGTCACACCAATTTTGGTGTAGGGTATGTACACCCATAAGCACCACTATCCCCATAATTGTCACCTCTGAAATCTTGGAAAATCTATGGAAGTGAATAGATGTAATGACAAAGATGTACAACATATGAACATGAAATCTTAATAGTGGTTATGGATGCAATGGCAGTTTGCTTTTTAAAAATTGACAACTTATTCTTACAGTATCCAAATAATACATTCAAAAATGCAAACTTATTATTTTTCTATTCCTAACAAAATCCTGTAATTTGCTAGCTGTTTACTGATACTCATTATGTTCAAAACCTTTAGTTTGACGCTTATGGGTGTACTGTACATACCTTAGCAAAAAAACGATAATTAACACAAAACGTTTTCACTGGATGCCACTCTGGCCAGGCCACCGGTGGGCAGTAGCAAGGGCAGGGCAGGGCTGGGCAGGGCTACAGTCCAGGCAGAGCAGCGCTGGTGTCAGTTGCCCTTTCGCTGGTGATGTTCCATCAAGCTCTCCAAGCCCCAAGATGCTTCCTCTCGAGGGACCCTACTTTCTCTCTCATTTGTTGTTATTCTCACCAAAATTGTGGCACTTTTTCCCATTATGGATTTAGGTTATCTAAACATTTAGGTTGTTTTAACATTTAGGTTGTCTTAACCCCGGAGTGCCTAGAGTTATTTTAAGATTTAGGAGAAAATGGAGGTTTAATGGCCACCATTGCTTGGAAAATTACATTCAGAAAAAGTGATCGCAAGATTTGAAAAAGGACTACCTTCTTTGCTAATGGGGACCAACCATGACTATTTTCACCGTACGGACTGAGAGAAAAAGTGAGATAAAGTTTGTGGGACCATCAATAGTATAATGTTGACTAGGTGCTCAGGGGCTAACCCCTGAGCACTTGAGCCGATTTCACCAAAATCAGGGTTTTTGGAGACCAATAACTTTGATGCATTGTATCTCAGTCAATTGGATGATCCACAAATAGTGACCATTGAAAATGATGGAACACCTACTTAGAAAATGGCTTGCAAATTTTGGGAACATTTCACTGCAGGAGATGGGAGATTATAACATTTGATCAAACAACATGTAATGACAAAATCGCATTTTTTGGTAGGTAGTTGCTATTTGATGATTCTTACAAAATTATATAAACTCCTGATTCATCTTAAATTTTGTGAGCAGCAAGATTAGATGTGAATGTAGACACTTGTAAATTATTGAAGGTTGCACTTCTTTTTATGTCAAGTTTGAGGGCTTCAAATTGCTATTGCACAGAAAACAATGACCAGCACAATTGGTGACAATTGCCATGATAAGGATCTTGTACATGCTTGAACCCTTGCCAACAACTTTCCTGCTACACAAAGTTTACACAAGGAAGTTTAAAAGGAATATTGACCGGTTGCAACTTGTAAAACCTTGCTTGCCACCATGCCCCCGTTGCCTTGTACGGTTTAGGGTTTAGATTTTGCAATTTGACTTGTCCATTATGATTAAGTTTGTAACTTTGAGCACAACTTTATGTTTAACTTGCCAAAATCTTATTAAAAAACAATTATATTTATATTACAAAATTTGGTCATAATCATCCCAACATTAAGACCTCTATAGAAGGAATTTTGTAGCTTTTTGGAGATACTTGTTGGAAGAACGTATGTGTGTATGGATGTTTCTTACATCCCCGTGCAATCCAATCTCAAAAATTCATCACCAATATTTTTTAGTTAATTATCATGTAAAACCTTGAATTTTTATGTAATTTAATACAAAAAATATATTTTTTATTTTTAGGAGTTGAAATTTGGTATGCTTGATGGGGGTTGCATAAGAATCCAACACCAATGATGCAAAATAATAAATTTTCAATTGTACTCTATATGTTAGGCACAGTTCTTTGAATGGCCTAACAAGGTGTTCCCAATCTTTTTGTCCCCCCACTGTACATATCATCCCCTCTCCCCCTGTTTCATAGAGTAGCCAAATGAATTTTAATGGTGAAGCCACATATTAGGAAGAGCACTAAAATTCACTCTGTTCTTATTTCTTTGACAACCTTTTTGTGCGATGAGGGTGAAAAAGCTTTGCTTTGCTTTTCCAGATGTCAAAAGTTGAAAGATTTTAGAAATTTTATCATCACAACTGTGAACTTGGGAATTTTGAATTCACGTTTGGATTTGAAACACTTGATTTAGGTTAGGAATCCTAAAAGGAAACTAAAATTACCAACTCCAAAATAGGGAGAGATACTTACTTTTACTCCTGTTTGTAAAAAATTGAACTTTTTCACTTTAACCCCACCGAAAGGCCGTCATAGCAATTAAGACAAGCGTGAGTTTTAGTGAAGTTCACATATTTGTACGCTCATGATGATTGTGGATGAAAATCAATAACTCATACATACAAATTTCTATTTTGATGTCGTTTGTCAATTTGGCGGTTTTGTTAAGCACTTTATCAAAAAAGAGGGAGGTAGCAAAATCAAATTTTTACACATTTGTAATTATACTGTACTTAAATTGGGACAATTTAACACTGTTGCACCAGCGTTTTTTTTAACTGACACATTTTTTGTCAATCTGTCATGCAACTAGTAACTTTTCTTCCCTGGAAAAAATTGTCCTATGATAAGTGGACACGAAGTCATACTTTGTCATCTGTATCAATTAAAAAAAACCCTGTGTTGCACTCCTAAAAATAGAGTTTGTACTTTTTGAACAAGTTTGTGTTAACTTACAATAACTTGGCTGTTAACCCCAAAGCGTCATCAGGGACAAAAACTGTCCTCAACCAATTTTTGAGGTTAAATTAAACTTGACCAAATTACTATTTTTAGTAGATTACATTTTTGAAAAACTCTTTCTAAAGTTTAGTTTTAGCTTCAACAATCTAATTTTGCAAATGATTAGTTATGATTTTTCTATTCAAGATTTTGTGCACAGGAGTTCATTACAATCTTGACTTTATGTAGTGTTGAGGGCTCTTGGGAATGAGCCTCAAATACACTAGATCTTTGAGAAAAAATCACATTAGAAATTCATTTAAAAAACTGTAGAGTAGATTTTGAGAAGTCATTAATTGATTGGGGTTATACATGTTAGGCTCTTTAGCCTCATATTTTTTTGGTAACCAACTTTTTTGATTTGATATATGAAAAGAAGATTGAAAGACTTCAAATCACTTTCACAACTTTAACAAGCTCATGATTAAACATTAGAATCTTTCAATCCATAAGAGATATTGTTGTGTTTTCTTTTCTAATGTGATTTCTAACATGTCTAGTTTGATTTTACACGGTTACAATTCAAAAAGAATTGATACAACTTATCAAAATATTGACTTTTAGTTCAAATTAGAGAAAATTCCTAGAAACCCTGGAAATGCAATGTCACTTTCCGGTTAAACTACTTGATGCCAATCACCATAAGCTTTTAAAATTTGTATTACTAGTTCGTTATACACGCTATCTAAATATTGTCACTAATGGCCCCACATCTTGTACAGTTTACATTTGTTTTCCTCTCTTCCCTTGTTCTAGGCCAATCAGATATAATTTTTACAGAGCGTTTTGTATTTATATAGCTTCTAATGTCTGGTTTGCATTGCTCTGTCAAACCTGACTTGAATATATGTAATTTGGGTGTCTGATGCTGGTCTGGGGCATGTGGGAAATTTCAAAAATCTCGAACATTCCAGTCATTTCACGAAAACGTCAAAGCTATGTTGATTATTACTAAATATTTAATATGCATAACAAAATTCCAAAAAAATCTATCATTAAAAAAAAATGAGCATTGCAGTACCGGGGTCAATTTTGTTTCAATTCTCATGTTCTTCTAGTAGAACATTTTCAGCGAGTACACACTATTTTGGGGTATTTTGACTTTTTTCTACAATAATATACTTTCAAATAATTAGAACAGTGCTGAATAGTTTATTGTCTAATGGATGTAGAATCTCTGGCACAAAGTGTACTGAATGCCCATTATTGCTTATCCAAATTAGTCTTGGAGAAGACGACCAAGGGGCTCCCTACACGTGGATAATCTGGTTTTAAGGGGAAGTGTAAGAGACATAGAGCAAAATAGAAGTGGATCGGCTGAATCCTGATCAATCAGGAATATTGCACATTTTGGGTGCCGTGATTTTGTAGTATTTACTTCTGTGCTTTGAAGTGATAAATCTGAGATACTTATCTATAAATATAATTCATATTGTGGGAGTGTTTAAATACTAAACTTGACCCTTTAACTCCTAATTATGTAGCTAGAAAGTGGTTGCCAAATGCCACAATGCTACACGCAAAAAAAGGAAAAACATCATGGCCTATAGCTTGAAAAGCTGACATTTTTTTATTTTTTTATTTAAGGGCCTATTTTGAATTACTGACATTTGATGTATTTGCTTAGGGCCCTTTTATACTTCAAACTTAAAAGGTAAACTACCATCAGCTATTATTTTGGGCAAATTTTGGGTAGATTCTTACCACATGATGACGCTGGTTGCCTTATCGGCTTGGCCCGTTCGAAAAATGGGTTGGAGAAATCGATATAACTGCCAAATCTGCATCAAAGAAACGTTGAGTTTGCCAATATTTGAATGAAAGTCACAAGTAAATGCTGATTTTATGGATGAATGTGCACACAAGGATGATTATAACCATCATTTTCCTTACATGCATGAATTCTTAGAGCAGCTGCATTGCTTTCATTAAAAGGATAATGTGATTAGTGTTTTGGAGAATCATGAAGTGGGTCACTTGTAGTATCGTCTCCACCATTTCTAAAATATTCCTATTGCACACACGCTAACCCCTAGCCCCTTGCTATTGCTAGCATCTTTCAGCTTCTTCTTTCCAACCCCTTTGAATTATAATTAGAAGATTTTATTCCATTTGTGAGCTCTAGCATGGTCAAGAAAGACATCCACAATGACGTGAACAGAAGTTTGTATCACTTCTCTGTACTTTCTACAAATAAGTAGCAGCTATGTGGTGGAGACTTGAACTCTAAGAGTGTTTCCATGGGGGATTGAAACTGGAGGCGCCTCCAAGCTGACCTGGGTAGAACTAAGAAAAAATCTTGAAATCTTACGCAACATAGAGTTTAGAAAGCAACATCCGGTCAAGGGTCCATGCCTCCATGAATGCAAGTCAACTTTTATAGTATCAAAGGCGAGATGTCCAGGCCGGACCCCTCTAGCCCCCGCCTCATGGAAACTGGCCCTAAGAGCATCTCCACTAGTTGGCCAATGGAATGACATGCCATATGGCTCAACTCGGCCCCTTCATGAAGACTTGGCTCCTAATAAAATTCCCGTGTCCACTAGATCGCATCAAAGTGGATGCGGTATAGGGTTTGTAATTAAAAGATTTACCAAAATAAGCTAATTCTTGGGGCATCTTAGCCACATGAGCAAGGACTCGGTGGACAGGTTAGCAGTTTGAGAAATTGCTAAGAAAAACTATGGGGCCTCAGTAAGGGCGTGGTAGTGAAATTGTGTGGAATCCGAGACGTCACCAACCATGGAGGCAATAAATAGAAGTATCAGAGTCAAGATTTTAGCTCTTTAGAAATGCAAACTACCCCGGCAGATGACAGTGCCCAAAGCCTTTTTGATGCGGCTGGGCAAAAATCTGCCATCGCCGTGTCATTGTTGGACATTGTAAAATTCAAATCGACCTTTAGGCAACAGGAGGTCATAGGCTGGTGGAGATGCTCTAAGTCCTCCCGCTAAGGTGCATGTTAAGTCTACCTTTCTGTGTGCTATCTTTCTGTGTGCTGTGGCGTTGCTCTTAGCTACTAGATCTATGGAAAGGCCAAATAAAAATAGAATGAAGAATCCAACCTATCACCACCGGTGTTTTTTCAAAGTATCATGGTAATATTCTTGAGCACAACAAAATCCATCAAGTAGCCATTTTTGGACAGAAATCGGTTTTCATCTACATGTGTTTACTATACTCATTCAAATATCAGGATGTTGTCACCATTTTAACAGTTATCATCCATCCTTGGATGATAAATAACCATGTTTTTGGATCCCAAAGAAGGTTTTTTTTGGAAATACCTCCTAAAGTTTCGCCTATAGCCAAAGTTTTGCTAGTAAAATTGACCCCAATCATCACTCACTTCAAAATCACTCCTTCATGTAAAAATGATACACATTCTTATTTTAGAATTTACATAGCCAGTATTGAGTATCGAGTGGTTGTTCTTATGTTCATTTCAATAAACCTTTCTTTTCCTACATGCATCAAAATTTACGAAGAAAAATGAACCTCCAGTGTATAGGCGACATTTGTTTCCAAAAACGAGGAAAGGAAAAAAAGTACAACCTTGTGTGTTTGCATTTTTGTGATCTTACACTGTAAGTGATATTGTATATTTGAGTTTGAATAAGTTTTAAGTACAACTTTAGTAGGTTTTCAAATCTTGATCTTCCTATAATGCATACTAATACATACTTGAAATACACCTTGTATGAATATTAACTTTTACATTCATGTGGAGTGTGCAATGTGTTTCTTTGGTTTTAATTTTGATGATAAGAAGCGTTTTTTAGAGCCTGACATTTCTTGTGTTATAAAATTTATTTTAAAACATATCATTTGAATGTACATCACTGTATCTTCAACTCCTCATGTACAGTACAGTACATGGTCAATTTGATGTAAGAAAAGTGGAGTTTAGCGTAGATCTGATTGAGTTATCCTTCTACGACTAGATGTTGGGGCTCAAGTCAATTTTCTATTTAAAATGTTATATATTATAACCATTCCATTCAATTTTAAAAGTCCTGGAAAAACTCGGTTCTAAACCCCTAAGAGTCTATACGAGGATGAAGTAGCTAAAGAGATTATGGTCTTAAAAGATTCCCAAAATAGGATTTTCATTTTAACAATTTTTTTTACTTTTTTTATTGTTTATTTTATCTTGACATGGTTTAGAGCTTTACATAAAAAGCATGAAGAATTGATAAACAAACTAGTCACACATTTAAGAAATAAAATAAAAAACTGATTTCTAAGTATAATTGGTTGTAATTCATCGGTTTCATATTACTTATACATGTCTTATAAGTGTTTGAAAAAATTTATCCTCAAGTGGATGGATGGTGGTTTTATGAGCGTTAAAATTTTGATTAGTTTTAATGGAATCCGATGTGAAACAAGTTGAGCCAAAGTTTGAAAATCCTACTCTTACAACAAAACATAACTCTCATTAACTGCTTGAGTGAAATAGACATTTTTGATATGATGAAATAGTCCCTTATAATCATATGTGATTCAAACATTCAAAGACACAATTTGAATTTCATGATTTCTAACATTATTGAGTAGATAGTATGTTGTATTGATTTTTAGTTGTTCACTTGTTTTAAACATTATTGTTTAAACTTGTCATTTTCAAACCATGATTTACTGTGTAACATTCTTGAATATATGTAGTAAGTACCTTAGTATATCAAAAGGCAAGACCTCTAAGAATTAGAAGTGAAAAAAAACTTGAAACCAATGATTTGTAGCAATGTTGTTTATGAAATGAGTTTATCTACTGTAGAAGTGGCTATAGTACAATATTGGGTTCATTAATGTCATGTAAGTTCATTATTGGAAGCGAAGGGCATCTAATTGCAATTTTGCTATTAACCCTAAAGCCCCAAAGTCCCCTTGGGGGACTTTTGGGTAGGCTTGTGTGACCTCAAAATTTTACATGATTTTTTGAATTTTTTTGTGAGTGTGTAGAAATGTATAAGGTTTGTGGGATGCAAAAAATCATGTGATTATGTCACATGGTGCACAAGTTATGTGCTTTCTTTGGCTAAAAGCAGCATGAGGGGCAGCTTGGGCAAGGGAGAAAATATTGATTTTGAAGGGGGATGAGCAAGGAGGAGTTGCCACATGCTGCTCCCGTGGTCCCCATTATTTCCCCTTTCATTTCCAATTAGGAGGTCAGATTGGGCTTTGAGAGCTTCTAAATTTTAGAGTTTTTGAGTTCTTTAACTTTTCTTTTGACATTTGAAGTACATGTTTATTTTCAAACATACTATTTGGATTTTCCATATCTTAAAATATATGGTGGGAAACTTCACTCAAAAATGTCATAGTGTATTTGCAAAACTTATCATATAGTGACATTGCCATATTTTTTAGGATGTGTTCCATGTATTTGATTGCCTTGAAAATTGGTGTACAAAGGTCTAACTTGATTACCTATAAGAAAAAATTACAACTTCAAGGTCTATAAAGCAAAAAAAATCAGCAAATGTCAGTAAAAGCCATCCGATATTTTTTGGGCACAATGGAAAAAAAAAAAAGCTTTTCCCTTCAAATGCTCATAACTTTCAATCCATATGGTCAAATGTCACGAAATTTTTACCACTTCTTCTGCATGTGCATTACAAGATCCTATGGTTAGATTTTTAAGAATGTTATTTTGTTGAAATTTTTGATGAACTCAGCAATAGGGATAGTTTTGAGTGATAAAACAACATGACCAGACATTGTTTTCTTCTTTTTGGAGATGATTGTACCTTGTTATATAATTCTATAGAGGTTAGTGAAATTTGATTGCAACATTGCTGAATAAGTACTTTGACAATCTTGCCTATAATACACACTTTTTGGATATGAAAACCTATGGTTGACTTAAAGACATTTATAATCAACACTCTAAAAGCTTATAATCAATTTCTTTAGTATTCCATCATTTTATTTGAAAAATACATAAATTCATATTTCAAATGTCAAACAAGATTCAATTACAAGTATTAAGACTATTTAATAACAAGAACTATCTCATGCGCATATTCATACACTTTTAGATGTGACCAATTTATCGTTTAAAGCCATGAGGCGCAATTTCAAGCCATATTTCACTTTTGAACAAGCCCATCCAAGGGTTATATTTGTTGAACTCTTCAAGAAAATTGATTGGGCATGTGTTTTACTGCTAATTTGAAACTTCAAAAACAAATCTAAGTTCTTGGTTCAAAAGCAATAAGATGATTTTTTATTTAAATAGTGGCAAATTGTGCAACCATGATAGATGTAGGTTCAATTGGTCTAAAAAATCTATACAACTACTCCCATAAAATTAAGAAACTTAATCCTTAAAATTACAAGGCACAAAAGCACAAGATTTGGACTTAGGAGCCTTTGAAGTTAGTCTTTTTCCTTGATAAGTTGTTCAAAAATACAAAAGCTCAATTTCAAAAGCATCCTAATTCAAATATTATGCTTGTTTACCTTGGGATAATGCTATTTTGTGAGCATAAAGCAATGAGGCATGAGCGGTGATCTAAGGTTTTGTGAGCAAGAACTAATTATGAGCTCAAAATCAATGGAAAACTACAAAAAATTGTATTTTTTTCACAAGATGAAAGTATAAAATACACAATTATAGGACCCTATGCACACAATTATAAATGAAGTTTAATATTTTGACAAAAAAAAAGACTCACTGCTCACGACTCAAAAATATTTGCTCCTTGTATAGCATTCCCATGTGCCATTTCATATATATAATCATATTGCATAAGCACGTCGAGAGTATGAGGAAAGAAATCCAAAACAATTGGACTTTCCTACCATGACTGATCAAATTGTTCAAGATAAAGAATAAAAGTCATTTGAGGAATAATTTTGAATCATAATTTGAATTACTATATTTTGAGACATCAAACCAATACACATGTTACTGAAATTAATGTAAGAATTTGAATAGTGCAGAACCACTTCACACTAATTTGAATGAAGTATGTTCAACTCATGTGAAGGTGTGGCATGCATCTTGGCCTTGTTTTCCAAGTAGGGTTTTGGTTACAACCTAACACAACATCTATAGTAGCAACTTAATGGAGGAGCCTCCATAAAGCCACATCCTTCACACACAATCTAGTTGCACTGCAAGTTAGCAAAATTTCCTTGAAATTTTGAACACTTAACCCTTAAACCACAAAAGTTTGTTCAACAATTGGTTGAAAGTTCATGTAGGTTCCTATTAAGTCACTTTTTGGCAAATATTTCTGAAATTTGGAGACAAGGTGCACACAATTAATAGCTTTGTGCAAAAAAAAATCTCCGATCAAATGCTTGAGTAAAAAGTTATGCTACCCAAAAGAATTTGGGCACCTTAGGTAGTTTGGGCATCTTTGGAGAATCTTATGCTAAAACTCTCATCAACTTTTGAAACTTAGCAACTAATAAAATATGGCACACAATTGTCAAAAAAAAAAAAAAAAAAACTTTCACATCAAATTGTAAAAGGAGTCAAACTATGTTACCTATGTTTGGGCGGTTTCAAGAAAAGATATTTTCTTCTAACTTCAAGCCCTAGGGTGAGAATACACTAGAGGTGTACCACTTTTGGCACAATTTTGTTATATTTAGTGTATAAAACACATCAAAAACACTACAACATTGAATAATTTTTGTGGAAAACATTGTTTTGGAAATATTTTTTAGCCATTCTACACCTAGTTGCAATCATTTGGAATCTTAACCCCTAAAGGACCATGGTCTTTATTTTGTCAAAAGACACTCAAAACTGCCACCTTTATGGCAAAGAGTAAAAAAGTTTGAAAATCAGGCATTTTGCATATCTGGTTGTAGGATCTTGTGCTAGACTACTATAAAAATGTGTCATACAAAACTCAAGAACTTTGACTGCATAGATTGGAAGATATTTGCATTTAAAATGTAAAAAACAACTTTTTTTGCACCTTGCTTGACTAGATTTTTTAACTTTGAACATTTTTAACTTAAAATTTTTGCACCATAGAGTTTGGAATTCTATTTTTGCATGGTGGGAAGTTGAGTTGGGAATCTTGGGAAAAAATTTCAAAAAAGAATACTTAATTTTCATTCTTAAAAAAAACATTAGGTAGAAGAAGGTATGAGATTGAACAAAAACTTAAATTGCTAATAACCATGCAATGGAATTGAAACGCAATAATTCCAATGGTGAGATTGTTCTAGAAAGCAAACTTCACCCTCTCCAACAATTTTTTTTGAAAAATTGTTAAATCTGCATTCAAAAATGAAGATTATAAGTTATTTTTTCAAGCAGATGCTTGAGTTGCCCAAAAAACAAGATTGTCCATGACTTTCTCATAACTAGTCCAAATGGAATGAATAAAAGCTTCAGAAGTAAATAAGGATATAATCTATGAGAAAAAAAATTAAATTTTTTTTTCAAGTTTTTATAAGAATTTTTTTTGCTGCCCCTAATCCCCAAATTTGTGCTTATTTGGGAATAACTTTTGCTCCTTGGCATCAATTGGAATAAAAATTATATTCCCCAAAAGCTAATGTGTTTTTCTATCTTCAAAAAAAGTTTCAAAAAATTAGGAAAAAAATTGAGGCCATAGGTACCTCCCCAAAATCACATTTGTCCCCCAAAGGGACAATGGTCCTTTAAGGGTTAAACACAATTAAGGAAAACATAGTTTTTCACAAAATCATCCCTTGCCAAAAAACAAGCAAAAAACCAGCATTATTTTTGTAGATATTTGAATTTTTTTTGATGTATTTAGAAATTTGAATGCAGATTTGGATAGAAGAGCCATGGATGTTTTTTGTGAAGTAAGGGTGGAAGAATATGATTTCTCCAAGTCCAAAATTTTTGTACTTTTCCATAATTTTCTAATACTTTCTAGTATAATGACATTTTAATAACGGTCCACAAAAGTGCAAATTTAACAACTTAAAATATTTTTTAACAATTTTAATTATGATCATCTGTACTCAACGCATATAGTTAATAGGAAAACAAAAAAAAATCTAAAAAAGCTCTTTAAGCTTTGAGCAATTTCAAGTACAAAATCATGTTTACCTCCATTTTTGAGTTGTGACACCCAAAGTGGTATACCTCTAGTGTACTCTCACCCCCTATTATCTTGAAATTTATAAATTCCACGTTCCTAAGTTTTTTTCACATATTTCAAGTGTTTGTCTCTAACTTTTTGCTGTTTAGATTTCAAATAAAAAACTTCCTCATTGCATAAGAAATTATAAAATAATTAATAGTGTATTGCCAATTCACTTAACCTCATTACATAATAGAGTAATTTAGAATAAGCTAGATTTTATATTTGCTTCTATTATTTTTCATCAGTAAACCTAACACCATACACTTATGAATGGTCAAAAACCTTACTTTTATGTAAAACAAACATTTTACTACAAGAGGGCTCAAAGTTTGCTGACCTTGTTTTGCAGGAATGAAGAAAAGTTGTTTTTGTCACTTCAAACATTATAATCTTACAATCCACCTAGTCAAACGGGCTGAATTTTTTTGCACAAATTGGATAAACTTTTTACTATAGTTTTACATGGTTGATTTTTCAAAAAAAAAGTTCTTGTTTTCAATTTTGGGCAATGCACTAAAAGTTGGTAGTTTTTGAGATTTTTTCTCAAAAATTACCCTTGGTTCTTTAGGGATTAAGACAACTATATACTAGTAATAGATGTAGTATTTGGGGCCTTTGCAACTTCCAAGGTTGGTCTCTCATTGGTTGGTTTTTAAAAAAACAACCTTAAAGCATTTACTTCAGGAATCAAGGCAAAAATATCAAAACATGCACATATTTATTACTGGTAGTATTTACCCCTAAAGCATTGAACATCCTTTTTTGGCAACATAGCAATTTTGGTAGCTCACTACCAATGGGGTTTTTATTTTTTTCTTTGAAATTTTCACACATGATGTGTCCACGGAGTAGTTTTAAGGCCCAACAATTTTTATAACTTTGGATTTCATGGTTCAAAAGTTATTGCATGATATGCAATTTTCTTTTGACGGGCAGCCACAAATTTCTTTTAAAAATTACATCTTTTGAAATTTTTTTTTTGAAATTGGTTCATTAGATTTATATATACTCGGGAAGCCTTTAATCATTCTATTTTTATCAATGAGATGAAAGTTATGAGAAGATTTTGTTTGCTGGCAATTATGATTCTCTAATCTAAAATAACCTTTCAAGTCCATAAATTTATTCAATTTTCAATAATTTGAAAGAAGAAAAAACAAAAGGATGTAGATTGTTCATTAAAACATTACAACCATTGGGATTGGAATTTTTCATTTTCATGATTAAGCTCTTAACAGTTTAGTGGCTTGAATCATTCTCTACTTCTTTTTACTTACTATTTTTTTCCCATATGTTGTATAATTCCAAATTATTTGAAAGTTTCAAGTGTGTACCCAACTTTCTTTGAAAAACAAATCCAAAAAATTACAACCATTTTGGAGTTTTTTTCATACAAATATGACCTTGTGAAGTGCGGCTTCCTGGACTTTTGCAGAGATAAAAAATGGTTTTTTGTCAATTCAAACTCAAATATCAAACAATCTACATGGTGAAAACTCCTGAATTTTTTTCCGCATCTTTTGATACTAGTGTAGCACAAGATCTTACAGCTGCATTTGTCAAAAAATATTTTTCTTCTAAAATTTGGTACTTGTACTAGACATGGCACTTTTGGAGCGGTATTGGTGAAAATTTGAGCTCAGTGCTTTAGGGGTTGAAAGATTGGTCTAAAGATTGGTCAAATTGAGTCTTAATTCCAAAAACTAGATTTACTAAAAAAAAATGTCAATTCTTGACTAAGGCCATTGTTAATTTTTTTCAAACAAGTATGCCTTGCTTGTGCTTTGCACAGCTCACATGTTTTTTCTTTTCTTTTTCAATGTTTGCATTGTCTACCCTCCCCCTCCCTATACCTTCCATTTTCACCTGCCCTTTCCCTCCCTTTCCTTTTCCTCTCCCTCCCCTCAAATTTTTGGTGACATTTCACCCTCCCTTCCTATGCTTTTCCTCCTCCCTTCCTCTCTTCTCTAATTAAGAATTGGGAATTTCTTTGTGTTAATACTGTAGAGAATTTGAATTTCTTGTGATAAAAAGACAAACTACAGCTCATAATATAGACAAGATTATTTACATTGAAAATTATTCTTTTAAGGTTGTCAACACTATAAAATGGAATGAAAAGCTCAACAACTCTATGTGGTCAAGGTTTGCACTAATAGACTCGACCTTTTGGCCTTTACACAAAAAGGAATTGGCTACCATTGTACTTTTTATTATAGGGAAATTTCATGGGTACCCCTAAGTTTGCCATAATTTCATAGACACCCCTGCTTTTTCAGAAATTTCACAAATATGTTTAGACCAAAATTTTCAAGCGTTTGTTTTGTTGTGCATGTCACTCCTCTCCCTTTGTGCACATACTACTTCTCTTTTGTTATGCGTGCACACAAAGGAAGAAGGGAGGGAAGTGGCATGCACAACAAAACAAACACTTGAAAATTTTAGTCCAAGGATATTTGTGAAATTTCTGAAAAAACAAGGGTATCTTTGAAATTATGACAAACTTCATGGGTATCCATGAAATTTTCCCTTTATTATAATGGATGTTCGGAGTCATTCTTGAGACCATTTGGGCTGAAATTTTGGTTGAAATGGCCCTAAGTTTTCATGACCTTGTCTCCTGCTGCTAAGCGGTGTAAAGCCGTTCGCATAGGCACAAAATGAAGCTAGTGGATGGAAAGTGAATCAAGTTACAAAGAATACTGAACTATAGCAAATTAACTTAGAGAGGTACAGTGACTACTAAAATTGACTCAATGTTTGCTTAGACATCAAATTTTTTTCAATATCTCCACTATATATAAGTGGTATTTTATCCTCAGATTTTTTGTGTGTGATCCTCGTGCAATCATGATCAAGCATACCAAATTTCAGTTACTAAAAACCAAAATCCTTTTTTTGGTAAATTGTTTTGTGTCAAAATCAAGAAAGTTGATTAAAAATCATTGGTGACTAGTTTTTGAGATTCAATTACATGGGTATGTTGGAGACATCTATGCGCACATCTTTGCTTCAAATAAAGATTTCCAAAAAAAATCTGAAAAAAATCTAAAAATATTTTAAATTTAGGCCAAATTTAGTAAACTTGACAATTCTTCATGGAATCTATTTTTGGCAAGATATCTCAAATGTTGTGATTGAGTTTGTACCTTTAAACATGATGATATGTTTATTTTGCCAAAAATAGATTCCATGAAGAATTATCAAGTTTACTAAATTTGGCCTAAATTTAAAATGTTTTTAGAATTTTTTTAGAATTTTTTTGGAAATCTTTGTTTGAAGCAAAGATGTGCATGTGGATGTCTCCAACATATCCATGCAATCGAATCTCAAAAACTAGTCACCAATGATTTTTAATCAACTTTCTTGATTTTGACACAAAACAATTTACCAAAAAAAGGATTTTGGTTTTTAGTAACTGAAATTTGGTATGCTTGATCATGATTGCACGAGGATCACACACAAAAAATTTGAGGATAAAATGCCACTTATATATAGTGGAGATATTGAAAAAAACTTGATGTCTAAGCAAACATTGAGTCAATTTTGGTAGGCACTGTACTATTGTACACCACTCCAAAATTTTGGCATGTCAAAGTTTGAAACTCCCTCAAAACGGCTTTTTGATATTTTTATTGGGAACTACTAAGTGGACACCCCCCAATTGCTACGCGGACACCCCATAGTCAAATCTATTAAATTTGAGATTATTATTACGTTGAAATCTATATCTATAAAAGAATCCCATGGGTTGTTTTGGATGAAAAGTAAAGAGTTTGAGTGCAACTATGAGTTGCATTCCATACATGTAAGTTGCACCTTTTACATTTTCTTTATTTAACAAGTTGTACCTTTTACGTTTTCTATAGTTGCACCTTTTTGTTGCTTCCATTGGTACAATGCGTATGTCAACTAGTATGAAATAAATCAATGCAATACTTTACCGTACATTTACGTTTCCAAGTTTTGCAAACACACAACAAATTTGCCTCATTTGAGACATGTTTAGGAGTTAAACTAGTTGCTCCCTTCAATTATTGGTTTAACTTGACCATGTCACAAATGAGACAAATTTTTTGTATGTTTGGAGAGCTTGTAAACAAAAATGCACGCTAAACTATTGATTTTATTTTATTTCATATTTCAGCATAATTATAATCTCAAATTTAATAGATTTGACTATTGGGTGTCCGCGTAGCAATTGGGGGTGTCCACCTAGTCGGTCCCTTTTTATTTCTTTACCGAACTGACTTACCCATGGAAACCTGCTGTTATGCTCTGCAGGAAGATTTGTCTGGGTCCGTACCCACTCATGTGAAAATATTCCAAGGTATGCAAATTTACCAGTTCATTGACAAAGATGGCCCAGCAGAGTGGGCATCAAAATCCTGTACAAGCAACCTTGTCCCCCCAAGTCATTATTACAGGAGTATAAGTCAAGTCCCCTTCTAAATTAAGTATTTGGAGTAAAGAACAAAGAAATATGAAGGTTGAAAGCTGAAAGTCAACGGGTGTTACCGCTTCAGTACGTCTTATGTCTTTCCTTGCAATTCAAGGATTGTGTCGTCAACTTTTCATCTTTTAATCTTCATCACTGTTGTATAAATCCACTGATTAGCTTGATTGAAAACTTGAGGTCAATAGGATTAACCCTTTAAGCATCACGCGACCATATTTTGGTCGCTTGGAGTAGTTTTTGGCCTATATATTAAAATTGCTCAACAATTTGGAAATTGGTCTTGAAGAACGTATGTGATCACAAGAATTTTGTATCCAGCTAAAAAAACTACAATAAAATTGGGTATGTGCGTTGACAAATAATGATGTTTATACGGCATGGTCTCAAAATACAAATCCATATTTGGTCAAAAATGGATCAAAGCAACAACACAATACATCAAACATCCAAAAAGAATGCCAAATCTCAATTGTGCAATCCTAAAAAAATTCAAATTGCTAAAGAAATACACTTGTATTGTTTCTCTATACAGTAGTAATATAATTGTAGTATTTGAAAATCTATTGAAATAGTGCTATCATTTCATCTTTAAAATTAGTCATCCTACATTCCAGGCCCATTCTTGATTGTTTTCACCAATCGGATTTTTCATAACAGTTATCAAATTTCTTGTAGAATTGTTTTAGGGTAGCAAATACAATAGGATTTTTGACCCTTTTTGTCCACTTAGCTACACTTTGTGATTGCTATTTTGTGTGAAACTAGTCTTATTGGAAAGGTGGGAAACCCTGCTTTCTAGAAATGTAAGGCTCTTCTCAATCAAAGCTTGCATGAAGCGTTAACATCCAAAAGCACACAAGCATGAAAAACTAGAGATTCTCCACATACAACTCACTCAGTCATTATAATATTTTACCACCAACGGTAGATCTAGCTAAAATTTTGATACGTGACAACAAAGTGTCCTTCACATTTGTATGGTTGGATTGTTTAAATTGGGCCCATATTTGATTAAACTGCACATCTAAATGTGTCACCCTTGTTATTAATGGGTTTCCTGAAAATGGGTGTGGTCCTTAACCCATAAATGCCCAAGCGACCAGATTTGGGTCGTGAGGAAACTTTGAAGATGAATAAAATCTTATCAAATCATTGTTTTTGGTATTTTTTTTTTTTTCAGAATAAGTGTGTTTTGAAGTCTACTTTCAACACCAAAAATCTAATTTTGAAAATAAAAGTTGATGATCTTTCTATTCAAGATTTTGTACAAGAGTGTCCAATGCAATCTTGAGTTTTTTAATGTTGGAAGATCTTGAAAATGAGCCTCAAATACACTAGAGGTTGGAGAAAAATCCACACTATAAATCCATTTAAAAATAATGTAGGAGTAAATTTTCAAAACCGTAAATTGATTTGAGTTAGACATGTAATGACCTTAAACCTCATATTTTTATGGTGACCAACTTTTGGATTTGACATGTGAAACAAGGATTGGAAGACTTTAAGTCGCTTATGCAGTTTTAACACCCTCATGTTCAAACATTATAATCTTTCAAATTATAAGTGATATTGTTGTGTTTTCTTTTTCCATGTAATCTTTAACATGTTTAACTTAAATTTATATGGTTACAAGTGAAAAAAACTTGATGAAATTCATGAAGAGGTTGATTGATTGTTCAGTTTCATGGAAAGTCCAAGAAGTTCAGATAGGGCTTGGGCATTTAGGTAGGGTTAACTGTTCAACAGGGTGGACTTGCAATAGGAAGATCAGAAGCATTTGATTAAATTTTCAAACACACACTATTTGCATAGAAAGGTAAAAACATAAGATAGTTCCAACAGCCCCAACTAGAAAAGGGGGGATAATTAATACTTCTGAAATAGCTAAGAAAACTTTATTATTGTTTTTGTATTATATTAAGTCAAATGCTTTCAATCACACAAAGAAGTGATCCTGTGCGACATACCGTAAATGACTCTCAGCATTTGGGAGGTGTCAAATAACTCCCTTTCCCTAGTAGTTCAAAGGCCACTGACATCTCCAGTGATACTCATGTCTTTAGAGTCTCCAAGAGTCTGTACAAGATAAGGTACTTGAGTACACTGGAGAAACCACTACAAGTTTAAGTACAACATTTCAGTTTGATTCAAAGATCAGTGACCATAGACACCTCATCAAGTCATGCTTACCCCCAACCAAGTGTACATGAATGAGTTGCTGTTACTAAAAGAGGTCAACAAAAGGAGAAAGGATCAGATCTGTGAAGATCTAGTTTCCTCTACCTTACCAGAAAGTGACAATCCCACCATAGAGGTTAAGGATTTTAAGAAAAAGCTATGAAAACGAACACCTAAGATGCTTGATGATTCAACATTAATAAAATCTGGTGAAACTAGGTCCGCTAGAACGAAAGATGTGCAGTAACAACATTTTAGGTATCAAAAAGAAAGAACGTCTCAAACCTGTAGCGTAAAGCCCATCGCCACCACGGTGATAAGTCTACAGTAATTACTCTACTAATGTAGACCTTCAGCAGCGCAAACATCAAGCAGAATTAGAATGGAAGCAGCTAAAGAACCAGAAGAAGCTCAGTAATATGTACACGAGATCATGTAATACACAGCTCTTCTAACGGCTTACGATACTACTCACTTCGGCCATGCTTAGGCGTCTCGTCGTTACTTCGCTTCTGGTCCTTTCTCTTATCTTTTCCCATAAACTCAATATCCTGCACGCATTAAAAACACATATTTCCTTACTACTGATGCAGCGAGGAAGTATGCAATTGCAAAACCATATCACGCTGACTAAAGAGCTCGAACTAATTGTGAAAGCATAAGGAGCATATGAAGGTATACCTCAAGGAATCCATCCCGGTCAGTGTCGAACATCCGAAACATCATGTCAAGTTCTCTCTGAAAGAAGCAAAACCACACAACGTCAGTGACGAAGTCCATTGTAGATCATAGAACACCAGTTCTAGCAGCATTTAACCCTAGAAGTGGCCCCTTCCATATCGATAAGAGTCGATTTGAATGATTTAAGAAAGTTCAAGGGAGGCAGCACTAGAAAGAAGAAATCATGTTCAATATGTTTGAATTATACAAATGTGTTTCAGACGTTATTGTAATTGACTATTGGCTTTGGAAGAGGACTTCTATTTTCAGTTTAAATACTTAAGGGTTCACAAGCAACAAAATATCAAAATTTCTTGGTTAGAGAAGTCTATACTGAGCTCAAAATTGACCTGGCGCATAAATCTTGCAGTAGGGTGTGCGCGCAAAATTCTCTTGAATTCCTTTGGCGTCACCGCCTTGCCAGCCACTGTGGGTAGCAACAAAACAATACCAAACATAGGTAGAATACATTATCAGTATTTGCATTTGCTCCACCTTAATGATATAGTTGTATTGACAAGAGAGTCGTAAAACAGACTATATAAAGATCACTGGTTCATAGCCCCTAAAATGGTAAGAGGATGGTGCAAAATGCACATACTGTAACAGTAAAAACTGTACACAGGATAGAATAAATTTATATGAATGCGGCAAGGGAGTCTGACCTTCACGTGCAACAGCTTGAAATATGTCATCAACATCATCCAGATGTTGCAGGAGCTCACGTAATCCCGCTAGTTCCTGCGTGATTGTACTTCAGACATCAATACTAAAAACCATAGCTTTCAACAGCCAAAATAATAAAGAGCCGAGTATGATTATGCTTCACTAACCCGTGCACGCCGTCTGTCAACAACTCGAGGCCAAACTCGCACTATGAACACGAGGAAGGTACCCATAGAAAACGTTAAGCCCATTGATCCAAAAACCACCCACCAGAAGGCTGTTGAATTTTCTTCAAA
This sequence comes from Ulota crispa, assembly GCA_963920765.1. Lineage (NCBI taxonomy): Eukaryota > Viridiplantae > Streptophyta > Bryopsida > Orthotrichales > Orthotrichaceae > Ulota > Ulota crispa. The sequence goes on along the minus strand of OY987242.1, from coordinate 4,954,334 downwards.
TCCACTGCACCACAGGCAGAAATAAGTGTATAAATCTTTTATATCTAGTAGAATGGTTTAGGCTCTATATTGCATGAAAGTGTGTTTGTAACTTCTAATTTGTCTAAAAATGCGTGTCAACTAAGGTTGTTTATTATATTGCAAGCTAATTTGCATAAAACTTCTAGACTAATGACACAAATTATTACTCTTTCTATGTTTTAGGAAATGAAGAAAATTAGATTGACGTAATATAAATATGACTCAAGCGTCACCAAGCTATAATATACTTGACTAGAACGCTTACCTGGGTAAATTCATGCCGAAATATCCTGCTACAAGAGCAGCCCTGGAAATTTCAAAACACCAGCATCATCCACAAGCACAGTGTGACTATATCTATGAAATTATCATGCTGTCTTTGTTAGGCCGAATGAATGACTTACAAGCTTCAGCTTATCACGATGTAATGTTTCATACACAACGCTTTCAAATAGATATATATCCTTTCTCCTACTATAGCTTTGGTTAATCTTATCGTTAATATTGCGATTCACTGGCTGATATGGATGATCACAATGTCCTGGAAGAGGCAGAGAATTACACGCCCAATGACAGAGTTCCCAAGCTGAAAAGCAAGTCCATTTGGATGATTCGGTTCCGAGTGGTGTCCAGTCCCAGCTCCCAAATCTGTCACCACCACCAGCAAAAATCAAAGGCTGTAGGCAATTACCTACTTGCAGCAAAATTTTGTGCATTGATGCTCCTAAACACAAAACAAAGCTTATACTCTTTAAGTTGCACTAACCTCTTGTGTGGCATCAATGTCTTTCCTGAGCTCCTCCAGAGCACCGCCAGCATTGTCAATCTACACAGGTTTCGATAACATGAAATCAACAACAAAGCGAACTTTGAAAGAAGGAAAATACACAAAACCTTGTCTGAATCAACCCTTACAATATTGAAGCAATCAACAGCATCACGCTTACACGGAATTATTAAGGCATACACTGGACAATGTCAAAGCACAAAAATTCGGAGACTATGTTCGCAGTATCAAGCTCTGAGATCTTCCATGCATAAACTCTATGGCCTTTACTGAGAAAAGAGCAAATGTGAAATATACTTAATTAATACGTAAAGCGGGAAAATCATGCCTGACGTTGATAAGTAAGAAGCATCTCAGCTGCAGCTTGACGCAATGTTGGTCGATTGACGTCGTCATTCTCACTGACAAACAACAGATCAAGACAATTGTCAAGAGCTTCCCTTCAAAGAAGCACCGCCTAGACAGGGCATGATTGCAAGGATAACGGGCACTTCTCCAAGAAAAGTTGAAATGACACAAGGCAGAAAGAAAATATTCGTTCATTAAATACATGCATACTATGAACAGACGAAAGGCTCTAGACGGTTTATGCAGTGCGTTTGGCAACATGTTTCCATGCGTTGCACCTTTCCCCCTCTGTACTCTTGAATAAGGACCACTGCAGCTCTTTCTTACTAAGACAGATCGCTTCCAACATTTCATCGCTGCTCAGTACCTGGATAGAAATCAGACTACGAGTCATATCTCAAAGTCTAGATCTGAAATAATTTTAAGCCTATCTTTAAAGTGGTGAATCTAAAGCCCTTAACTTTTACAAGTAGACATCTTAATATCGTTTACAACCAAACCAAGCTGTACAACAATAATATTCAAATACCCAGATATGCGTGAGATAGCTCGTGGATATCAGCCACTCAAGTGTAGGAAAAAAAGCTTTCCTCAGACTTACCTCTTCCAACGCATCATGTGTGTCGCTCACATCGTGCTCGACTTCTGTTAGTGCTCTTTTCAGTGGCAACAAGCGTTGAAGCCTAACGATCAAAACTCAATTGTAACCAATGTGAGTTCCAAACACAATCCCAAGACATTAAAGAAAAACATTTAAACAATAAAAAAAAGAGTGGTACTTGGATGCCCGGCGGTATTGTTGCAATTAAAAAGAAGGGAAAATTTCATGGGTATCCATGAAATTTTCCCTAAAAAGAATAAAGCTAGCGTAAGTTACAAAATAGGCATTGGTAAAAACTTGGAGGATATCTGCTGATTGGCTCTCCAAACACACATCAATTTCCCCATGTACCCTCACATCTAGCACGCACACTAAATTGGAAACAACGATTTGAAGGTTGGGATAAGACAGTACCCGCCCATATTGACGTCATCGGTGAGCTCTTCAAGCATACGCTCCACAACTACCTTCAACCTTGTAGAATACCACGATTAAAGTCACTCCATCGAAAAGCTGGTATGAATCCCTCTTTCAATATCAGAATTATTGCTGGATTTTATTAGGGACGTAAATTTCAACCTATCAATGAAAGACGGTGTGCGCCAGATTCCATTATATCAAAGTCACAGATTCCAAATGATCAATGTCGAGTCTCTGCACACCAAACTGCTCCTTATGGAATTGAGGATGACTAGATGTCTAGACATCTCACTTAAGAACTTAATTACGACAATTTCATGTGTTCAGCACATCTTTGTAAGCAATTCCCGCTTTTCCCTCAATGTAAAAACAAAACCACTTCAGTTATTGCATGTTCATCTACGCTTATTAAAGTTTGTAATTTACAAAAACCGATTTGTACTTCAATTCAACGAGTGGGACTGATAATTCCAATTCTATATTTGAGCAGGGACCACTGGATCACCTTTCAGTTTTCTGGTAAAAGAATGTGCTTGTGTCGTCAAGCAAACATTCCAACATTCGCAAATGAAAGGGCATCGCATCCAGAACATGGCTAATCGGCTCCCGAGCTTGCTGCGACATATAGACTGCAAACAGTTCCCGAGCCCTGCAATTTTTGAAGTAATCACAATGCAACAGACCAAGGTGAATTTGACAATAAGTTTCACCGTCATACGCAGATCGCGAAAATATATTTGGGATGAACTTAGTATGGAGACAAAAAAACAGCACTATCACACAGAAGGATAGCCAAAAAACCTGTCCGCTGCCTTTTCTTGGCAGTCTGCAATGGCAGGAGCTGCTCCCACAATATCACGGTCCTTGAATGACCTGCAAGTTGGTTGAAATATCCAAGTGAAATCCCTAAAATGACAATGGTCGGCTTCACCTAGTTCAAACTCAAAGGTCCTGCTGAAAAAAACAAGCTGTGTTCAAACGTCTACACCAGCCTTATTATGGATAAAGAGCTCTAAAAGAGCTGATTATGTAATCAGTAGATATGGCACTTAAACCTATAAAAAAAAGATTTCGTTCTGCAAAACCTTGTGAGGTCTATCTATAACACTAAAGAAACTGCTATGGAATAGTCGTCTACCTCGGGCGTCGAGCTTCAAAAAGTAAGATGTGATCTCTACACAACAGAGCTCTGACATTCTCCATCCGCACCAAGAGCTGACAACAAAAACGTTAAGGTCGATTCAACATACAATGAAACAAGAACTTATTCCTTGCAAAATACTGAATTTGACAAGTGGAAAACTTAACATTGTTGCAATCATCTAGAATCAAAACGTAGATCTAAAATTCCGCCTTGAAGTCGCCTCACCTTTTCGTTGTGCACAGTTATTGTAGACCTTTGCGATATAAAAGGAGTTGAGGATGCCAGAATGCTGACATCCCGAGGATGTATACCCTATAAACACGCTCTCTCATCAGGTCAATATCTTCGATCACAAAATGAACGTTGCCAAAACCGGGGATCGGTATTTGTGATCACATCAAGTCCAGTTAGGCTCCCACCCGCCAATCAATTAGCGTCAATTCGCTAAGTGGAAAGTTAGGACTCAAAAAACTAACCTATCGTGTGCATTTGCAAACTAACTAATTTGGAATTAGGCTTGTAAGTTAGTTAAATGCTGCTCTTGGTTACTGCAGGCAGATTTAGCACTTTAACGAATTGGTACAGACACAGTTAGTTTATGTAACAGTTGGACATGAATGTAAATGCTTTGCATGCTAATTAGCAGGAGTTTGCACCAATTTCCTACACAGCTTAGGCAGTGTAGACATATTGGAACTAACTTCACTTAACTCCAGTTAGCTAATTGACATTACTTGGTGAAGTAGAGCGTAGACAAGACTCGGGCAGGTTACCAAGTGATACACTATCCGAAACCCTAATATTCTCAAAATCCTAAGACATAAACTCTCACTACAAAATTTGCAGAAACTGAGATATTATCATGTGATAGGGTTTCATAATGAGGTCTTCCTTCAAAGACAGTAAGAGTACTCACAAGCTCAACAGCATTGCGCCATACTGTGCGCCATGCGCCATCGTTCTCAATCTGTACAACACTATACTTCTTCCCTCCATCAATTTTGGTAGAACGGTGAGGTTTATCCTCGTCTTCGCCCTCTTTTCCACCTTCGGTAGTCAATGTCCGGATCACTGAAGCATATAAACAATGCCTGCTTGCTAAACCCTTGCCAATCCTTCCTACTTCGTTGCTCACATTCGTACTAAATGCGTGGTTATCAGTATAAGACATAGGGCCACGAAATGCAGCAACATCCCGGCACTCCACAACTAACGATGGATTTGCGAAGGAGCGAATCCTTCTGAGGATCTGTAGCGGCAATCGTGCCATTCTTTTACCTGCACGGAAAATGAAACCTTCACCACTCCTCGCATAAGTAGTGATGATGATTTCTTTGAAAAGAAACTGGGAACATAGGCCTGTCAAAGCGGCATGCGAGTGCAATACTAAAGCTACAGAGCCTGGTGCTCCATTACTAGAACATTGCCGGAAATGTGGAACTAGAGTAAGGGATTATAACACATGAGAGAATCGCAAAACAACGACGTATACTGTGCATCATCAGCAACAAATCTAATGTCTTCGGGAAAAGAAGGGAACTGCGAAGACGGAAGCAAAATCCCCGTGCCGGTTCGTGGATACTAGTGAGTAGTGAGTAACTTAGGCGGTTCAGACTACGTCCCAAGTCCCAATTCCCACTGAAATTTGATGAAATTTGAAAATCTGATTGGCGGAGAGGCAAAAGATGGAATTTTGAGTTTTAGATTATGTCCCAAGTCACCCATCCCACTTGCTTACATGAAGCTTACATGGCAGCATTTTTCCAAGTTTTGGTGCCAAAAAAAGTGGGACTTCATTCCAAGATTGAGGCTAGCATTTTGGCGACCCATCTTTTAGCCCAAGTCCCATCTTTTTTAGCCCAGAAAGATGGGATTTTGCACTCCTGTGGGACTTCGTCAGATGGGACATGAGACGTAGTCTGAACCGCCCCAGTCTAGCATATTGGCAGACCTATCTTTTAGCCCAAGTCCCATCTTTTCTCATCTTCTCTAGCACAGAAAGATGGGATTTTGCACTCTTGTGGGACTTCGTCAGATGGGACGTGAGACGTAGTCTGAACTGCCCCTTAGGCCCACTTTACATATGGAGGTCGGGCTGATTTGATGTGTAAGAGGCCTAAAATCCTTGTCTGTGATTGGTCCAAAGGCTAAAATTGGCCCCAAGGCCCTTACACCTAAAATCTGAGCCGATTTGGTGCATTAAATGTTTTTTTTAAAAAAGGCTGTTTCTGACATGGCCCGAGCTTGGTGAATTGGGTGCAGCTTTTGTGAGGGGCTAGCTCTTGGCCTCGGGGCCAACATCAGATGTCATAAAATATATATATATATATATATAAAATTAAAAAAATTGTTTTCCTCAAATCTCATTTGTTCAATCTCCTAGAAATATGAACAGCTCTTTTGTCCTTGTCATCACTTCATCTTCTCTTCCACTCTCCTCTTTTTTCTTCTTGTCTCTCTCTCTTTCTCCTTGTAGAGCTTTGTGTATTGGTTTTTTTTTATTTGCTTGTTTTTTTCTGAAGAAGCAAGAGGAGATGGAGGGGTCTTTAGGGTGGAATTCTAAGGAAGGGTTTGAGGCAATGCAACGGTATTATAGTGCTTCTGCTCATGCTTTACAGCCCTTTCACGGTGCTTCACAAGAGCATGTAGGAAGTGTTAGGGTTTCAAAAAAATTTGAACCCTCTTTTGGGTCCCCTATTCCTCCTCCTCCACCCTCGATTGCAGATATGTATTGGAGCGCACTCCAAGAAGAAGGGCGTGGAAGACATTGAAGATGATGAGGTTCAGATTATAGCTCCAAGTGCACCCAAAAAGAGAGGAGGCGCAGTTACAACCGCAGTTGCAAAGAAGCCCCGAAACAAGAATGTGAAGAAGGAGAAGGAAGAAGAAGAAGATGGTGGCTCAAAGAATTGGAAGGATCAACACATTGAAACTATCATTGCATTGCGTGGAGAGATGGAGCCTGAATTCCTAAAGAACTCCAAAAAGCAAGATCTAATTTTTTTTACATATACAATCTTTTTTGTTTTGCAGAATTAAGTAGTGACCTCTATAGACCAACTCCAAACCGGTAGGATAAATTGGGTATCATATGACCCTCTTGGGTCCCGAGAGGGCCTTTGTGTGCTTCATTGAAGGTTTTGTAAAGGGCTCCTCGGAATCCAAGGAGCCCTCCTACACCAATTTTTTTTTTTTTTTTTTTTTTTTTTTTTCAATTTTTTCAAAATTTTTCCTTTATATGACCCCCTCAAATTCCAAGGGGGTCTTTGTGTGCTTCATTGAAGGTTTGTAAAGGGCTCCTCGGAATCTGAGGAGGCTTCTTACAACAATTTTATTTTTTTATTTTTTACATGACCCTCTTGGATTACAAGAGGGCCTTTATATGCTTCATTGTAGGTTTTGTAAAAGGCTCCTCGGAATCCAAAGAACCATTTTCTTTATTTTTTGTTTTTACAAGTTTTTGTTTTTTTGTTGTTGAATCCCTCTCAAATCCGAGTGGCCTTTTTGTGCTCACTATGGGGTTTGTAAAAAAATCATAAAATTTGTCAAAACCTATACATATTATGTGCAGGTGTGGATACTTGGGTGAAGCTCCATGCTTGCCCAATTGCAGTAATTCCCGGACTAAATTGGACGGCTGAGGCTTGCAAGAAGAAATTCAACACCTTGTACAAGCAATACAAAGAAGACAAGATGGCCAACAGAATTTCAGGTTTGGATTGCCATGCTTGTTTTTTCTATGATTCATTTGATTAGTGGTGGCATCAAACGGGTACCGTGATGAAACATGTCACGGCATCAGCCAATGCTTCAGCTAGTAAGGAAGACAGCACCAATGACACTAGAAAAGATCAGATTTCAGATGTCACTCCACCTTTGGCAATCAAGGTGGACAAAAATAATTTCCAACAGCAATGTTATGGGGTCTTTGTACAAATGGCCGAAAGTAGTTTGGTCATGGCAAAGAATTTTGAGAAAACTAATGCATTGCTAGAGAAGGTAGAAAAGCATATGGATAGGCTTATAGATAAGCTTTAGGGTTTAGTCCTCAGCAGAATTAGATGCATCATGCTCATGAGGGAAGAAGATTTTTCCTTCTTTCCTCAAATGAGCTGTCCCAAAGGATTGGGCTAGCAACTCATGTGCTTGTGTAGTTTACGAAAGCATGTTTTAATTCTACCTTCTTTATCTTTTCTTGTTTCTACACCTTCCACATTTTCCTCTTCATCATGCCTCATGCTTTCTATGTCATTTACCACGGTGTCTTCAATGTCTTCAATTTGTATAATTCCAACATGAACTTCCCTCATTTTCAGGTACCTCCTCATCTCCTTTGTCGTTTATGTGATTGCCATAAAAATATCTGCCCTCTCCAATTGTCCAAATTAATTTGTACTTTCTCCTTGCATAATTTTCTCTCCTTCTTTTGCCCAATCATCATCAAACTTGTCTTTGTGAATTATGCACAAGTTGTGAAGGCAAATGCAAGGAGTAACCAGATTTGGTACATTTTTGAGAGGCATATCAACCCTCTTCAAAATGATCCTCCACCTCCCTTTTAGTATACCAAAAGCTCTCTCCACAGCCGTTCTTGTAGAAGATTGAATAAAGTTCCAATGTGCCTTTGCTCTAGGTAAACCATCCTTCTCACCTTTGAAAGGAGAGTAAAACCATGGCCTCATTGGATAGGCAGCATTGCCAACAAGTTTGTAAGGTAATAGCTCACCTTTCATTGCTCCCTTTCCAATATCTGAATTTTGGAATAAGGTCCATGGCAGCGCCCGGCCCATCCAAAATCATAATCCCAAAACCTACATTTGCTATCCACTACACCTTGAAGTAGAGTTGAATAAAAGTCTTTCCTACAATAGTAGGAAGTAGGGTCTCGAGGAGGAGCAATGATAGGTATGTGACTTCCATCAACCGCTACAATCACATAAGGTAATCCCTGAAGCTCCTCAAATTTAGCTGCAATTCTTCAAAGTAGTCCCAAATTGTTTTTCTATCACTAGTGGTTTCAAATGCTTCTCAACTGCTGCACAAAACTCCCTAACAATGATAGAGGCAGTACTTTCATGAATCCCATAGGTTTCAACACAATCACGTAGTGAATTACCACTACCCAACCTATTCAAAGAAAGAGCAACTTGATTTCTAAGAGGGATGGCTGATTTATACTTTATATCTATTTGGCTTAGAGGTGGAGATAAAACACCACACAAATAATCAAAAGTTTGAGGAAGTAACCTTGTATGTTGCTTGAATAATTGATCTGAATAACACCCAAATAATAATTGGTCCACAAAACTGGTGCTTCAATCATACATCCAAATGCTTCGTGCCTTCTTGAAGCCCCCTTCTCTCCAATCCCAACCACCATAGCAAAAACCGATGCCATAGTAGCATTATGCTGGTCTATAGCAAGTTTTTGCAAAATAGAAACAACCACAAAGACATGCCGTATGGCCATGAAGAAGACAAAAGCCACTAGAATCTTATGTCTTTGTTCATCCATCTTGAGCAAATGGCAATGAAAAGAAAAAGAGGAGGGCTGAAATCCATTGGTTATATGGAATTGGCCCACACCCTTAGCCTTAAGGCCTTTACATATGGGGGAATTGGCCCCCACTATAATCTAATTTTAATTAGGAGTAGAGGCCGACCTTAAGCAAAATGTGGGCTGAAATTTGAGGCAATTGGCCCTGAGCCAAATTGGCCTGGCCTCCATATGTAAAGTGGACCTTAGTCTTTGAGGTGGGAGACGGAATGCGGGTGTCCAATACAAACAACAAGAACTCCGTACAATGATCTGGAAGAACTGTTTTTCAAAACCAAGTAAGTCGGTTGGAATGGCAAAATAAAAATAATTGAAATGGCAAAAAAAATAAAAAAAATAAAAAATTCATCCTTTTTTTTTCTTTACACTAAAAATTAATTCTACCAAAATTATGCAAGTTTTCTTTATAGCTTTAATCCCCTACGTACCCAGGTCAAAATCATGTCATGTTGGACCTCATTGCAAACAATTTGGCATTGCAATTTCAAAATGCAACATCTAGAAGAGTTAGCTTTTGGTATTGCACAAGGTTTAGGATGTGCACTTGTATGAAAATTTTGGTAGGTTTTCATTGCACGGATCAAAAAATTATATCAGTCGAAGACAACAAACTAGTGAATATGGAGAGGCTAGATTTGGGGCATTGGGCACTTAGGGGTTAAGTAATCATTGTTTTTAGATTCCATTGCTATCTAAGAAGAAGAAAATTTTAGAAGTATATCATATATCCATGTGTAACTATTGCACTTTGATTTTTGGCAAGGCAAAAAATCAAAAGTATTGAGCAATCCAATTTTTATAAAGATGCAACTTTACTCTTGGTGAAGATTTTGTCCACCCATGTTTCTAGAAGCATCAAACATCAATAAGAGATCTCATCAAGCAGAAGAAATTTGCATAATCATTGTACACAATAGTTTCTAGAATGTAAGTAGAAACAAAGTTTTTGAGAAACATAGTGCATGAATAAGAAGTAACCTACTAACAAAAGAATATCAAATACTTGAGAAGACACATGTAAACACTCATAGAATCAATATGATAAACAAAAATGATTTGTTTTGTTAAAGACAAGAGTTTGAATATATGCATATAGTGTTGTCTAAATATCACAAACAAGTATCACTATATAGCTAGGTGGATGAATAGTATCTATCTTGAGTTGCCATGTTTTTCAAGAGGTTATGGGCCTCACTTATGTAACATTAGTTTGAGTAGCAGCCATGATGTTAGTAACTCTAATTTAATTCTCAAACTGCAACTAGAATAGAGCAATGCACTCTAAGTGACTTAGTAATCAAAGTTCACTCTTGCAGCTCACAAGGTGTCACAAATATGAGTAAAGCTAGCAATATAGTCCAAGTAGCAAGATAGGAAACAAAAATAGAGAAAGAAAAAGAAAAAAAAGGTTGAATTGATAAAAACAAAATTTGAAATGGCAAAAATAAATGTTTGAACTTTGAAACTATTGGATAAAAACTAGTTATTTTTTTAAAAGGAAGTCTAACCATAGTGCATTACAATACATAAGTACATGAAATGTTTGTTACATGCTTGTGAGAACTAGTTGAAAATGAGAAATGTTAAATATTAGCCAATGCAACTCAAAAATCCTCAAAATTGCTATTTTCATATTGCTAAGCACTTTAGCTATTATCTTGCTTGTTCATTTTCTATTTAAAAAAAGTAGGGGTTGGATTCCAATCTTTTTTGTCATTTATAATATAGAATAGAGTGTTTCTTTTATAAAAAAGAGCATTTCAAATAAGAGTAGACTTGAAGGTTCCTCAAAGATAACACAATTTCAATTTTTTTAAACTCTCTATCATGAAATTTTTGGATCTATCAAATATTTGCTCCCTTGTATATACCAGGTTTTAATGGTTTTGGTCAATTTCATCTAACTTTATTTTTGCTGGTTAACATCGATCATCATTACTTGATAACATTTATAAGTGGAGATAGATATGACTTTGTGAAGCAATGTGCAATAAAATATTTTTAAGATACTACAATTCTTCGGTTAAACATATGCCAAGAGAAGTGTTAAAAAATAATTTTGAAGATTTTTTTTTTCAAGCAGCAAACGGCCAATCACTCTTACTTAGAACCAAAGTACGAGTATCTTGTATTGTTTGACCAAAAGTAGCGCCTGCAAATGTTAAACATGCACTATTACCATAAATTCCTTCTCATATTACTTTCTGTTTCAATCTTTCATAGTGATTTTAACCTGTAAAGGACCAACTGTCCAATCGGGGGACAGTTGGGATTTTGGGCAAGTACTTACAACTAAAATATTTTGTATGATTTTTTGAAATTTTTATGGAAAATGAGGAATTCAAAAACTTATGTAGATATTTAATTTTTCCTCCATTCCGTCATTTATTGAAAAAGTTATGCATGTATTTCTAAAAAACAGAGGAGATCGGGCAGCTAAAAACTTTTCTAAAAATAACATTTTTTCAAAATAAAAATCTAAATTTGGTTCTTTAAATTTATACATATGTGAGGAGCTTTGAATCATTCAATTTCAATTTATGAGTGAAAAGTTTTAGTTTACGGGCAGGTACAGAACTTGCATACCTCCATTCCTTTTGCCTTTGGTACATTACTTTTTTGTGCTCTTTGTGAATTTTTTTTTTACTTCATCTTTTTCCTTGTTGTAGTAGACTAAGATTCCTTGATTTTCACCATTTGGATTAAAGTAATTCACATTTCTCAATTTTACATAAATCTCCAATTTTGCCTAGTGTATATGCAAATTTGATGGCCTTATAGCATTGGAGGATTTTACAAAGTATGATTCACACCTCCAATTCATTTGAAAATTGTCCCACACTTACCTAACTTGGTCTTCTACATGGGAAAAATAAACCTCAACTTTGCGTAGAGCAATTTTTTTGATTTAGAGGCAATCAAAGGCTTCTAAAATTTTTGGGCAGCAGGGAAAAAAACTCTTTTTTTTCATTTCAAAAGTCAATATCTCACTCTTCTACATCTAAAATGAGCTGGTTTTTTTTCCACAAGTACCTCACATATTCTAAAGCAAGAGCTTACGATTAGATTTCCAAAAATAATTGTATTTCCTACCTTTGTACTCATTCCCCCAAAAGTAACAATTTTTAGTAACTTTCACTGAAAAAAGGGCTTGCTCCTTTAGGGGCTAATACCATGGTGGTTTTGACTCTAAAGATGCATTTACCTAAACGTATCCAAAGGATCTCCTCATCATAGTTTCCATTGAGAAGCTTCTTTAAACTTTAAAAGATATTATCAACAATTGAAAATCATTCTTCCACACCTTTGTAAATATTTTTCTAATACCTTAGGAATCGTTTTATAAGATTTGTTATAGGTGCGTTTGAAATGACCATGAGCTAATGTATTGAAATTTTTTTAGTTTAAAACAAAAGCTAGTTTTTACACCTTTGTTTAAATTGCAATATAAATGTACCTGTATGTCTTTATTTTGGCTTTGAAATTTGTTTTAAAGAAAAGGAATTTTAGTCACTTGCATAAAATTTGCTAGAATTGAGAGAGATTTTTAGGTGTATTTTATTTGAGGTTTTTCGAACAAAGCCTTCTTTTATGTTGATTTTAGCTAACAAGGTTTTTATTATAAACCCATCCAAACCCATGTCAAATAATTTCAAATTGAAAAAATGAATACAACAATCATCCTGGTATACCATATTGTTTTGGAATGTATGATCCCATGGATTAATCACTTTAGAAGAAAAAAACAAAAAACAAAAAAACAAAATCTAGACTAAAAAAGGTTGAAATTTAATATTGCTTCATAACATTCAATAGCCTGAAGAAGAGAGGCTGCCTTTCCTTCTCTTCAGGTATCATTCATAAACTTCATCTTGAATAAAACAAAAAACAAAAAAAATTATTTATTTATTTATTTATTTATTTTCTGATACGTCTGGCCCCCTTGACTTGTGTGCACTGAACTAAGCCTTCTTTTCATAAACTCTGACAAATTCAACCAAGTGTCCTCATAGCTAAAAAAGTGTCCCCATAGCTAAAGAAGGGTGTGAAATATTCCACACCATTCTCTTGGAGGGAGGGCAACCTTTACTAGTGCTATTGAATGTTGTGTTGTGTCCATGTTGTTGCCAAATGAACTGTGGTTTTCCATAAAGACCAATATTTTTGGCCTAGCCTTCTTTGAATTTGAAATGCTTTGTTACTATCATTTAAAATTTTAATTATGTATAATAATTTGTGTGTTCTGAGCAAATTTATAGAAAGTAAAAAGATTGTGAAAATTTACTTCAAACAAAAATACAAATTTACAAATACAGTACCAACCTTGTTTTTACATAGTAAAACCTTACATGAAATTCAATCTGCTATTTTATTCCAAAAACCGTTCAACATTAGTTTTGCTTTGTAAGCAATTTTTTATTTTTGTCAATGACAAAAAGTTCCCAACACCTGAAAACAAATAAAGCTACTGATTTCTTGACATGGTTCTAAAATAATAATGCCTTTAGTGCATGGTTACAATTGTTTTTGAAATTGATTCCAGGATACACTTACATATCACCTCAAGCACATTAACCCCTAAAGGCCCATTATCCTCTCGAGGGACAAATGGGATTTTGGGCAGGTACTCATGGCTAAACTATTTTGCTTGACTTTCTAAAACTTTTATTGAAGATAGGGAATTATAAGATCTGCATGGGAATCTAATTTTTCCTTCATTCTGACAATTATTGAAGAAGTTATGCATGAATAACTAAAAAACAAGGGAGAATCAGGCAGCAAAAAAAAATTGCAACTTTTCTAAATAAAATTTTGAAATTGGTTCATTAAGTTTTTATGTATTTGGGAAGCTTTGAATCATTCAATTTTGATAGATGAGATGAAAGTTATGAGAAGTTTTAGTTTGCAGGTAGGTATGGGACTCCCAAACCTCCATTCCTTTTCCCCCTTGTAAAACTTGTTGCTTTACTTTTTTGAGCTCTTTGTATATCTGTTTTTTGAACTTTTTTTTTGCAAGTTGTAGTAGACTCATATTCCTTGGTTTTTATCATTTGGATCAAAGTAATTTGGGTTTTCAAATTTTACATAAATCCTCCACTTTTGCCTAGTGTATATGCAAATTTCACGACCTTATGGCATTGCAGGATTTTACAAAGTATGATCCACACCTCCGTTTCATTTGAAAATTCTCCCACATTTACCTAACTTGGTCTTCTACATGGGAAAAATAAACCTCAACTTTGCGTAGAGCAATTTGTTTGATATAGGAGCCGTCAAAGGCTTCTGAAATTTTTGGGCAGCAAGGAAAAAAACTTTTGTTTTCACTTCAAATGTCAATATCTCACTCCTTTACAACTAGAATGAGCAGATTTTTTTCCCACAAGCACCTCCCATAGTCTAAGTCAAGATCTTCCGGTTGGATTTCCAAAAAAATAAAAATAAATTACATTTCTCTTCATTCCCCCAAAAGTGGCAGTTTTGAGTGAATTTCACAAAAAAAAAGAGCTTGGGCCTTTATGGGTTTAGGGGTTAACAGAGTTAAAATTGAATCACTCACCAAAACTACAAAACATATCCAAAATCAGTAAACCATTTTTCAAAAAATTATGATTCCGAGTTCCCGACTATGTCTAAGAAGAGAAAAAACCCCTCAATTATACAATTAACTACGTTTGAAATATACTTTATAAACATGTAAGCATGTTATTTATGCTTCAAACAACATACTGTTTTGTGCATTTACTTGCAACTAATAAAGTATTCAATTTTAGCCACTTCAATTAAAAAAACACAAAAATTCAAGCAAGAATATGTAGGAGCCAATTTTACACTATTGTTATTGCAACATGTCACCTTCAGAGAGCAACGCTAAATGGCCTCTCATTTTGGCTCCAATCCATCTTCATAATCAAGGCTTTATTTGGGGTGGTAACCTTAATTTTAGGAAAGTATTGGCTTTCAATTGAGAATTCTTCGTTTACAATTAGCTGAAGGAACCTCTTTGATTTTTGTAGTAAATACAAAAAGGAGGTACTTATAATAAGAAACCTTAAATTGTAGTTGCAGACCCTCCAGGTGGCATCATGCACGTTCTCCCGATCAGCTCGTTCGGACACAATTGAGCCGTTGGATTGACACCTAGACATGCTCAATAAAGGAAACTTATCTGCTGAGGTGGATATGACATGCCCATGCAAATGCTCCTTGCTGGACTTGGTTTATTTCCCTTCAGGTCGTCAAAGGTAAGGACATACTTTTGACAAGGATTTCGGTGTCACTTGAACTTAATTGGAAGTGTTTCTTTGGACTCTCAATATACACAAAAAATATCATTTTGACATTCCAAAACAGAGAAAAGGTGTTCACCAACTCTTGCAAATCTAGAAATCAAAGTTACTGCAAGAAATAATTGAATGAAAAATAAGTAGAAAACCAGCATATTAAAATTGACACTTTTGACACTCAACAATTTTCTAAAGTGACATTTTGATGCCCAAAGTTTAGAGGAGTGTGTCTCCAATTTTTTGCAAAAGTGTCAAATATATGCCCTAGGTTAACCCTTAAAGGACAGATGGATCATTGTGGCTTGCCTTGCTTGTAGCATTTTACAATGTTTTGCACATGGGCACGAGTAGTATTGGTTCAAAAAGTTGGAAAAGTCAATAGTGCATGGTGCCCTCATGAAAACTGCAAGAAGGGCAGCTTGGAAGCTAACACTTTGTTTCTGAATCTTATCACAATTTGAGTTACAAAAAAAAATGAATACATCTCAAGAAGTAATTTTTTGTCTTACATGATGAACCATGTGTTTATGGTCACTTCTAAAAAAAATTAGATAAAAAACAACTTTTTTTTGAATCACACAATATCTTTTTTCAAAGCCAGAGGACATTCATCCTCTTTGACGTTTAGGGATTAAGGTAGCAGCATCCATAAGTGTTGCGTCCCCATGCCCGTCACCTGACAGTGGTAAGGCTAACCAATAAAAAAACAAATGGTTGTGGGTGCCTGAGTGATGGTTATGGGTGATGAAGTGATGGTTGTGGGTGACTAGCATGAGGTTTTGAGTACCCATCTCACTATTTAAGAACCAACAAGCCTTATGATTAGCATCTCTTACACATGATTCTTACAATTTCAGTGATTTTGGACTTTGAAAGATCTCTGTGAACAAATGCTTGCAGTTGGAACCTTAAAATTAATGCAAATATTTTTGGTTTCCATTTCCTAACGTACAGTATTTTTTTCAAAGTTAGTCAATTATTTTACCTACTCCAAAACCCTTATTTCCACGCTTATGGGTGCGCCTACCTTAAGGGATTCCTGGTCAGGCACAGCTTTTCAAAAGCAAAGTCACAAATCTGGGAAGTGAATTCTGGTATGGATTAGTTACTCGTGACTCGTATGTTGCTGGAGTTGCCTGCAATGCAGCAAAAAGAGCTGAAAAGTGGCGTACTGAATCTTCACAAATGACTGTTTTCGTGTGATTTTTTGGTAGATGGTTATTGTCTAGTTTTTTCAAATAATTTACAACCAATATTTTTATAAAAAAGACCAGAATGTGTTGCAAGTGCTGTAGAGGGTTTAACACTTACTGTAACCCCTAAATGCCCAAGGTACTAAATTAGGGTGTTCAATAAATTTTGAAACCTTGTTGAAGGCTGAAGCACATTTGACTGTTTAAAAAAAAAGTGGACAAGTTGCAATTTAAAAGATAGCTTTAATGTTTAATTTTTAACAACCTCCATATTACATTCCAATTGTTCTTAGTGAAAGCCAAATTGTAAGTATGTTTCTTGCACACCAAAAAGTGTGATAAATTTTGTTTTTAAAGAGTTTATGACAAGTTGCCACATTGGAAACATGGTTAGTAAGTTGAGAATGAAGTGAAGATTTCCCTTGTGCACTCCCATGGGTAGTAAGGACCTTTTTATTGAAAATTCATCATCCAATAAAATCCAAATGTGCTTTTGGGCTAATTTCACTTGGAATGTCTTTGTTTTACAAATTAGAATTCATTTACCTTTGAACTCTCTTTCATTCATAATGATTTTTTTTTGACAATGGGAGCTAAAAAAAAGTTTGTATTATGTGGTAGCTATTTGACATTATATTGCAGGTTCATTTGTGAAAATTGTGGTCATGGATTTGAAAGGAGAATCATCAATTTTGAAGTAACAATAATAAACACTAAACCATAAAAAGTGTTTGATTCCCTATCTTGTATACAAAAGATGCCGCCTTAAAAGTTTTAGGGCAGCTCCAAAAATACCAAAAAACTCTATATTCATCCACATTCAATCAAAAATATCTTAACATTTGAGTGGCTTTTTAAATTTTTTTGGTAGCATGATTTAGAAGCCTTGAAGTTGAAGATCCTACAGTTGCAATTTGTTTCAGCGTTTAATAATGATCTTACAACAGCAATTATTATTTTTTTGAAACTACCTTCCAAAAACAAGAAAAATATATGTGGACAGTTAGGGGTTATGCCAATGTTGATGTTTTTTTGTCCCAAGGATGCCAAAAAAAACACAATGTATAATGAAAAAAAATGTTTTTATCTAATTTAAAAAAAGTGATCATGGAGACATGGTCTATCAAGGAAGGAAAAAAACAACCTCATTAAATGCACTTAGATTTTTAGGTAACAAAAATTGTGAAAAGATTTACAAACACAATATTAAGTCCCATGCTACCCTTCTTGCAATTTTCATGAAAGCAACATGCAATGTTGATTTCTGCAGCTTTTGGAAATAACATGAAAATGTGTGGGCACTTGCCACACCATTGTAGCACTACTACAGCAGATATCCTTGGAGATTCAACTCAACATTTAAGGGTTAAAATTGAATGTAGAAATGTATTTGCAAATTGCAACCATTTTAGCTAGATGTACTTTGTTTTGTTTCTAATACTACCAGAAAACCTAAATGAACTCATCATCAATTTCCAACATCAATGTTTCTTGTGCATATTCTTGGACTTGGGGCCATTGTCAAATTTTGTTAACATATGATTATTGGAATAAAAAGTGTTATTTTCACATAGTCAACATTGTAGGATAGAATGAAGAAATTCAATGATCTCTTGAAGCCGTTTGGGCTGAAATTTTGGTTGAAATAGCTTCAAGTTTAATGGCCTTGATTCCAAGTGTAAGTTGACCCTAAGAATATAACATGGTCTTTTCTATGTCTAGTTGCCTAGAGTTCAAAAAATTGAAGCCTCATTTCTTTAAGGATACATTCCAACCAAAAGGAAAGATATGAAACACCTATGAGGTCAAGATACCAGGCTTTTAGTGAGTGTTTGCATAAAGGGGTCTATTTGTAACCCTCATCCAATGTGGCATATGACATGGCTTATGGGTTATATCTTAAATTTATGAAGGTTATAATTTGATCCCATGGGAGTACAATCTTCAAAGTATGCAAATGTTCAAAGGAAAGATTGAGGGTGTTTAATCCCCACAAGGAGAGTGGGACCTTTCTATTCCATGCTCATTTCTTGAAGGTAATATTTTCTCCTTTTATGTGAAGGAGTTCTCAACTAAAATGGTATATTTCATGACATTAGATTGTATTTTATGTTATAATGTAACATGCAAAATTATGTTTTATACCTCATATTTTCATCAACTTTGGTGTGAATGTACCCTAAGGACTTGAAGATAAAATTTTGAACAATTTACAAATGTAAACAAGTCCCATCCATGTGGAGACTTGTTTTTCATCCATTTGCTAGTTACTAGATTCTTGCATTGCATCTTTAGGGTTTTTTGGAGTAGATCTATAAAAAACTGTATGCAATTATTCTATTTTTCAAAGCATAAAAAATGTTAAATTCTTAAAAACCAACATTTTAGTTCATGCAATGATTACTCAAATTCAATTTAAAGAATTAAGGATTTTCTAACACATTTAAAAAACTACCACAACAAAAACCTAACATCATGTTCATCAATGTACAATAAGAAGGAAAAATGGAAAATATTTAGATCAAGTACCCATTATCTTTGGAGAAAACCATTTTATTTTTTACTATACACCAATATGTGGACCAAGGGTGGAAAAAATTTAATTTAAAATACATGAAGATAGAAGCTAAAACATGTTGTGGGAATCATCTTTCTTTGAACGCTTAAGTAATAATAGGTGGATTACTTTTCTAAATAGGGCCTTCTACTATATAATATCTATTCCCTCATTTTCTGCCTAGTATAATTTGCAAGACTTTCCAAGTTTGAGTGTCAATATAATGTATACTTTTAGAAAAAAATCAAAGTTTTAAAGTACAGTAGAGTACAAATTACATAAGATAACTCATTATTATTAGTGTGGCTCAATGTACAAAAAAATGAAAATTCTGAAGATTAGAAATTCAAAATCAACAAGAAGCTCAGACCACAAGAATACGCTAACTAAAAACATTCAATTTGGAACAAAACTTGATACTAAACCAGAAAATGCCTTCATTGGCTTGAACTTGGCTTGAACTGAACTCAATGACGTGGATGTTCAGAAAAGATTGCAGAAGATGAAAATCATCCAATTAAAATCATCTGTTGTTGACCCTGAACGAGAACAAGGACCGTTTGACCATTTACAAAGGCACTCCATCACTCCATGGGCTCTGGCGAGTGGCGACCAAACAGGGATAAACTATTATTGTCGCCATTCCAATTTTAAACTTTGGGGGTTCCTCGCCCGCGCTCGGCCGCGATCGTCCCCGCCACCCCCATGGCGCACTTGCTCGCTCACCCACATGACAGGATCTCTCCGCCATTTTCTCCAGCCTTTCCCTCCATGCTTGCTTGAGTTAATCTCACTTGGATTGCCGCACCTCCTCGCTTGAATCTGAGACGGAATCATTTCTCAAGCAGGAAGTTTGTAGTACTTTGCCTTGGGACGTGCGTGTTGAGAAGACCGTTTAAGTCGCACCACTACTTCTACAGATTATTATTACTGTTGTCAGGTTCTGGATACTGCTCACTGGCGACAGTGCTGCTGGCGTAACTCATTTGATTTTCGAAGGTTGAAGTTTCAAACTTCCCAGGGAGATCCTGGATTTCTGTTCAAGTGCGTATGTGCGTACGTCGTTGTCAGGAGCGCTACGGTTGCCACTTTTGAGATCGAGGAGTTCAAGCTGAAGCGCTTCGAGAACGTGCATTCGTAAAGTGAGTCTGCTGTTCCGACTGCGGTTGTTGTGTGTTAAGAGAGCGGCATGCTTCGCATTGAGCTCGACTGTTAGTCGGTAGTGGGTCGAGTTGATGTGATTTTGGGTTCGTGTTCCAGGGTGCGTGAAAGCATTGTATACAGAGCTGCTGCAGGAAGGCAAACAGTTGGTCGTGAAGGTGTTCGCATCTCGAGGAAGAATACTCGCCGCGTTGCGCTTAGATAGTTCCGAAATTCTTGAAGAGGCTTCGAGGATCTCAAGCCTTGCTGGGAGCATCAATTTGCAGCTTGGAGATGTAAGTCTGCGTTTTTCTTTTCATCGGTTTCGCCCCTTTTTCCATCCTCCGGGTTTTCAGGGAACTCCGTACCCTAAAATCAACTTTGAAATTTGAGTGCTGCGGTCACATCGGTATGAGTTTGCCTCGGATCCTCGTCTCTCGTTGCTGATTGGGAATTCAATGCAAGGGGATTTGGAACTACCAGTGATTGTATACAGTCAGGGGAATTTCAAGTTGAAAATGTAGAGTAGAATTCTGTGACGGAGTCGCATGTGTCAGGTGCAGCGCTGTCTATGGAGAATGCTTGTACCCCTGCTGGGACAAGCGTTTCTTAAGGGACATAACCTGTTGAAATGTTGAGCATTGGTACGATTCTTCGTAGAACATACAGTGGGTGTCTTCTGGACATTCACGTCATCAGCATGCCACACGCTAAACCCCCGGCACCGAGCCCCATGTCCTTACGAGACCCTTGTGTGCGTTGATGTGTGCAGAGGAAGCCGTGCGTGCACATCAGAGAGCATATATCGCTTCTCCCCGAAACCGATGCACCTGTAAAGGTGGTCACGGGGCGGCTGGCGGGGACTGCGTCGTAGTCGCCGGGCAAGACGGAGCGGGAACGCCTGTGCTGTCGGCCGAAGTGACCGTTGGGCGGCGGGCATCGGGGCGCGCGAGCGAGGATGTCGAAGACGGTGAGCGGGTGGTTCGGGCGCGCCCACAGCAAGTCGATGAGCAGGGAGCTGAACGCGGTGGAAGCGCGGGCGGAGCAGGACAAGGAGAACAAGGAGAACGGGGCGGAGCAGGCGGACGCGAGCAGGGTGCTGAGCAAGTGCGACTCGCTTCCGACGAACGCGACGAACTCGCTGGAGTCGGAGGAGGAGGCGGAGGCAGAGGCGGAGGAGGCGGCGGCGGAGGAGGAGTTCAAGCAGGAGCTGGGGCCGCTGGTGTCGCTGAAGGAGCAGCTGGAGAAGGACAAGGAGGACGAGAGCCTGCGGCGGTGGAAGGCGCAGCTGCTGGGGCTGGCGAGCGAGGAGGAGGCCGGGGAGGGGTTCGTGGAGCCGGAGGTGACGGTGCGGTCGCTGGGCGTGATGCCCAAGGGGCGGGCGGAGAGCCACTTCCCGCTGCCGCTGGGGACGAATGCGCGCGGGTACACGTTCTCGCTGAAGGAGGGGTCGCCGGTGGCGCTCAAGTACGTGTTCACGGTGCGCAACAACATCGTGTCGGGGCTGACGTGCGTGAACACGGTGTGGAAGGCGGGCTTCCAGGTGGACCAGACGCGCGACATGATGGGCACGTTCGCGCCGCAGCAGGAGGCGTACGTGCACGTGGCGGAGGAGGAGGTCACTCCCTCGGGGTCGCTGGCCCGCGGCGCGTACACGGCGCGGAAGCGGTTCATGGACGACGACGGGCGCGTGCACCTGGACCTGGACTACTCGTTCGAGATCCGCAAGGAGTGGTGAGGCGGTGGCGCTGGCAGGTATCATAGTGGTAGGATCGTGTGTGTGATACGCAAGGCGAGCTCCCGAAGCAACAGCAATAGCAGCAGCAGCAGCAGCCCCAGTGAGAAGCGGATTGATTTATTGAGAGAAGAGGTGGGAGGAGCGGCAGAGCGTGTGTCCGCTGGTCGAGATCCGGTTCCGAGAAGGCCATCCCCCTCGTTACCTTGTGGGCTATGACAAGCTGCAGGCTAGAGGGAGGGGCAGAATAGAGATAGACGAGTGTCAGGATTGGAACGCAGTATCATAGGTGTCGCGAAGTGCGGCAATGGATAGATGGTGGCTGACGTCCTGTGTGCGGAAGCTGACAGGCAATGAATGAAGGAGGTGCAGCCCAAGTTGGGCTTTGCAATCTACAGCTTATATGATATGTGCCGTAGTGTTGGATGTGTTGACGTTGTGTGTGTTCGGGGACTGTGGTGTGTGTTTTGGAAGCGGGCGTGCCGTATATTCTGGTTGTGTGCTGTCGCGATGCCCGAGCCCTGAGAGACGAGATGGTGTAAGCATCTGAGTTCCTTTCTGGCCTTTATACCTGTGCTAGTAGTTTTCTCAAATTGGACGGTTCATGCCATTGCGTTTTTGGTGGGACATTGTTTGTAGATTCGAGTTCTTCATGCAGTCACTATTGCTCTGAGGTGGTTAAGTGTGGGCGTTGTTTGAAGCTGGCCACAATGGTTAACTTTTGTTACTGTTATATTTTGATGCTTTATGGTACATGATTTCAGTAGTTTTGCATAATCGAGGGCTGAGTTGATGAAACGTATGTTTGGGTTTTAACCCCGAAATGCCTGCGACACCAAATTCTGGTGGATTTTACACTAAAAATCGTTGCCTCAGGCATTTAGGGGTTAAGCTTGTCGTATGTATGGAGGGGATAATGGCAGTTTGTAGTAGCAGAAAATCCAGGAAAGCTCAGCATGATTTAATAGGTACGATTCTTCTAGAGTACTAGAGCCAATTCATTTGCTCGTCAGCGTTTGACTGTGGTTGCACCCTGGCTGTGGGGATTGGTATTTATACTGTCGACGTGTCACCCATGTCGTACTGCTTTTGAAATTTGGAGGTATATGTCACTGTCTTTTACCTTTTTTCAAAATCAAGGAGGGAGGTTTATTGAACGAAGAACTGAAGTAACCTCTGAATCTGACACGGGAAAGGAAGTGTGTGGGATCTTTTGTGGCTCTGGCTTCTCAGCAGTATTTGGACAGGATGAGGATAAAGCTTGAGGAGTTTAAGCAATTTTTCTGAGTCGGTTGATAACGGCTAGAGGAGCACAAATGTGAAGGCTTGTACCCAACAAGGTCGTTGTGGCTTCTTGTTTCGACGAATATTAGGAACGAGGTATATTAAATATTGCATTTATGTTACCTTAACAATTAGGTTGCCTTATCTTGGAAAGTTACCTCATGACTCATCATTTGGCCATTTGGAGGTGCATGTAACCCTCTAGATATTAGGATTTTACATGATTTACAACTTGAATGCCGCTAGTTTATTTTTTTGCAACTTTGTTGTTGTTACCAAGCCCTTCAAAGAATATTTATTGCAATATTTATTGAATTATTGTAGTATTAGTAAGTATTTATGTAGTGTAAAATTTGGAATTATTAGTTTGGTGCAACCTAAATGCAATGTTTAGTGTAGAGGATTTGGACTCCTTGCACTTGCTCTCTAAGCTTCCCCTAGTCTTTCTTTTATGTTTGTGATTCTCATAAAAACTCTTGTTTATTGCTTAGCAATAAAACAACTACACATAATATGAATACTTCTAATGACTTAGTTGTTACACTTATAAGAATTTTATTTGTTTGGTTCTAAGATATTATTGCCACCATATTTGTATTGTAATTAGGTTAGATTTCAAGATATTATACTTTGATCTTGTATGTGCTTTTTATTCATGATTTTGTAATTGTGCTTGATGAAGTGATTTTTCTTGGTGACTCATAATGTTGAACTTGGTGTTGAAAGTGATATCTAATTTAACTGAAAAACTATGTCTTTCTTACTCTTTGTCTTTATCTTTTGTGAGAATTGTATTGCTAAATTATGTGAATGGTTGACTTGATTGCAACCACACACTCTACATACTTCACACCTTCACACCTCTCCTATGCCTTCACCTCTTATCTCTCCTTGCTTTGCTTAGGTTCCTTTTCTTGGAGAATGTGAGCAAAGATGTAGGGTTCTTTACAATGTGAGGCTTGTAGTTGCAAATTTTGCAATTTGTTCCCTCATTAACATTGTATTTAAATTACCATGTTCAAATTTAGACAAATTTTTGGAATAAGCTCTCATTTGTTGACTATCTTTTCCTGTATTTTGAAGTGAATTGGTCTTTTCTTGGCACTAGCTAGTTTCATTTGTCAAATATTAAACTCCACCAATTTTTACCCACCATATCAAGCCAGTTAGTTCCCATTTGCACTATCAATTTAACCCTTATAGATGTGAATAGCCTTTTGTAACAAGTACAATATGAGATATTTTTCTTGTACTTGGAATGGATCCACATTGTTATAACATTTGAGATCACCAATGAAATTGGAATATAGATCAATGTAGTTCTATGGAGCTATTTGAAATCCCAAACTAAAACTCCTTGCTAGCATTAGATGCTAATTATACAACAACATACCTCTGATGCCCATGGGATATTCAAGGGTTAAAGTGTTTTGACATATTAAGTGCATCTCAAGTGGTACCAATGGCAAAAGTTGAATTTGACATTACCCTTCTCAGAGTGAAAGTCAAGGATTGTTAGAGCTCTTTGAAAACAAGTTGCAAACAGTTCAAGAAGTTACACAAAAGATGATGGTAATAATTTAGAAGTTAAAAGTGCTACTTTCATCAATTACTTTATCTATTGTCTCCTCCAAGTTATATCTTTGAATTTGTCACCAAATTCAAAAACTTAATTGCATTTCTCTAGAAAACTACAAGGTATTCCTATATTCGTCCAATAAGAAGTTGGTCTTCTTCATTGTATGAAACAAAACAATCTTGTACCCATTGTGCAAATGATGCCATGAACAACTCACAGCCTTGAATCCTAAACATTTTGAAGCACAAAGAAAAATTAGCAATTTCTAATCAAGCTCTATGAAGTTTTGTGATGTCTATTGCATGTAGTGGCACATGACAATAGCCAACATCAAGGGGTGACAGCTTTGGTGCAAAAAATGACTTCCCTTTGCTAGACTTTTGAGGTAGGCAATTAACATGCTTGACCCCTAAGCTCCAAACACTAAGCTTACATCACACCACCTCAAGTGCAACAAATTGCATTCTTTACAAACCAACTTTTGATGTTTAGGCAAAATAATAGAGGATCTTTTGATGTTCAAGCAAAAACATTGAGAAATCTCTCCATGTTGTGCATGATATGCAAACTATAGAAAGTTTGAAGTATTATTTTTAGACTTGCAACACTCTAAATATAGTTAAACGTAGCATCAGAGCCAGTGTGAGGTTTACTGAAACCAACATTTCGATTCATCCTACTCATACTCAACCTTGAGAATCTCATGATTAAACGCATTCCTATTATAAGAGGTCAGGCTCACTTCAAATATCATAGGTAAGCCAGTTTGTTTGACAGATGTTACAGATTTTGCAGAAAATTATTTGTCGAGCAATACTCAGAAAATCACCTGGGATGATAACTTGGAGCACCCAATGCTCCTAGAGCAAATTGACTTAACCAATTTGTCCTACCAATCTCCTGGCTGTAACGACCATTTCACCAGGAAGTATAACCACTCAAACTTCAAGCTTTTGTCAATTCAGTAAAAAAAATTGATACAAAGTCCTAAGAAGAATACTACAAAAAGAAATCCAAAAACTTGTGCTTCTTTTCCTCTGGGTGGCGCAATTCGGAATGTTTGTAGAAAATCACGAAATTAGTCAACACGGACACTGATCTAGTATGTATTATCTATTTAAACGGTTGACTAATTTACATCTCCGCTTCACACCTGGTTGACTACTAACTGACTACATTTATTCTAGACAAACGGAACTGAATCTCACCTTGAAGCTAGGTTTCAAAATCTATGAAAACGGTTCCGCGTTCCCGAATCTCTGAAAAGAGAACGAAAACACCATCACGAGTCATGAGAAACCCTCAATGCTCCCAATAAAATTGATAAACGAAGATGTACAAAACGGTCACCAACCTGTCACTTCGGATAAACCAATGCAAACAAGTTCACAGAGAGTTCAGTTGTGGATAAAAACTCGTCTCTCAGGGCTCGGGCATCGCGACAGCACACAACCAGAATATACGGCACGCCCGCTTCCAAAACACACACCACAGTCCCCGAACACACACAACGTCAACACATCCAACACTACGGCACATATCATATAAGCTGTAGATTGCAAAGCCCAACTTGGGCTGCACCTCCTTCATTCATTGCCTGTCAGCTTCCGCACACAGGACGTCAGCCACCATCTATCCATTGCCGCACTTCGCGACACCTATGATACTGCGTTCCAATCCTGACACTCGTCTATCTCTATTCTGCCCCTCCCTCTAGCCTGCAGCTTGTCATAGCCCACAAGGTAACGAGGGGGATGGCCTTCTCGGAACCGGATCTCGACCAGCGGACACACGCTCTGCCGCTCCTCCCACCTCTTCTCTCAATAAATCAATCCGCTTCTCACTGGGGCTGCTGCTGCTGCTGCTATTGCTGTTGCTTCGGGAGCTCGCCTTGCGTATCACACACACGATCCTACCACTATGATACCTGCCAGCGCCACCGCCTCACCACTCCTTGCGGATCTCGAACGAGTAGTCCAGGTCCAGGTGCACGCGCCCGTCGTCGTCCATGAACCGCTTCCGCGCCGTGTACGCGCCGCGGGCCAGCGACCCCGAGGGAGTGACCTCCTCCTCCGCCACGTGCACGTACGCCTCCTGCTGCGGCGCGAACGTGCCCATCATGTCGCGCGTCTGGTCCACCTGGAAGCCCGCCTTCCACACCGTGTTCACGCACGTCAGCCCCGACACGATGTTGTTGCGCACCGTGAACACGTACTTGAGCGCCACCGGCGACCCCTCCTTCAGCGAGAACGTGTACCCGCGCGCATTCGTCCCCAGCGGCAGCGGGAAGTGGCTCTCCGCCCGCCCCTTGGGCATCACGCCCAGCGACCGCACCGTCACCTCCGGCTCCACGAACCCCTCCCCGGCCTCCTCCTCGCTCGCCAGCCCCAGCAGCTGCGCCTTCCACCGCCGCAGGCTCTCGTCCTCCTTGTCCTTCTCCAGCTGCTCCTTCAGCGACACCAGCGGCCCCAGCTCCTGCTTGAACTCCTCCTCCGCCGCCGCCTCCTCCGCCTCTGCCTCCGCCTCCTCCTCCGACTCCAGCGAGTTCGTCGCGTTCGTCGGAAGCGAGTCGCACTTGCTCAGCACCCTGCTCGCGTCCGCCTGCTCCGCCCCGTTCTCCTTGTTCTCCTTGTCCTGCTCCGCCCGCGCTTCCACCGCGTTCAGCTCCCTGCTCATCGACTTGCTGTGGGCGCGCCCGAACCACCCGCTCACCGTCTTCGACATCCTCGCTCGCGCGCCCCGATGCCCGCCGCCCAACGGTCACTTCGGCCGACAGCACAGGCGTTCCCGCTCCGTCTTGCCCGGCGACTACGACGCAGTCCCCGCCAGCCGCCCCGTGACCACCTTTACAGGTGCATCGGTTTCGGGGAGAAGCGATATATGCTCTCTGATGTGCACGCACGGCTTCCTCTGCACACATCAACGCACACAAGGGTCTCGTAAGGACATGGGGCTCGGTGCCGGGGGTTTAGCGCGTCATGTAATGCTGATATTAATCAAGGAAACACGAATCCAATTGCAGAAGAACTATGTAGAGGCAGATTTGAGGAGTTCCGAAAGTCCTTGTTCAAGTATTTGAAGGAAAATGTAGTGAATAGAGGGCACAAATTCACATCCAATTATAGAAGAGGGATACACAAACTATCTACACAAGGTATATAAATCACCACTTACCATACAACAGTATCCACATCACCCGGTAAGGGTGTTTAGTATGTATCTCTAAATGTATATAGGAACTTAATGGTTCAATTACATGTTGCATGCAGAAACTCAAGAGCCTACCTGTATGCCCTCAGTCTTACAACTGCCGTTAGTCCTAGGGTGCTATGGCTACGTTACAATCAATAGACTACGAACACACTTGATTAAGATGTACAGTTTAATTCCAATAGTCTTGTCTCCTCAAATGCAATTATAACTGACATCCTAGGAACATGGAAAAGACAGACACAGCTTATGCAAAAGTTCCAACGTTCGATACTGTTAAGCAGCGAGATTCCTCGCACAGAAAGACCTCTGTAAATATATATCTTTATTTGACTTCATAACGTGCTATCGACATAAAGCATCTGTCTGATGTGATACAGTAGTCTATGAAGGAAGAGAGGCGATTGAGATACAAGCAAGGGGACTGGAAATGCTTCGCAGCAAAAACGCAGCATAAGTTCTGCGGAGAGAACGTACAAGAGGTGCTGTTCCGTGAGCAGCGCTCGTCTCCATAGGGAAAGGAGCATTCTTTAGACACTAGCTCTGCACCTGACACGTGCGACTCCTTCACAGCCCTATTCTACAATTTCAACTCAAAAATGCCCCTGACTGGCAAATCCAAATCCCCTTGCACAACCCTAACTTAGCAGCAAGAGACGAGGGGATCCGACGCAAACTCACGGCGATGTAACCGCAGAACTCAAATTTCAAACATGATTTTAGGGTACCGGATTCCCCGAAAACCCGGAGGATGGAAAAAGGGGGGCGAACCAATGAGAAGAAAACTCGGACTTACATCTCCAAGCTGCAATTTGATTGCTCCCAGCAAGGCTTGCGATCCTCGAAGCCTCTCAAGAATTTGCCAACACCTTCACGACAAAAAATTTCGTATTCCTGCAGCTGCTCTCTACGCAACATTTCTCCACGTCCTGGAACACGAATGAACAACATATCCGATTGGTAAACCCACCAATTCAATGCAGGTTATTTGGGTTCTTAAACCCCAAAAAAAGAGAAAAGAAAACAGTAATCGGAGCATAACAAGACCTTTCCGACAAAAACAGAGGTTAGCCTTCACAGCAGACTTACTTCAAAGGAAGCACGTTTTCAAATCGCTTGAGCTTCATCTCCAGTATCTCACGAGCGTCGACGAAAATTCAGGATCTAGGAACATCCAAAGTTTGAAACTTTGCTCCACAAATATCAAACACGGCACCAGCTCGCTGTTTTCTCTCTCAACGTAACCCAGGGCGGGGTATCCAAGACGTGAGAACAATAATAATAACTCCTCTCTGCAGTCCTCGTGCGACTCAAACGGTCTTCTCCACACGCACGTCACGGACCACGCTCTCTCACTCGTTCACAGCAGCACAAGAGAGAGTATTACTGCTCCGAAATTGATTCGGTCTCGGATTCAAGCGACGGAGGGGCGGCTTCCCAAGTGGGATACCGGGATGGATTGATTCCACAAGAATGGGGAGGAAATGTCAGAGATACGGACATGGAAGTGCGAGCGTGAGTGCGTGAGTGAGAGTGAGTGAATGCAAGCGTGGTAGGCGTGGCGGGTGAGCAGTGAGGTAATGGAAATCAGCGCGGCGGAAAGGCAGAGACTGAGAGAGAGTTCAAAGCAGGAATGGTCGCGAATCCGTGATGATAATAGTTGAGCAGAGCAGGTGTACGTGATGACGATTGCGTGCATTCTTCTTTTCCCCGGTGATCCACATTGATGGGCGTGACGGCAAATCTGTGTTTCTACCAGATCTCTCTGGAGTCTCTGCATTCGAGTGCTGTCCGAGTCCCTGTTGCGTCCGTGTCATCGTGTGGCGTCGCTAACCCTGGATTGTCGCCGGAGCCATCCAAAAGAAGGAAAGAAACCAAAAGAAAAAGAAACGCACGCGTATAAAGAGAAAGCATCGTGGCGTGCAACTACGGTAAAAGAGGTCGGTTTCTTTCTTAAACTCTTTGTTAAAATCTGATAAAATTGGCTGAACTGAAGCTTTTCTTAACTTTAGATCTGCCTCATTAACCCTTAAAGGACCATAGGGCATAGTATATACGCTGCCGTATAATCAGTATTTGCTACCAGTAAGAAGTTTTAGTTTGGGATCTCAAATAGCTTACTAGAACCGTTTTTATCTATATTCCAGCTTCTTTATTAATCTCAAATGTAGTAGAGGTGTGGATCCATTCCAAATACAAGAAAAACACCCCGTATTATACTGGCCGCAGCGGCACACTCAGTCCTTTAGGGGTTAAGATAGGAGGCTCATGAATGGAGCATCAAGTGCTGAAACTGAATTTTGGGTAGGTGAAACTTCTTGAAATATTTTTTAGTAAATTTTTCCTTGAAAGAAAATAAGAATTGGCATCTAACCCAAGTTGTTTCATATTTTTTGGAACTTTGTGGAATTAGTTATGAAATTTCAAAGTGGAAAGGCCATAGGGCTCTAAAATGGAGCACCTCCTCAAATGTACATTGCATGTACATTGTCAAAGGGCTATGAAAAACATGTATAAACAAAGTACATTTGAGGAGGTGCTCCATCTTAGAGCTTGCTCCAAATTAGAGCCTCTTACCTTAGTGGGTGCCTAAACTAGAATTTACAAGTGAAATTTGGACTCTTGGAAACAAATCCCAAGTGGTCTCCAAAGCCAACCCCTACATTTGAGGTGTTTGCCACTCACTGTGAGCCCAAAGTGGAGCAGTGAACACTACTTGCACAAGCAAATCTTGCCACATGTCAATTGCTATGTTGGTTTAAGAGGGTTGGGATTAGGACCGTCAAGTGCTGTTATAGGAACACATCCAAGCAGTTTCAAGGTTAGTCTAGAGTTGCTTTTAGGGTCCAATGAGTTGTAACTTTTCCCTTTAATAAAAAATATTCTACAATATTTTTTCCACCAAAATGATGTTTCATGATAGCTTGTTGAAAGGTTAATCCCATGGATTTTTTTCCTGAATTTTCCAAGACCTCGCGTTACCCCCAAACTCTTAAACGGTCGGGTATGGGTACACCTACCTTACATGGAGAAATTCTAGTTTCACTAGCTAAAATTTGGCATTTTTCTATTCAAATGATGTTTCATTGGGTTGCATTGGATATTCTTATATTTCTACTCTAATATACTATAATCAATTGGTGAAAAAAAATTGGCTAGTTTTTTAGTTTGTAATTTCAAAATCAATTTTTTTTGCAACTTCAATTGGCTAACAACAAAGTAAATGCAGGATCTCCTTGTACCATGGCCTTCAATGATTTTTTGTTCACCATGTTTCACCATTCAAAAATCTTCACATTTACTAGAATAAAATTAGCATTTTAGTATCTTGTACCAATAGTTCTTAATCCTTACTCAATCCCAATCAAGCATATGAGATTTTGAGTTTCAAAAAATCAAAATCCTATTTTTGGTGAATTATTTTACATAACATTCAAAATTTTCCATGATAATTGATTAAAAATAATTGGTGACAAATTTTTGAGATTTGATTACATGAATATGTGGGAAGCATTCCTACACAAATATTTCCTTTTGACAAGATCTCCAAAAAAATTACAATTCCTTCTATGTAGATTTAAATGTTGGGGTGTTTACGACCAAATCTTCTAAAATAGATATTTTTATTTTTTAAACTAGCTTTTGGCAAAATAACCATATCATTATGCTCAAAGATTCAAACCCAATCATGTTGTATAAGTCAAATAGAAAAATTTGATTCCCATAAAGAAATATCTATTTTATAAGATTTGGTTGTAAACACCCCAACATTTAAATCTACATAGAAGGAATTGTAACTTTTTTGGAGATGCTTGTTAGAAGAAAATATGTGTGTAGGAAACTAGGAATGTTTCCTACATATTCATGTAATAAAATCTCAAAAATTTGTCACCAATTATTTTTAATCAATTATCATGGAAAAGTTTGAATGTTATGTAAAATAATTCACCAAAAATAGGATTTTGGTTTTTTGAAACTCAAAATCTCGTATGCTTGATTGAGAATTTTGGGATTGAGTAAGAATTAAAAACTAATGATACAAGATACTAAAATGCTAATTTCATTCTATAAACTGTGAAAGTTTTTGAATGGTGAAACAAGGTGAACGAAAATAGTTGAAGACCATGGTACATTGCTTGAATAATACATTTTGATCTTCAAGCAAATGTTCTAGTTTGCTGCCTTCTATAAGTTGAATTCAAGTAGGAGTAATTGACTTGAGAAGCTCTAAAGTTGATGCCTCCTACTAAGTTGGATTCATGTAACACTGTTTCTATGCTTTTTTAATATTTTACATGGGATTACAATTTAGAATTGCAACACAATGTACTAAATGAAGCTCAGTGCCAATTTTATTTAGTTTTCCTTAAATTATTGAGGCCACAAATAAAGGGAGTTTGTATTTTTAATTGAGATTCATAATACTTTGGAAACATTTGTAGGAAGAAAACAAAACTGATTCAAAGAGTTTGAAGTTTTTTTTAGATAAACTAGTATGGAAACTCTATTTTATGTAGAAGCTCAACATTGCAAATTAATTCTTAAATTTAAATGCATTGATTTGCATATATTTTTGCAATTGTATATGGGAATACTTGTGTCATTGCACCCAAACTTAAAGTTCATCACAACTATATCCAAGTACCCTTTGCACTTAGAACTTCAACCTAAAAACTTGCACAAACCACCCACATAATTAATGCCTTAGGTTACATCATCACTTGGGTGAACTCCCTTAGTTTTACTTCATGAAGTCCACCTTGACTAACCTAAGGTGACTCCCCTTAACATCCCAACTAATACATTAGAAACCCTCAAATACCTTTACACTTTGCCTTAGTCTAGGGTGACATCCCTGTGCCAAGGCAAAGTGCCTTAGAAATAGCCCCTATTTTGCCTTATTTTTGGGTGCCAACCCAAAGACAAGGCAAACGCACCCTCTTGCTCATATTTGCCTTAAGGTAGGAGCACCCATAACCAACATTGTACCTAATGCCATCATTCTCTACACACGGTAGTCATTCTAGAACTCAAATCTAGGTACACCATAGATAGCTTATCATTTTGGTTAACAACAATAAGCTATCTATGGTATACCTAGATTTGAGTTCTAGGATGACTACCGTGTGTAGAGAATGATGGCATTAGGTAGAATGTTGGTTATGGGTGCTCCTACCTTATTCTAGGGAGAAACCCCCTTGACTAAAGCATGGTAGCTCTATGAGCCACCTTCACTCAGCCCATGTCTTAGTGTGGGGTGCAATACTGCAATCCCCTCACTAAGACACTTAAGTCTTAACCCTTTTTAGGTTCTAACACTTATTAGTATGATTTCGGGGTACCTTACCCCAACCCAAGACTAGGAATACTAGGTGCCCCTCGTTTTGCACCCTAACCCCACTACACACTTTGTGGTACTAAATAATTATTGCCCCTAGGTCCCCAATACTTAACTTCAAGAGAAAAGTCTAGGGGGGTTCTGCTCACCTTAGTGTGCTCTAAGCCAAGCCCTACTTGCGCTTGACTTGCCTCAATGCCCAAGTCACCATGACTTGGGCACACTCTTCTGGCTATACGCCAAGGCCCTCTTGCCATCACCACAAGATCCCACCTGCATTGTGGTGAATGTCCAACTTAACCAGAAATTGCCCTGACAAGCATTCTTCTCATGCTTGCCATTTTGTCTTGGAGTAAACTCCAAGGAGTGACTTGCCATAGTCACATCCAAAATCCTCCCTCTCGTGACGCCACTCATGGCGCCACCACAACCTCACTTTCCGACACGGCCGTGGGGCGTCCCATGCTTGGGGGGGCATAAAAAGCTATAAGGAAATTCTATTTTATTTAGAAGCTCAACATTGCATACTAATTCTTAAATCTAAATACACTCATTTGCATGGATTCTTGTAATTGTATATGGGGATACTTATGCTAGAAGAAACTTGCCTTTATCACATGATCTAAACAAAATTGCTTAAAATACTTGTATAAGAATTATTCAAAAAAGGAATTTATTTATAGAAAATTATAAAAAATGCCATCTAATTATTTTGAAATATCAAATATATCCCCTAATTATTTGAAATATAAAAAACATACCTAGCTTTGTGTAGAAATACCAATTATACCCTTGGTTATCTTTGAGAATAGTATAAATATCCCTAGTTTTTTGTGCCTTTTATTATAATTTTTTTGAAAACACTAAGATGACAATAGGTATTACAAAATTAGATCACTAGTAGAAAACTATGTTGAAGTCAACATAAACTATATGATGTTTTTATGCTTCTGACGCAAAAATTTGCGTTAGAGGCATGAAAACATCATGTAGTTTATGTTAACTTCAACACAGTTTTCTACTAGTGGATGCAGGTTGAATGCAAGCCAAATCTTGAAATCAAACTTTTCAAGCTCTATATAGAAATTTTACATGTAAGTCTATTGTGACCAAAGTCATTACATTGACTACATAGTAATTTTTGTTGTCATCCAATTATTTACAATAAATTGCAGTAAAAGGGCACAAGAAAACAATGGATGTTTAGAATATACTCAAAGATAACCAAGAATATAATTGATATTCTTACATAAAGTCGGGGGTATTTTTCACATTTCCAAATAGTTGAGGGTCAAATTTGATATTTTCCCAATAATTAAACCATTGAAAATTAAATAATATCAAACAGCGGTCCTCCAAGTGACTATTTTTGCATGTTGTAGTGAAATCTTTGGAT
The DNA here is from genome assembly GCA_963920765.1 of Ulota crispa. Taxonomy (NCBI): domain Eukaryota; kingdom Viridiplantae; phylum Streptophyta; class Bryopsida; order Orthotrichales; family Orthotrichaceae; genus Ulota; species Ulota crispa. The sequence goes on along the minus strand of OY987242.1, from coordinate 4,919,740 downwards.
CAGAATTTACAATGCAAAGATTATAAGAGAAAAACCTAAGGGAGATTTTAAAAATGCTTTGATGCCACATTTTAATTATATTTGAAATATGCTTAACCCAAAATAACAATCCAAATGCAAAACTTTGTAACAGATATGTGCAGAACATCGGAAGATGTACGATATATATAAATCCTTTAAAGACCACACACGTTTTCATAAAAATACACTAGAAACTGCGACAGTAAACTTAGATGTGCTGAATCAATTATGGATCCAATTTGGATAATCCAACTGTGCAAATGAGAAGAACACCTTGTTCATTGTAAAGCATTTAAATTTCAACCAGATTTATCATTAGATGCGAAATAACATAATGATTAAGTGAGCTGTAGGTGAAAAATCTCTAGTTTTCTTGCTAGTGTGGTTTTGGATCTTATTGCTTCATACAAGTTTTGCTTGAGAAGAGTCTTATATTTCTCTTATATTTTTAGAAAGTAAGGTTTTCCACCTTTCCAATAAGACCTTTAACAAAATGAATTAAAATAGCAATCACAAGGTGTAGCTAAGTGGACAAAAGGGTCCAAAATCCCACTTTATATGCTACCCTAAAATGGTTTTACACAAAATTTGATAAATGCCACAAAAATCTGATTGGTGAAAATAATCAAGAATTGGCGTTAAATGTAGGATGACAAATTTTAAAAATGAAATGATAGCACCATTTCAATAGATTTTCAAATTCTACAATTATATTGTTATTGTATAAAGAAACAATACAAGCGTATTTCTTAAGCAATTTGATCTTATCAAGGACTAAACAATTGAAATGCAACATTCTTCTTGGATGTTTGATGTATTGTGTTTTTGCTTTGATCCATCTTTGATCAAATATGGATACGTATTTTGAGGCCACGCTATATACATGCCATTCTTTATCAATTCACGTACTCAATTTCATTGTCATTTTTTTGGTTGGATGCAAAATTCTTGTGATCACAAGCATTCTTCAAAACCAATTTCCAAATTGTTGAGCGATTCTATTGTATAGGCCAAAAACCACTCTCCCAAACCAAAGTAGGGTTTGGTGGTCTCTAAAGGGTTAAGAGATGTATGTGAAACATTGAGGTATGTGTACAATTTTTTAGAGACATGTATTCCTCAACATTGGAAGATCTCCATGTGTTTTACACACATTCTAGAATTATATGAATATTCCAAGTTTAGTAAAACATGTCATTTCAGTATTTTAGAAAGCATACATTGAAGCAAAATTGTAGTGCACTTCAAAGTAGATTTGAAAATACCAATGTCATTAATGCATTTATATTTTATAATCCAATTCACATGCTACAATATCAAATTGGATTTGCATCATGGAATATGGTTAGAATATACATTGTCTTGAAACAATATGAAGAAAAAGAAAAGTAATTATTTTGTTGCACCACATTAATAGTTGTTGCAAGATGCATGCATGAGTTTTTCACTTTAGAGTTAGCAAGTTCCACAAAGTGGAAGTATAGGGGTTTTGGAGATCTTTAGTAGTTTGTTTGTTGAAATCTTTCATTGAAAACAAATTACTTCAATATACAAACACTTTTCAAACAACTAGGTGCCTATGCGTAGTACTACTGTATACAATAATGTTTTCTATCACAATTTATAACAAAACTCATCTTTGAGAGCTATGTCATAAGTTTTCATTTGTGAATTTTAATGATGAACAATTGAATTCACAATGTGCCCACTTATATGTAAGCTTAAGTTGCATAGAAGTAGATTTCTCCGAGTAGCAACTTTATGCATGGGAATCAAACAAATGTACTCTAAATATGAACTAAATTTTGACAACTCCAAAAAGGCTTAGGGATAGATCATGGATCTTTCTAAATGATGGATTTGTGCATTGACGTCTAGTAAAGTTAGATATCTCCTAAGTGAAAACCATTGTGTAAAAACCTGGAATTAAATAACTCCAAGTGAAAGATCAAGACTAGAAAATATATAAACTCAAGTTCAAAATTATCACAAAATGTGGCCAATTAAGAAAAAATGCAATCCAAGTAACTCGCAAATGCTAACTACTATATTCATTTATAACTTTTATACTTTACTTTTGTTCAGATTTTATACTTTGGTTAAACTTATACTTTACTCTAATTTTCAAACATATGTCACATCACCCCTTATGCCACATCACCCCCTATCCTTGTGCCTCTATGCCCCCAAATTTTACTGTGTTCCATTTATACATTTAGTTAAACTTGTACTTTACTCTATTTTACTTTTCATCCAATATCGGATTGCTCTACTCTATTTTACTTTTCAAATGGTATTCTTTTCTATATATGAGATGAGATGAGATGAGATGAGAAAATGGTTCTAAACAGAACAAGGATTGCTATTTCATGAGCAGAGATCCATGAGCTGTGAGTTATGAGCAGGGATTTTGTGTCAAAATAATGAATTCCACTTGTAAATGTGTACATACAGCCCTGGAATTGTGCATTGTAAACTCCTATCTTTTAAAAACTTGATGTTTTTTTAGTTATTCCATTAATTTTGAGTTGACAATCTATTCTTGCTCACAGAATCTTGAATCTCTGCTCATGGCCCACCATTTTACGCACTCCAAATAGCATCATCCAATAGAACCATAATAGAAAGCTCAAAAAAGAAAAAAGAAGTCATAGTTTATCTTAAACCCTAAATGCCCAAGGGGGTAAGGGCAAAACATAGATGCATCATAAAATGATGCTTTTGTAACTTTGGTGCATGAAGGTTGCTTCTAAAGAGAAAATAAGAATCACAATGTTTAGTAATTATCCATATGGTCAAACATTCAAAAAAAGGTTTGGATTCTTATTTAATGAATTTAGAAGCATATAGCATTTAATATTCATCAAAACTACAAACTTTATTCATGGAATACAAAATTTGGTATGATTGGTTAAAAATTGACATTCTACTCTAAAAGTCAAAAATATTTTCTTTTTGAAAAAGAGGACATTATTAGTTTCCCAAAATAATAAATATGGAAGTGTTTGTTTTTAAAAAATTCTCCTCCATGGAATTTAAATTAAATTGACATGATTCAAATTGGGTTGGAAAATAGACTTGCTTTCTTGTATGAAAATAATTTTTATTCTTTAATTTTTTAATTTTTTCATCTCGAGCAGTCCGGGAAAAAGGGCAACGACCAAAAAAACGGTCGAATAGTTGTGGATAGCATATAACATTTTTTATTTTTACCTTGAAATGCCAGCTTCTACAACGATTTGTGCATATTGAAACATTCATCTTTGTATGATTTGGCCACTTGATACATTGATACTGTGATGGATAATGAGCATGCAACTAATAATTTCAGCCCTTACCTATTTGATATTTTTGAATATGCTCTTCTTTTGTTGCTTATTATTTTGCATTGCAATATTAGTAATGAATTGTTTGTAGCAAATTAGTTTTACAATAGAAAGTTGTGAAAATGTGTATGCATATTTAACCCCCAAAGTCCTAACTGTCCCTTTGGAGAATAACTGGATTTTGGGCATGTACCCATGGGTAAACTAGTTTGTGTGATATTTTGAAAATTTTATTGGAGGTGGAGAATTCCAAAACCTACGTGGGAATCAAAAAATAATAATATTCCAACATTCAACAAAAAAGTTATTCATGAATTTTGAAAATTTGGGGAGGATGGGCAGTACGGGCACCTCTCCTTTTTTGTATGTGAAAGTTGACTCCTGTGAGGGGCAGTTGGAAAGGGCAGGGCTTATCACCAAAGGGGGCAATAGTTTTGGGGGTTTATTTAGAGGACTCATTATGACAAGCCAAGAAGCTAAAGCTAACAAGCACAGCCCCGCAACTAGAGTTGACAATTGGAATCTATACACACACTTGTTGGAGCATTTGTTGTGGCAAGGTCAAGAGCAGTTGTCTGACTGGTTGATGAGGCGCTACCTCTGGTCAATTGATCGCGGGGCTCCTAAGAATGTTAGTTCACACTTGGATGCAAGTTTCTAGAAGTGAACACCTTGCAGCTGGAACATGGCAATGGGCAAACAACCGCTGCTTTCAATCATCAGCAGAGCTAGGTCAAGAGCAGAAGTTGGTGCCACTTTGGTGATTACATTGGATTCCAAATTTTTCATTGTAGCTGCAAACTGTAATAGCAGTTGCTTTGAAGACCAAGGTATTCTTGGTAATATTCACTCATCTAGAATTTTTAAAATTAGACTTGGTACACATCAGAGATTTTTTGTTTGATGTCTAGGCTTCCCATTGTTGTTCTAAACTTCCTAGTCTTGATGCAGACTTCATTTGAGGCTTCCAATGCCCCCCATTCTTGTTCCATCATTTCAACAATTTTTGTACTCTTCACTAGATCTTCACCATAAGCTCTTACTCGTAGTGCAGGAATCATGCCACAACTGAAACAAAGGAAAATTCAAAGTACAAATGTATATACCTCAAGAAACTAAAAACTCAAACATGCACATGTTAACTTTTCTTCAATAATTGATGTTAGTATGCTCATGGTAGAAGTTCTTGGTTTGCAGGTGGCATGGGATGGTCTTTCCGTCAGGCGCAGCTGCTGCTTCCGCTTGCAAAAAGCACAAAGGAAGAGAAATACAAGTCCTCCAAGCAAGAATCCATTCCTAGATCTAGAAATGCCATTGCATTTGTCCCCATGCAGCTTTTATCCAACGCTAGAATTTGTACCTTGATCTGTTGCTGCGCAATGATATCAAATTTGAAGGCATAATTGGTGATTGTGACCTTGAATTTCTAGATAGTCAAGAACTTGTCTATGAAAGCGCTAACCTAGTGTACAAAGTTGCTAACTTGTCAAAGGAAGATTTTAGCGAGGAGGACCTCACCAACCCAAAATATAGTGATTTGTTGGAGTCTGATGATGAAACTGAGGAAGATCCCTTGGAGTTCATGTGGCCTTTGGAGATGCTACATGCGGCTTGGAGGAGAGCGCGACCAAATCAACCACAAGGGGATTGGGGCAGCGTATATGCATGAGTTGCGGTTGGCTGCACTAGGATTCTAGCTGCCTAAGGACAGTCATGGCTTCAACTTTTGACAGAAGTCGGCAAAGTTGGTGACAACAAGGAGCTACATGCGCCAATAGGGGCGGACGTCGACAAAGTCTAGAAGCACAACGATTTCGAGCTATAAGCGCCACTAGCACCAGCAAAGGCAGACGTCAACAAAGGCCGAGAGCAGAGCTGTTGCTTGGAGCTAGAAGTCCAGGCGGTCTGGGACTTCAGCTAATTGAAGGCATGTAATCATTGGAACGGTGGATGCATTTTGGTGAGAGCACATTTGTCACTATCCCTAATGCTGGTCCACCGTTCTAGCTTTTAAACAAGTTCAATTGACATGCGGAGGAACTCATTAGAGATTCAAGTTTCTTCAATTGACGTGTTTCTCCACTTTAAGCAACCGATAAGAGGACTTAACCCCTGAGCACCCCAGGACCTCAAAATGGAGCGCTCAGTTTTGAAAAATGTCCACGTTTGACTCTTATCCTCTTCTTAATCGTAAAATCAAAAGACGTACTTTTTCATGTACCCTTAGGCATGTGTTTACTACCACTCAAAATAAATTCAAGCTATTTGACTCTACCTAGATAATACTTTTATTAGACTAAGTACACAAGGATATGAATTTGAGTGAATATGGCCTAGGCGCTCAAGGGTTAAAATGGAATCCTAAAGAATAAAATCTGTGTTGTTTACAAGGATCTACCTCCCACCATTTAAAAAAAAAAATCACGATTAATTAATTGTATAAAAGAGGGAGGGTTTGCTTTTCAAGTTTTAGGAGCTCACTCCAGGATCATTGCAAGTCCATAGTTTTCAAGGTAAGGGTTTCATACCCTTCTCATTTTGTCAATTTTTGTCCATTTTGATTTTTTTTGTTTTTTTGTTTTTTGAACTTGAATCTTTTAATTTTGTGAAGAGATTGGGAGGCTTCAAAGATTTCAAATTTTCAAATTCCATGAGTTAGATTTTTGTGAGCTATGGAGAGTAGAAGTTTTTGCTTTTTTTGTTCATTTAAGTAGAAACTATGCTCTCTTACTTATGCAATTTATTATAAAACTCAAAAAAAATTTAGCTTAGATTTGATGTTTTGGAGAAAAGAGGTAGTTGAGAGATTGCCCTACTTTTGAGTTGAAGTGACATGCTATCTATTTTTAGGCCAAAGATTTTCAAGTGTAAAGTGTTACTTAAATTTTGCACAATTTTTAGATTTTTTTAGACATAGTTGTATTGTTGTTGCATTCCTATCAAACAAAAATGTCAAATGTATTGAATTTCATTGTTAGAGCATTGTAGATGTTTGTCAAAAATTTGTGCAAGTGCTACCATTTTTAGACAATTTTTTTAGAATGACATGTTTGTTGAATTTTTGATCCAATATCAAAAAAAATAGTATTGGATTGTGTAGTTGAGATGAAAAGGTAGATTTAGATGTGACATATTATCAAAGCACATTTATCACATCAAACCATACATTTTGAATTACACATAGTACATGTACACATTTCAATAATAAAAAAGTTATTTATTTGTTTAGATGGCTATTCCTACTTCAATGTTTGTAACAAAAATCAATTGAACAAATCAATTGAAAAACATTTTTTTGGATATATATGAGGAAAAGTATTTCCATATTGCATAAGGCAATCTTTCTCATCAACATTGATTGAAAATTGTCATGCTTTTCAACTAGAAAACAAACCAATATTTGACCAAAGAGCATTGTAGAGGAAAAAATGGATGTCACAAAAACGGTATAAAAAAGAAAGCGAGCATGTTGTAAAAACTAATAGAGGAATACCATCAACCAAAGTTATTTATGAGCGATGTGATGTGTTGTGCGATTGCACATCAAAACAAACAAGAATTCTTGATGGCATGGATGCCAGAGTTCAAGTTTCTTCGGGGCATGTGGTGGACTTAGATTACTACAAAGAACCTTCAACTTTTAATTTAAATAAAAAATGTCATATTTTCACTCCCAACAATTTGCAAAATTGTAGAACTTCAGCACCAGATATACAATTTATAGAAGCTGGTACATCTCCAACATTGCCTCAAGTAGGATTTCCACACTCTAATGTTTGCAAGTTGCCAAGTGTTGAAGGCAAGTCGTCCTCAAAACGCAAAAGAAAAGACACTCCTTGTAGACTCTTTTAATCATTTTGTGACTGTTTTGAAAAATGTTGCAAAAATTAAAATAAGCGTGCTCAAGACCATCTTGTTTTAGCTCAATAGATGCATTATCAATAGATGCAATTAGAAACTTAGCAAATATAATTAGAAAAGTTCAAACTAAAGATAAAATAGCGTGCAGCAATCCAAGCAAAAGATGTGCAACTCATATGTGCACAAATGCAACTTGATTTCACAAAAAATACTGATGAGTGATGTTATTATTTATTAAGAATATGTGTTTCAATATACTGTTAGTATTTTAGTAACATTACATTCATATTTTATATTGTTTTTTATTTCATTTCTGTTATTGGCATTCAAAATACAACTTCTTTTTAAATAAAAAATTGTTGTATTGAAAGAATACTTCATGTTTTTGATAGTTTGATTCATATAACGCTTATGGTCATTTATTGCAGAGTAACCACAAAATTGAAAACACTAAATAAACATCATATTCATTAAAATGAGAGATTTCCAGGGAATTGAGAGGTAATTGAAAAAAAAATTGACAAAAGGTTTTATTGCAATTTAGCTCAACTTGAGCTAAATTGCAATAAAACCTTTCAAAATCAACCTAAAATTATAAGGTTTTATGTCAATTCAGAAAACTCTACTTTTAATGGAAATTGCCAATTCATATCGAGATCAACATGGTTATTTTGAGAGGTGCCCAATCTCCCATTTTAATGAATGTGGTGTTAATACATACATGTGAGAGTTGCTTCATTTACAATTCTTCATCACATCTCTTTATATTAACCCCTAAAGCACCACTTGTCCCTACATGGGATAAACGGGATTTTGGGCATGTACTTATGGCTAAACTACTTTGTGTAATTTTTTGAAACTTTTATGGATGATGGGGATCTCAAGGATCTGTGTGGTCATCTAATTTTTCCTCATAATTGCATTTTTTAAAAATAAAAATTTGAGGTCAGTTCTTTAGACTTATGTATATGTGGGAAGCTTTGAATCATTCAATACGAATTGATGAGACAAAAGTTATGAGAAGTTTTAGTTTGCAGGTAGGTGTGGAAAATCTCAAAACTATGCCTACACGCAAACCAAAACTTCTCTTAACTTTCATTTCATCAATTAGAATTGAATGATCCAAAGCTCCCACATATAGATAAGTCTAAAGAACTAACCTCAAATTTTTATTTTTAAAAAATGCAATTTAAAAAAAAAATTTGGGCTGCCCGCCAAACTAAAATTCTCATAAATTCATTTTTAACTTCTTCAATAAATGTTGGAATGAGGAAAAAATTAGATGACCACACAGATCCTTGAATTCTCCATCATCCATAAAAGTTTCAAAAAATTACACAAAGTAGTTTAGTCATAAGTACATGCCCAAAATCCCATTTATCCCCCGTAGGGACAAATGGTCCTTTAGGGGTTAACTACAAATTAAACTAAAAGTGGCAAGCACTTTGCTTCTATTTTCTTATTTGCAAAATAACAAACATACAAGAAATGTTCAAAGTGTTCCACTTATGTTTTGTAATTGATCAAATTTTTTACAAAAATTACATTATAAATCATTGAAATCCTTGCATTTATTTCTATATAATGATTTTTGTTTATTATAACTATGATATCTATGATGGAAACTTTATTCAAATCCACAATTAAATCCATTAATTATATTATGTTTAATATTTGACAAAAATAAATAATGTATTGAATTTATATTTGTTTAAATTTTAGCAAAGACATTATTGTTGCAATTGACAAAAATTTAAGATTGAACTTTTAGTATGAGTGCAAACATACATATGTGCGGTTCTCTAACATTTTATTTTTGCAATTATTTCAATAAGCCTTTTGTAGGTCTATAACTTGTAGATATTGCAATAAATGAAACTAGCCAAAACGTTTTTGTATTTGTATAGTTTGTTTTTGTCAATTTCTGGGGTCATTGTCATTTTTAATGTATATAAAGCACATATTTCCAAAAAACAATAATTATTAATATGTATTAATCATTAACCCCTAAATGCCTGAGGCCTTTTTTGAGCTTCTAGGGATTTTCTCAAAATTAAACAAAAAGTCAATACTTTAATAAGTTGCATTAATTTTTTTTAAATCGTAACCGTACAAATTCAAATTAGATATGCTAGAGTCTAGAGATCACATAGGAAAAGAAAACACAACAATATCACTAATGGATTGAAAAATTATAATGTTTGATCATGAGGGTTTTAAAACAACAAAAATGACTTGAATTCTTTCAATCCTCTTTTCACATGTTGAATCTAAAAAATTGGTCACCAAAATAATACAAGGTCAAAGGACATAACATATTTAACTACAATCACTTTACAATTTTTCAAAATTTCCTCTACAATTTTTTAAAATGAATTCTTGGTGTAAAATTTTCTCCAAAGTCTAGTGTATTTGAGGCTCATTTCCAAGAGCTCTCAACACTATGGAAAGTCAATACCCTTGCACAAAATCTTGAAAAGAAAAATCATAATCAATCATTTTCAAAATTAGATTTTGGATGTTGAAACTAAACTTTTAACCCCTAAATCCCTGAGTGTCCCCTCGAGGGACAAATGGGATTTTGGGCAGGTACCTACAACCTCAATTTTTGTCCTAATTTTTTGAAACTTTTTTTTAATATAGGAAATCACATTAGCTTCTAGGGAATATAATTTTTATTCCAATCAATGCCCAAATGCAAAAGTTATGCCTAGATAAGCAAAAAATTGTGCAAATTGGGCAGCAAAACAGATTTACCAAAACTTGAATTTTTTTTATTTTTGTTTTTTTCTTCATAGGTTATGGTTTTGTCTACATCTGAAGCTTTGATCCATTCCATTTGGACTAGTTATGAGAAAGTTATGGACAAACTTGTTTTTTGGGCAGTTCAAGCATCTTCTTGAAAAAATAATCTATAAACTTCATTTTTGAATGCAAGTTTAACATTTTTTCAAAGAAAATGTCGGAGAGGGTGAAGTTTGCTTGCTAGAACAATCTCACTATTGGGATTATTGAGTTTCAATTCCATTGCAAGGTTATTAACAATTTAAGTTTTTGTTCAATCTCATACCTTCTTCTACCTAATGTTTTTTTTAAGAATGAAAATTAAGTAGTTTTTGTTTTGGTTTTTTCTAAAGATTCTCAACTCAATTTCCCACCATAAAAAAATAAACCTCAAAACTCTATGGTGCAAAAATTTTAAGTTAAAAAAGTTCAAAGTCAAATAGTTTAGTCATGCAAGGTGCAAAAAAGTCTATTTTTTATACTTTGAATGCAAATATCTTGCAATATGTGCGGTCAAAGTTTTTGAATTTTTATTTCCACATTCTTATAGTAGTCCAGTACAAGATCCTACGGTTAGATATGCAAAAAGACCAATTTTCAAAAAAAAATAACTCTTTGCAATAGAAATGGCAATTTTGAGTGTCTTTTGACAAAATAAAAGCCCCAGGGAATTAGGGGTTAAAAGAATAATTCAAAATTATCAATTATTAAAAATTGCAACCTAGTTAGATTTATTAAATTGCAAAATATTGTTGACACCAAAATTTGGTGCCTCAGGCATTTAGGGGTTAAATTTGAAGTTACATAGAGTCCTGGACATTAAGTTATAGTCCTTTTTAAAACTCCTCTCACACATTCAATTCTTCATCAAATTCAAAAGTAATCACATATTTGAAAAGTTAGCTCAAGTGGATAAAATGTTTTAGGATTTGGAAAGTAGATTATTCTTATTTCATGCTTTTAATCCATGTCAAATGCAATTTTGCAAAAATGAGTATGCCATATTTATCCACTTTTATCGATATCATCAACATCTTTGTGGCTTTTAACTACCTTTTAGAACTTGAAATTGTCTCAACTCAAGCAAGCCTATTGTACATTGAGGATAGATGAAGAATATACTATAGTGGTAAATTTTTGACAAAATTTTAGTCATTTTAAAAGCATTTAAATCATAACTAGATTTTTTTTTCAAATTTTTTCTAACACTTCATTTAATTAGATTTACGTCAAACTTTAACGGAATTTGCTCCTTTTTCTAAGCTTTCCAACTATGTAATTAGTTTTAGATTTGGTAAAGTATTGATTGCGCAAGAAAATTATAAAAAAGGACTACGACTTTATGTCCGGGACTCTATCATTGCATTCTAAAATAAAATTGTGTGCACTTTTTTGCAAAAACAAACCACAATTTTTTTTCTAATTTATGAATTCATGTTTCAATAAAGGTTTTGTACAACAATACTATATCACATTATTTGTTGTAATGTTTGGATATGTTTTTAGTGTAATATGATTATGTTTTCTTATAATGAGCATGTAAAAAATAACAATGAAGCTTTTCAATTTCACAAATTGCATTTTATATTTAATATTCAAATACGTATGTTAAATATACAAATATGTAAGTTTGTGATTGCTCAAAATAATCAAATTAGTATGGGAAAACTATAACAATTTTAAGGCATTTTATTGTATTCTTAAGTCAATAGATTAAAATTACACAAACAAAACCATGTTGTCCATCTAATTGCATAAAGAGGATGAATTCCAAGATGCATGTGTATGCTTAGTCAGAAATTATTTATTCAATAGAGTTTAACAATGAAGACAAACAAAATTAGGATATACATAATAAGGAGTATGATTTTATGTGATACATAAGAAATTTTTTTTTCAAATATTAAAAATTGCTACTAGTTTACTTATTAAAAAGTCAACCATTTATTATCAATTATTTGGAATGACATCACTTGATATTGCAATGCAATATTGAATAGAAACACAGACTTCAATTATACACATGTTAGAACATTGATAAGTTATAAGTTACATGTTACTTTTTGAAATCAAAATGTTATTATTTTATATGCAAACTAAATAAGTTATTCTAATATCATAGTACTAAAATCACAACCTATATTATTACATTTTCACCTTTGTAATATCACATATCCAATGTTATCACATACATAAAATCTAAAGACTTACTTAAATTTTTACTTTGCATTCTACCCAACATACAGAAGTCCTAATAAAATTTTGAGAGTGAATACACAACCTAGCAAGCGCCAACCACTAGTTCAAAAAAAAACATAAGTATATTTGATGTTTAATCATATTTTAATCTATTTTTGTTTTAATACAAAATTATGCACAAATAATTTCAATGATATATAAACATATCTCTATATACATGTATGTATATGTTTATATATACAAATATCTATTATTACTTATTTATGGTAACACATACAAACTATGTATAGGCATAGCCATAGTACTTGACATTTTAATGTATTTTATAATTCTACAATGTATAATTCTAAAGAAATAATGGTATTGGAAATATAAAGCAAAGAGTCACAATGAAGATAATATATAGTTATTTTTAATAACTCATAAACACAATCTACCTTCACCACTTATTTAGAGATTAAAAAAACATTTCAACATAGTTAAACTAGTCATAAAAGAGTACAAGTTGTACTTTTTAATTAGGATAATTATGAAATTGTAGTAAAAATGTGTTTAAAATAATTTGATAATATTATGGAATTCCCTAAAACTACATAGATAAAGGAATTGAGATATGCACACTTGGAGTTTGTTATTTGTAAACTGGTGGGAGGGATGGTAACAATTAGATATTTACCATTAAGAAGTTAAATTTGAAAAATTGAATTTAGATTTGGGTTTAGCAACCTTGTTTTAGTTTAGAACCACAAATGAAAGTATAATAGAGCAACAATGTGAGCTCCAAGGTAAGCACCTTGGGTTAAAAACTCACTTTTTATTTTATTTTGCAATTTTTAGTGAGAAAAAGTGTCAAAAAGTCCTAAGAAGTAGTTCAAGCTAATTTTAAGAAGTATTTAGATGAACATAGATGTGTCTTGTACCTTCTACTACCTAGTTCATACTTTTGTAAAATAAAAGTACTTAAAAGGATAAAACTCTAAATAATAGGATATGGGTAGAGCCGCAGAGCCAATTTTAAATTGGCAAAGATTTAAGAAAATTGGACTAAAAATATAAATTAGCATAAATATTGTAGAATCCTATGGGAGGTTCCACAAAAAAATTTAGAAAGTTTTGATTGTCAAATTGCTTTGTCCAGAAGGCCAATCTTGAAATTAATGACGGAATATTCCTAAAAAATTCCCAAATAGCGGTAAAATTTCACAAAAAATCAGAATAGATTATTTTATGTTAATAAGACTCTTCAACAAATTTAAAGGCAATTCAAGCGCAAGACCTACTTCAACGGACGATTTTAGCAGCTCCATGGATAGGCGGTTCGTTGACCAAGATTTTGGGAGAGTCTGAGGTTCAAATTTGACGAAAGATGAGTGTTTTCTCACTTCCACAACCCCTTTATACAAGTTGGTAAAGTTAAAATTTTTGAAAAAAATAAATTCTTTAATTTGGAGTTTTACCTTCTTTATTTTGATTATTTTTAGGTTTTTTAAATTTTAACTATTGGGTTTAAGAATTTACAGTGTCTAAACCTACTAATTTTGGCATTCTAAAGCCATAGGCACCATTCATTGGTGATTTGGAGCTTTTGTCTAAAAGTTAATTTTAATTCCAATTTATTATTATTAATAAGTTCAAGAATTTGAATAGAGATGGAGTTAGGGAGCCAAGGACCACTCCATAGATAGATGAAAGGTCTTTGGAGGAATTTGGTGTATATAACCCTTCTTCTCCACTCTTTGTACCTCATTGTTTCATTCTTCTTTGTTTCATTTGTTAATTTGCATTTGGTTGAATTCTTTGTAAGTTTGTGTCCATGTTGTGTTTTCTGAAGTTTTTTTGTTAGTTTTGCTCATTGAAGGACTTGAGGGTCTCTTCTAGGATTTTAACATAGTGTTTGAAAGTCAAATTTTGCTTGCTTTTTATTGTTTAGGCTTTGTAGGGTAATCAAGCCCATAATTGCTAATTCTGAATTTTTTTTTATATTTATATTAACTCTAAAAAGCTCTTGGCCGAGAATCTGGCTATGTCGCTGGCAAAAAACTCCTAGAGTTTTTTGTAAGAGTCTTGATTGTTTTTTGACTAATTTTGGAGAGATTCTGTTGTAGAAGCTAACTTGTGACAAAAATAGTAGTTACCACTTTTGTTAGTGTGCTTACGTTTTATATTAGTACTAATAGCAAAAACCTCTGGCGAATTTTTGAATTTTAGTTGGTGAATTGAATTGAAAGTTCGAATCTATGGGGAAGCTTTTGGCAAGAATTCTCACTACTAACCTTAAGTAAAGTGAAAGATTGAGTAGAGGGAGAAACCTCTATCCAAATTAGAAATTAGATGCTTTAAAAGAACAGACAGTTTACTTGAAAGCATTAGAGTTGAATGACTTTGAAATTAACAAGGAAAAAAACTTTGAGAAATTGAGGGAAACTAGATCTTGTGATAGCTTGTGAACAATTTTTTTTGAGAGTTTTTAAAGTTTGAAGAGAAACCTTGATTAATTCTAGAATGGAAGCCTTGAGATTGGAAGAGAAACATATGAGTTCTTTCTAAGTCTCATTGTGAGATTTAAAAATACTTCAAACTCATACTAATAGTCAAGTCCTCATTTAATAATATTTGTATTCAAAAAGCATTTGGCTTTAATTAGCATCCTCGTCTCGCTGACAGTCTGACAACTTGAAAAACTTAAGTTTGGGAATAATTAAAATAAAATAAAAAAATAGTTAAGGCTATGAGAAGTTGACCCTGAGACCTTAAGGCCGCGAGGCGACGAATCTAATGCTGCACCTGCTAAATTTTGCATGTCAGCAGCATAGGAGCCATAGTTCGTGAGGAGGAAAGTGGCTATAGTGTACTTATACATTGTTCAACCTCCGGCCTTTTCTCTCAAGACAAACCGCAATAAACACGGCCGCAAGGGCGGCAGCAACACAATGATAGGACAGTAGAGCCGTGGAGATCAAGCCAGGGCTATGACCACGCAAGGTTGAGAAGCTGACAAGGATCAAAACTGAAGTTCAGAGTTCTAGAATATAAAAGCAAGTCAAAATCAAAAGCTAGAACTCTAGCAAGTCCAATACCAAGGCCAAAATATTTGTTAATTTCCTAATGATAACCCTACTTAGGGGTTACTAATCATGGTTAATTAGTTCTATCTAAATATTATAAATAAATAAATAAATAAACAATTTTCTGGACATCTCAAGAGCTTAGGCACTTTTCTGATCAAAGCTAAGCTCACGAAGAATTCTTTCTAAATTCAATACTGTAATTTAGATGGGTCACGTTTTTTGATTATTTTCTAAACTGATCAGAATCTCATGTGTATCTGTGCATCTTTTTTAGGTTGCCACATTCAAGAGCTAGGTATTGAATGTCATTTTACAAGTATTCTTTGCAAAAAAAAAAACTCTCACACCTTAGTATTTATAACTCCGTGGTGATATTTTTATAAAAAAAATCAACAGCATTGTGTTTTATGCATATTATCTCAAGAAAGCAGTGTTGTAAGTGCTCACGTATCCAGTAATTGGATTTTTTTAGAAATAGACACAATTATTATAGGAAAAAAAACATTGTCCAACATAGAAGAATTTTTCCATTAAAAAACAAAAAGAGTTTGTATTACTATAGCATAAAGACTATTGTAAAGAAGTGAGGAAAGTAGAGTAGTTGCTTGAACTTGGTAATTTCTTCAAGAAAATACGAGCCTCACTTGTGCCCATTTCAAACAAGCCAACAAACCAATGTTAGTTGAATGAATATATAGTAGGTGTTTTCAGCCCATATTGCATGTTATAGTCTTCACAAGGAGACAAAAACTATAGCAAAGTAAACTACTACAATAATGTTAAAAAACAACTGGATACAACACCTGTACAGCAACGTTAGTTTGAGAAGCAGCCATCATAGACTGTAGCCTACAGTCTTAGTTTAGAAAAGTACGTGACTGATACTTAGTCAGATCACGATGGCATTGTAATTGTATGTCCTAGAAGTACTCGTTCAGTCAAGAACTCGTGCAAGCAGTTGCAGCCAAGAGTTTTTTTGAGCAAGTGCTTAGAGCAAAGACTCACTGGCAAACTCGTGAGAGTGAAAGCCACCAGGTCAGACAGATGCTACAAATTGTGTAAGTTTAAGTGGAAAGCGCAGAGGCGGATATTCTTGTGAGCACTCAGATTTCCAAAAAAATTATGCAATAGCCCTTTTACCTTCCTAGAAATAATTTTTTACCTATGGATGCAGTATAAAAGTGGTGCCATTAATTAATAAGTAATTGCTCTACCCAGATTTGAGCAAAAATTGAGAAATATAAGGTCAGATGACTCACGTACCGTAGATTTGTAAAGCTATTGAGTTGAACACCATCATGAATTTAATAGTGTGAGACTGCGTGATTTATTTGTAAACCATGTCTCAAAAGTTGAAATATGACTTTTTTTTATTAATATATAGATAAATAAGCATTTTAGCTATGTCAAGGATCACGGTCTGATATATGCTATCAAAAAAGGTTTTTTTTTTAAACTAATCAAGCGACTAGTTGTTTTAAAATAGTTGAATTGAGTTTTTCTAAAAAAATTCCTTCCCAAAGCAGGTAATAAAATGTATACTAGTTACATAAAAACAAGTGGGAAGACTTAGTAGTATCTCAAACTCTTTAAGTCTTTTTCCAAAAAGTTATAAAAATTTCTTTCAAATCTTTATTATTGTTTGTACAGCTATGTCTAATAACAAGACATAGTGTCAAATATAAGACTAGGAAGCTAAGTAGGACTAAATAATGGTTGTTGCTAAATCAACAAAGTATGCTAAGAGACTATAACAAGTCTTGCAAGAGCATATGTTATTTTGCTATGTTAGTAATATGAGATCTTATAAACTCGTGAGTCTTGAGACTACAATTTGTATAGAGATCATGAAAAATAAAAAAATAAAAAATCATAAAAACATACAAAACAAAAAAGAATGAATTTTTAATTTGATTTTGGTTATTTCCATGGAGTCCAAGAATGATGCATGGAATATGGAGGAATAGAGATGGAGATATAATCTTTCATCTTTGCTTTAAATTTTTTATCTTCTTGCGTTTTGAATTTGAGTTTTGTTTTTGCTCTAAATTGTTACTGGTTATAATTTATCAAATTTTTAGAAAATCTTTTAAAAATAGAAGTTTGTCCATTACTTGAAAGGCATTAGTTGTACAAAATGTAGTTCCACCAAATTACAAATTTTTTCTTATTGTTAATTCAAAAACCCGATGGTATTTACTTTTTTTTGCAAGGGTTGAAGAAAAAGCGCTTACACAATGATGCGTCTGCGGAGAGACTAAATATTTTGATAATAGAATGGATAGGATGCGTTGAGCCACCACTCGTTTGAAAGAGATTGCATTGTTGTTGTTGATCCAATCAATAATTACCTTAATGACAAGTATGGTTATAGCGACAACGAATATAACAAAGAGATGTTTTTAGATTATTTATTACAAGGTCTGAAGGAGCAGAAGATTTTGTATGAATATTGTGAGTGTTTAGTTCTACAATACTTTACCCATCTCAACGTTTTCACTTCCGAGTTTAGAAATGCTTGTGTTCATTAATTGTTTGGAATTACTGGTATCCAAATTGTGAAACATCTCACCTTCTATTGGCAAATAGCACTTACATACAAGACTTATGAAAACAAGTTTTATCAATTTTAATATCAAAATATATTTTCATTAATTTTCACGCAATGGATAACCAAACCAGTGAAAGTTGAAATTTGATTTTTGACACTTGAACTTGTCGAAGGCAAAGAGAGCGGTTTATTCAAGTTTGTGTATGGTAACTTAGTTTACCTTATAATGATTACCAAAAACTCTTTTTTGATCCCAAGTGCTTTTTATCATTGACCCAATTCTAATAATTTTCTATCTATAGATTATTGCCAAAGAATCTCAACAATGTTAATATCTTGACATCTAAATTAAGTCAACTAATTGACATTTATCTTGGAGTATTTTAGAATGTGCGAGCCGTGCATGGATTCTGTCCAGTTGGCTTATTATTGAGATTTAAATCTTCATCAACCTCATTTTCATCCACTTTTCTATAATTATCTGTCTCGTCATTTTCGTTTGCAAGAGTTTTGAGTGCTAAATAAGACATTATTTACCGAACTTCAAATGTGGGGCCGTCAAAACAGATGCATCTTACAAATAAATGAGTTAAAATTAGGAAGCAGTTTGAGATTCGCCCCGATTATTTGAATATTTTGAGTGTGTTGATTTACAAAAACCATGCTTTAGCATCTAAAGCGTAGTCTACATAATTACTACACCTTTGTATTACACTATATAGATTTTATATGATTGGATTTGATTTGATTTAATTATTTAAATGTTTTTAAAGCTTACTAATATATCATCTATAGATCAAGTATTATGAATATGAATCATCAAGGTAGAACTTGTTTATCGTTGATAATGATATTTGATTTTTGCAAAATGTTTTGGTTAACCAAACTTCGTTAAAAATTTGAAGCTCAAAGATGAATTGCATCATGTATATCTCCAAAAGCAAATATTGCTACGTCCCAAAAATATAAATTGCTATCACAAATTTTTTGCAATAAAATACTATAATAATCATGTCAAATCCAACATTATGAAAAAATCAATTTTAAACTAGATTTTTTAGTTAATCTAATATAAGTTCAGTCAATCATATTACATATTTGTGAAATTCCTGTTAAATATTTGAATTTTTAAATAGTGCTAAAAATTTAACAACTTTGATGGTTACTCAACGCAAATAAAAAAAATTCTTAGTGTATCTGAAATCTTGAATAATTAAATATTATGGATAAAATGATAATAATATACAAAGATAAGTAATGTTTTGCAAAATAGTACATGACTAAGAATCAGCAAAAATGAGGAATTAATGTTTAAAATTTAGCAAATTTTGTTTTAATATATGCATTTTTTAATATTTATAAAAAATGAATCTTTTTAGAACCTAAAATTTCAAAGATTTGTTAAGCCTTGCTATTACAATATTTGTGCATTAGTTCTGGGGGCATTTAGACTTCAAATTTCACATATTTTATTAAAAAATAAAGTAGAAGACACTAAAGAACCTATCACTGTATTTTATTTTGGATTTAGGTGAAATTTAGGGTACTTAATTGACAATTGAGGTAGATAGTTTCACACATTTATTTTTATTTTTTAAATTTTTTTTCTTCTATACTATTTTTTCATCTTTATATGTACTTTAATGCATTGAAAGATTTCATAGAGAGATGGCATTGATTTGCAAGTGATTGCATTTCTGCTACTTGCCACTAACCGCAGGCGTATGCTGATTGTGTTTGATTTTTCTTCTATTTATTTATTGTTGGGTATAGTTTGGGCTAAAAAGAAGAAAGCAACTTATGGATGATTACGGTTAATCAAAATACAATATTTTGACGTGACAACAATAACTTCTTTAAAAATATCCAAGTTTAAAATATTTTGTTATTTTTTGTAGACATGTAGTGTCTCGTTCTTTAGAAATTTTTGTGCCGGTTGTACAGGTTGTTCTTTCTATTTATCTGTTGTTCAGAAAAAATGACACATGCTTTTTATTTTGAATTTTGTCTTTAATACCTATTCTATTTGCAAACATTGTTGTTAAAGAATATTCGATGTTGCTATATTTTGTGTAACTTTTGAAGGTGGTCGTACTATGAAACTGATACCGGTTTGATTGTTGGCAAGAGATTTTTTGTATGAGTTGCACATATATTACTCGGAAGTCATTATCGGTAAACCATACAGTTTGTTAGTGATTACAAATTTGGTTGCCCTCTAAATCTTTAGATAATTGCAAATATATTTGTAGTATGATTTTTGTACAGACTAAAAACCAATATTATTGATTTTTCACATTAGATTACTTGGAAGGTTCACATACCGAGGATTTTGAGCCAATGATAGATATCAATGAAGTTTTTTAATCTAATTTGGCGTTGGATATTAATAATAGGCCTCAGATCTTGAGTGTGGACACGTTTCACAGCATGGAAGACCATCATTGCGGTTCAGTGCGTGATTGATTCTTGAGATGTGCAGGAGGAATTTTCCTTTCTCCCGTTGTATTATGTTTGGCAATCTCTATTTATACAAAATTATTGATACTACAATTATTAACATGTACAACATTTATCTTGACAAACGCAAGAAAAAATTATGTTTATATCCGGCAATTACACATTTACAATCTACAATTCAATTATGTGAGACTTAATACGTAATTAGAATTCAAAAAAAATTATATCAAATACTAATCTACATTAAAGACTATGTTTTTTTGCTTCAATTGAAATCTATGCGTTGTGTACAACAATAATTCAATTCTTATAAAGTGAACAAAAACTTATAATTCATTGTGCGGCAATTAATTTTATTTTTTTGTACAAAATATTTTTAGAAGTATCATAAAAATTTCAGTGAAACAAATAAAAATACAAGTAATATAAATTTTTGTTTGATCTTATCTTTCGTTTTTTATTTCTTATATCTGTGTAGTAATTTAAAAAAAATTATATGATGTGATAATGTAATAGTAACTGAAGAATATTTTTTACTATAAACTAAAACGCATAGAATTAAACTAGTACATGCATTCACACCCATATAATAATACAACATCCATGTTTTATATTAGCATAAGTCCGCGTCTTATGCTAACACAAGACTAAATCTTGTGCTAGTGTATTCTTAATTTATTATTTTAGAATTTTGCATTGAAATGAAAAAACTCAAAATAAATATTAATAATAGTTTGTAGATTTTTGTAGATTTTAAAAAAAAAATTATTGATACTTACTGTATTAGAATGATTTAACTAAGAACTCTAATAAAAAAATTAAATCAAATTTTTTATAAGTATAAAAAATAATACATTTATAGAATATAACTTTAATGATAAATATGTATCACAAATATGATGTGTGTGTGTGTATATATATATGTCATAATATTTATTAGAAATCATATATCAATTGAAAATGAATTATGAATTGAAATAATTGATGCATCTAGCTGGATAACAGCCACATTCTTCACTATTCTTTGTCATTCAACTTTACATATATAGAAGCAAAGGATTTGATTTTGATTGATTTTTTAATAAAATAAGATGGTGGAACAGCGCTCAGCGTACGATTTTTGGTGCAACACTTTATCATACCACATAAAGTTTTTTAATTTGGAAATTAACATAGCTTGCTTGATTTGAAGCACATTTGGTTTAAAGAATTGTAAAGATAATTAAAAGTTTAAATTAAATTATTAATACAAATTTTATATTATGCAGCCTTTTTGCTCAAATACTCTTTGAAAGTAAATTAATTGATTTAAAGTTTGAAAATGAATTTATTTAAAGCAAGTCAATTACAATCTTTTAGTGTTGTTTACTTTTATGATAATGTTATTAAACATTTATTATTGTAGACATTATTGTAAAGTATAAATTTTATTAGTTCAAATATCTAAAAGACATTTCAGATAGCTTCCTTTCAATTGTTGTTATTATGATGTAAAGAGAACATTTTATACGTTCTATGAGGTGGATTGAGCCATGTTAACACATCTATTATAATTTTGTAGAAGTTAATCTTTGGTGTACTTTATTGCAAATTTTGAATATGAAATATTAACATGAATATGACATACATATACATATACATATACATATATATATATATATATATATATATATATATATATATTAAATGAATTGATTTATTAACACATTTTTTACTTCCCATTATAGTTAAATTTGGTAGGCTTCCAATTCTTGTTAGAAAAAAAATTCAACTTAATTTCTTCCAATTAATTTGTGATATAAGTTGTGTACTGATGCATCATTTATATGTATGTGAAGAATCTAATATTTGTAAACATACTATAATTGTGCATTGAGCGTTAAGAATTGCTAGAAACAATTTATTTTTTGAACTAATTTATACACATTTTATGATTTTCTTTTTATTATTATGATTTTTTTGGGATATTATTGGATTATCTAATAGAACTAGAGCAATAAAGGGTGAACATATTTTTTTGACATCTTGACTTAATAATAGATATAAACCTATGCCATAGTATTTTTTGAAACTTAAAAATTTCATAATATTGTCTTATAAACAGTATGTGGCACAAATAAAATGTTTTAGAAAAATTGTGTGGTTATATTTGAAAGTATTCAAGATGCAGGTCAATTTGCTATATTGTCTTTAACAACATAATTGAGCATTAACTCCTAAAGGACTGTTGTCCCTTTGGGGGACAATTGGGATTTTGGGCATGTACATATGGCTAAACTACTATGTGTGATTTTTTGAAACATTTGTTGAAGATGGAGAATTCAAAGATCTATGTAGGCATCTAATTTTTTCCTCATTTTGACATTTGACAAAGAAGTTATGCAATAATTTATGCTGCCTGGGGGAGGGAGGGCGATCTAGGCAGCCCAAAAACTTCTTTAAAATATATATTTTTAAAAATTAAAATCTGAAATTGGTTCTTTAGATTTTTTTTATGTGTTGGAAGCTTTTAATCATTCCATTCCAATCAATGAGATGAAAGTTATGAAATGTTTTCGTTTGTGGGCAGTTACGGATCCTCTACTCTAAAACAAACTTTGAAGTCCTTTATTTTCCACAGTTTTTAATATTTTGAAAAAAAACTAAACCAAAGTAAGTACATTGTTTATTGCAGCATTGTAATTGTTGGGATTTGCATTTTTCATTTTAATAATTAAATTCTTAACAATTTAGTGAATTGACTCATTCTCCACTTCTATTTACTAACTATTTTTGTCCCATGTATTGTATAGTTCCAATTGATTTGAAAATTCTCCCACACATACCTAACTTGGTCTTCTACATGGAAAAAATAAACCTCAACTTTGTGTAGAGCAATTTTTTTCATGTAAGAGTGGTCAATCTAATGTTTTGGAAAATACAAAAAAAACCCTATTTTTTCACTTCAAATGTAAATATCTCCCTCTTTTCCATTTAGAATGACTTGATTTTCTCCCATAAGTACCTTTTTTAGTCTAAGGCAAGATCCTACAATTGGATTTCCCAAAAAAGAAAAAAAGTAAAACCTACCTTTTTACTCATCCTCTAGAAGTGGCAATTTTCCCTGATTTTGACAAAAAAAAAGGCTTGGTCCTTTAGGGTTAAATAGATTTACTGTCAACTTGTATGATATGGTATTAGTGTCATACTTCATTAGCAACACAACATATCCAAGTTGACCATACATGCTAAAGAATTTCAAATCTTATGATATAAAAATGATGAATCAAATGAAATGTATTTTCTTGTATGTTCATTTATTTTGAAAAAAACTTAATGTTTTATTATGTATTTTATTTTCATCAAAATTTTATATATACATATATATATATATATATAATTTTTTTTTTAAATAATAATCAAATTAGATTAAACATAGAGTCAAACGATTACATAGGCTTTTCCAATGCCTAGAAATTGCTAGATATTTCCAATAACATGGATAAAATCATTTCCGTGATAGGAAAATGAGATGTTTTGTGCACATCAATTAATGGTAGCATATCAATAAAAAAAAATTAAGTTTTGAAAATGACCAAAACATAAGAATAAAGTTTTCTCTCATTATAGTGAACTCTTATAATCTTTAACCCCTAAAGGCCCAAGCCCTTTTTTATGTGAAAGCCACTAAAACTGTCACTTTTGGGGGAATGAATCATACTTTGTAAAATCTTGCAATGTTTTAAGGTTGTGAAATTAGCATATACACTAGGCAAAATTAGAGGATTTATGTGAAATTCAAAAATTTGAATTACTTTGATTCAAATGGTGGAAACCAAGGAATCTTAGTCTACTACAACTTGGGAAACAAAAAAGTCAAAAAACAAGTACACAAAGAGCTCAAAAAAGTCAAGCACCAAATTTTACAAGGAGCAAAAGGAATGGAGGTTTGGGAGTCCCATGTCTACTAGCAAACTAAATCTTCTCATAACTTTCATCTCATCAATTTGAATTGAATGATTCAAAGTTTCCCACATACATCAAAATCTAAACAACCAATTTCAAATTTTTATTTAAGAAATAGAAACTTTTTTTTGTTTTGGGCTACTAGTTTCTCGCTTGTTTTTCAGTTCTTCATGCATAACTTCTTCATTGAAGGTCAAGATGAAGAAAAAATTAGATGCCCACGTAGATCTTTGAGTTCTCCACCTTGAGTAAAAGTTTCAAAAAATCACATAAAGTAGTTTAGTTGTAGGTACATGCCCGAAACCCCACTTGGCCCCCAAGGGACCACTTGGGCCTTTAGGGGTTAATCATCAAAGCATTTTGTAAGATCGTTTTTTACAGTTTTTTATGACATACCTCCATATTTGGTGAACAAAGGATTTCATTTACTATGATAACACATGATCCAACTTCTTTATATGATAATAGAATTAGGGAATTGCTAAAGCCACACCCAAAATTGCTAACGCCACACCCCCAAAGTGTGCTTTGAGCATGAACTATGAGAATTAAATGTTGAGTTTTTAAATTTGGATCAAACTTTTTTTTTTGTTTTATCATTCTAACGCTATATTCCAAAAAATTGGAGGTGCTTAAATTTGAAACTAAAAATATAGGACTTTTGAAGTATTTAAAGCAAAAAAACATTAAAAAATAGCAATGGTGCAACAAAATTTCAACAAAAATATTGATTTTTTTTCTTTTGAGAAGGTGGTAATGCCTTGATTGAATGCATGATGGACCACTTGAATTTAAAAAATAGCATTAAATTTGAAAAAAACATACTTACAGGGGTGTGGCATTAGAAATTTTGGATGTGGCATTAACAATTTCCTACAATTAATATGTACTTAGAGCCACTTATTTATAACCTAAAGAAGCTTTGAATGAGAGTATCCACAATTAATATGTCTAAGTTTGTAAGAGTAACTCAAAATTCCAAACTCCAAAGAATGTTCATTTGGAGAACTAATGATTTTCTAACATATGTTTTGATTTTGAGACAATTAAAATGACTATGTTGAATGCATAGTTTGCAAAGAAGAAACATTTACAAAACATTCAATAGAAGCTGACAAAATGAAATTTCTAAATAATTGTAGGTGATTGAGACCAAATTATAGTAAAAATAACTCTTGTGTTGTATTTAATGGTTATATTTTCCACAAAGTAATTTCTCTTCATATTTCAGGTGCAAACATTCTACAATAGAAGGCATTGAGGAAATTATACCTTTGGACTCTGGTGCAATGAGCGTCCAAATTTTGATAATGATTTAATGAAAATGACCAGTGTAAAAAGAGCTAGCGTTCTATATAAGCTACCTTATTAGTTGGTAAGTATTCTATTCTTATAAAAGAATGTCCACTCTCGGGAGTGTATTTTGTGTTTTGTTTGTGTGTGTTTGTATGTTGGTTTGATAATTTGTGATTGGGCGAGGGCCAAGGGGCAATCTATGTGGAAGGACAATGGCATGGGTTTTGGGTATGAAAGGACATCTTTTGGTGAAATCCTTTGGACCTTTTTCCAACTTTGATTTAAAATTCAACTACAAAGAGGTGGAGAGGGAGAGACAAAGAGGCAAATTGATTTGAATTTAATGATTGGATTGATTGAAGCATATTGGAGATTTTATTAATTTTGAAATTGAAATTCAACATTCTTCAAGAGGTGGGGAGCATTTTTCTATTTCAATTTTATTTGTTTCAATTTAAAAGTTCTTCATTGGGTATTTCTAATTTATCCAAAAAAAATTGGACTTTTTGTGCTCTTTTCATGAATGACATATATATATTTTTTACTAATTTAAATTCAAATGATCATCAAAATTTAATCATTTTATTAGAAAATTTGTATTAGAGTTATTTTAATTCAGCTATTTAAATTGGTTTAATACCAATCTTTTTTTCAAAACAAAATTTCTACAAAAAATTTCAAGTTGAAATTCTACAAAAAAAATGCTAAATGGGGTTACCTATGCTAAATGGAAACACCACATTTACCTCTGCTATGCTAAATGGGGCAACCTCCTTCTTTAGTCAAATTTCCTCCTTTTTGTTTTTCAAAACCCCCCAACTTGAATCCCACACCACCACAATAGACGAGTTATGAGACCATTTTGCGGTAGTAAAATGGGATCAGGACTCATCTATCCTTATAAAAAAATTCTCACTTTTCCTTTGTATTTTTTGTGTGTGTGTTTGTGTGTGTGTCGGTTTGATAATTTGTGATTGGCCGAGGGCCAAGGGGCAAACTGAAAGGACTATGGCATGGGTGTTGGGTGTGGAAGGCCATCCTTTGTGGAAACCCATTGGACCTTTTTCCAACTACCAAAGGGTGGAGAGGGAGAGATGAAGAGGCAAATTGATTTGAATTTAAAAAATGGATTGAACCACATTGGAGATTTTATTAATTTCAAAATCAAAATTCAACATTCTTCAAGGGGGAGGGAGCATTTTTCTATTTCAATATTATTTATTAAATTTAAAAGTGCCATATTGGATATACTTAATTTATTTCTTAAAAAAAGTGGACTTTTTTGTGCTCTTTTTATAAATGACATATGTTTCTTTTTACTAATTTAAGTTCAAACAATCATCATAATTTGCTCAATTTATTAGAAAAATTACATTAGAATTATTTAAATTCAGCTATTTAAATTGATTTAATACCAATATTTTTTTTAAATGAAATTTCTACTAGAAATTTCAAATTGAAATTCTACAAAAAAATGCTAAATGGGGTTCCCAATTCATCTACCTATGCTAAATGGAAACATCACATTTACCTTTGCTATGCTAAATGGAGCTACCCCCTTCTTTAGTAATTTTTCCTCTTTTTTGTTTTTCAACACACCACCATGATAGACAAGTCTTGAGACCATTTTGCGGTAGCAAAATGGGATCAGGACTCATCTATCTATATAGAAAAATGCCCACTTTTCCTTTGTATTTTTTGTTGGTTTGTTGGTTTGTGTATTTGTGTGTGTGTGTCCGATTTGATAATTAGTGATTGGCCGAGGGCCAAGAAGCAAGGTGAAAGGACAATGGCATGGGTGTTGGATGTGAAAAGGCATCCTATGTGGAAACCCATTGAACCATTTTCCCAACTACCAAGAGGTGGGGAGGGAGAATTCACCTACAAAGGGTGGGGAGGGAGATGAAGAGGCAAATTGTTTTGAATTTAAGGAATGGATTGAACCACATTGGAGATTTTATCAATTTTGGAATGGAAATTCAATATTCTTCACGAGTTCAAATTCAAACAATAAGGAGGTTTCATTGGATATTTTTAACTGAACTTCAAGAAAAATTGAATTTCTTTGTACTCTGTTTAAGAATACCATATATTTCTTTTTACCAAATTAAATTCAAATGATCATTGTAATTTGCTCAAATGACAAGAAGAAATATGTTAGAATTATCCAGTTTAGTTTATGTATTTTCAACTATTTGAATTTAGTTTAATACCAATCTTTTTGAAAATATAAGTTTCTACTAGAAATTACTAATTAACTCATCTACATATGCTAAATTAGAGAATTTATATTAGAATGATTTACATCTTTGCTATCTACCTATGCTAAATGGAAATTAAACATCACATTTATCTCTCCTATGCTAAATGGGGCTATCTCCTTCTTGAGTTCCTTTTTGTTTTTCAAAACCCCCCAACTTGAATCTCACACCATGATAGATGAGTCATGATCCCATTTTGTGGTAGCAAAATGGGATCAGGACTCGTCCTTCCTTATAAAAAAATGCCCACTCTCCATAGTGTATTTTGTGTGTGTGTGTTTGTGTGTGTGTCGGTTTGATAATTAGTGATTGGCCAAGGGCCCACTCTCCATAGTATATTTTGTGTGTGTGTGTTTGTGTGTGTGTTGGTTTGATAATTAGTGATTGGCCGAGGGCCAAGGGGCAAAGTGAAAGGACAATGATATGGGTGTTGGGAGTGGAAGGGCATCTTTTGGTGTGGAAACCCATTGGACATTTTTCCAACTTGGATTTGAAATACAACTACAAAGGAAAGGGGAAGGAGATGAAGAGGCAAATTGATTTGAATTTAAGAAATGGATTGAACCTCATTGGAGATTTTATTCTCTTTGAAATTGAAATTCAATATTCTTCAAATCAATTTAACTATGCTAAATGGAGAGAATCCCCTCCCCCTTCCTCCATGTTAGATTTTCTCCCTCTCCCTCTCTAATATTGGAGATTTTATTAATTATTTTTATTTCAATTTTAGTTATTTAAATTTAAAAGTACCTCATTGGATATTTTTCTTTTACTAAAAATTTCAAGTTGAATTTCTACAAAAAATGCTAAAATGGGGTTGCTAATTCAGATACCTATGTTAAATGGAAACATTGAAATTACCTCTGCTATGCTAAATGGGGCAACCTCATTCTTTAATAAATTTTCCTCGTTTTTGTTTTTCAAAATCTCCCAATTTGAATCCCACACCACCATGATAGACACGTCTTGAGACCATTTTGCGGTAGCAAAATGGGATCAAGACTCGTTTACAATTAATATAAAAGAATGCCCACTTTTGATAGTGTATTTTGTGTTTGTGTGTGTGTGTCCGTCGGTTTGATAATTAGTGATTGGTCAAGGGCCAAGGGGCAAGGTGAAAGGACAATGACATGAGTGAGGGGTGTGATGGGACATCTTTTGATGAAACCCATTGAATATTTTTCCAACTTGGATTTAAAATTCAACAACAAAGGGGTGGGTAGGGAGAGATGAAGAGGCAAGTTGATTTGAATTTAAAGAATGGATTGAACCAATTTGGAGATTTTATTGATTTTGGAATTGAAATTCAATATTCTTGAGAGGGTGGGGAGCATTTTTCTATTTTGATGTTATTTATTTAAATTTAAAAGTGCCCCATTGGATATTTTTAGTTAATTTAAAATGAAAGTGAACTTCTTTGTGCTCTTTTTATGAATGACATATATTTCCTTTTACTAACTTAAATTCAAATGATCATGCTAAATGAGTTGCCAATTCATCTACCTATGCTAAATGGAAACATCACATTTACCTCTCATATGCTAAATGGGGCTACCTCCTTTTTTAATAAAATTTCCTCCTTTTTGTTTTTCAAAATCCTCCAACTTGAATCCCACACCACTGCAATAGACGAGTCTTGAGACCATTTTGCAGTAGCAAAATGGGATCAAGACTCGTTTATTTTTAATAAAAAAAATCTCATGTTGGCGACCTGTTTGTTCCGTCATTCATGACCAATAGGAATGACCGTTTTTTTAATTTGTGATTGGCTAGGGGTCAAGGGGCAAAGTGAAAGGGCTATGACATGGAGGTTGGGTGTGAAAGGTCATCTTTGGGTTTAACCATTGAATAATTTTTTTACTTGAATTTGAAATTCACATACAAAGGGGAGATGAAGAGGCAAATTGAATTGAATTCAAAAAATTGAATGATCACTACTGGTTATTTTTTAAAATTTAATTTCAATTAGTTTATATATGTTTTTCTACCTAATATTTTATATGGCATATACATTTATTTTACTATATTCAATTCAAAAATCATTCAAATTTGCTAAATATCCATTTTTATTTAATTCAAAACTATTTGAATTTAGAAGCGTCAAACAAAAAATAACACAAAAATTGAAACTTTGTTCAAGAAAACAAAGCTTTACATCCTTGCTCAGATTTTATAAAAAATGTATGTTCTTGGGTTACAAGCGAGTATACAAGCAAACTAATAACAATCTAAATAGGAGATAAGATATGCTCAGGCCTTCATTTACCTTGGTAAATGGGTTTACAAGACTCATATTCATATATTGTATTTATATGTTTTAATTGATTGCATTTATAATTTTTGTTTAATGAGTTATTTATTAGAAAAAACAATTTAATAATTATAATACATACTTCATATCAATGTCATAGACATGGTATTAATTAAACTATAATTTAATTGAGATTGTACTTTAAAAAAATTGTAACCACAAATGATTAATTGTAGAATACATATTAAACTCGACAATTATGAATGAATTTGTGAATTAAACACTTTAAGCGTACTTAAAGCAAGCAGACAGAGAAATAAAGTTTTAAAATTACCAACAAGGTTGACACGAAACTAAGACAACGTGGAGATTATTTACTATCATGGATCATGATTTATTAACTCAAATTTCTTCATTTTTGTTGCATTTCCACCACTATGACTTAATCATAATCATATATATTCTTCTACAAAGTGAAAGTGCAATAATTGTATTCGATTGCGAGAAATCTACTATTTATAAAAAAACTCACGTTCGACCTGTCTGTTCGGTCGTTAATTGACTGGAGTTACCGGCTCTGGGGACATGGGCGCATGCATGGGAACATGGACGCATGTGTACATGGACGCATGGAGACATGGGCGCATGTGGGACATGGGGACATGGGCACATGGGGTACATGGTCACATGTTCACATGGGGGACATGGGCATATGGGGGGCATGAGATGGATAGAAATAAATGTAAAAGTTATGCTCAAGCTTGCATTTATCTTGGTAGATGGGTTTACAGGACTCGTTGTCTCATAAAAGGTTTGAGTTAAGAAAACCAATTATTGACATTAATAATCAAATTTCTTTTAACCCTAAAGGACTGAGGGCCCTTTTGGGGGACAAATGGGATTGCGGGCATGTACCTATGGCTAAACTACTTTGTGTGATTTTTTAAACTTTATTGAAGGTGAGGAATTCAAAAATCTACATGGGAATGTAATTTTTTCTTCATTCTGACATTTATTGAAGAAGTGAAAAATGAATAACTGAAAAACAAGGGAGAATCAGGCAACCAAAAACTTCTTTAAAAATTTTATTTGAAAAAAATGAAAATTTTAAAGAAGTTTTTGGCTGCCTGATTCTCCCTTGTTTTTCAGTTATTCATTTTTCACTTCTTCAATAAATGTCAGAATGAAGAGAAAATTACATTCCCACGTAGATCTTAGTTTCAAAAAATCACACAGTTTAGTCATAAATACATGCCCAAAATCCCATTTGTTCCCAAAAAATTACTTGTAACTATAGGTTTATTTTTACAATTACCACATGTGGTTGCCTACAAAAAATTTAAATTGGGCAGTACTAAGCTGTTCATTACGTTTAATTACATACATGTACTGTATTGACATATTTTATGAGCACATTGAATGTATTTTCAGCTATTGAGTTAATTGTGTAAGCAAGACTGTGATGATTATATTTACTTCATATAAATTTGGAAACGACCTATTAACCCCTAAATGCCCAAGGCCTTTTTGAACTTCTTGGCACTTTTCGGGAAAATGAACAATCAATCTCATTAAGTTTTTTTTAATTGTAGCCGTACAAATTTAAACTTGACATGTTAGAGATTACATGAAAAAAGAAAACACAACAATATCACCTTTAGTTTGAAAAATTATAATGTTTGAATATGAGGGTGTTAAAACTGCAAAAGTAACTTGAAGTTTCTAATCCTCATTTCACATGTCAAATCTAAAAAGTTGGTCATCAAAAAAGTATGAGGTTTAAGGTCATTGCATGTTTAACCTCAACCAATTTACGGCTTTCAAAATTTACTCCTGTATTTTTTTTAAATGGATTTCTAATGCGGATTTTTCTCCAAGCTTTAGTGTATTTGAGGCTCATTTTCAAGATCTTCCAACACTAGAAAACTCAAAATTGCAGTGGACACCCTTAAACAAATTCTTGAATAAAAAAATTATGAACGTTCATTTTCAAAATCAAATTTTTGATGTTGAAAATAGACTTCAAAACAAACTTGTGTTAAAAAAAAAATACCAAAAATAGTGATTTGATAAGATTTTATTTGTCTTCAAAGTTTTGCAAACACCCAAATTGGGTGCCTTGGGCATTTATGGGTTAATTGAACCAGAACTTAATTGAGATTATAACACAAATGTATACAAACATAAATGATTAAATGTACTAGATTTTTGACATATCAATCCTGTGAATGACCCAATTTTAGCGTATGCAAAACAAATGAACAAAAAAAAATCTACTCTGAAATTAGATGCTCGTAAATTTCAATAATTTTAGGTTAGGCATAAAATTAAGATTACAAGAAAATTATTTAATGTCATAGACTATGGATCATTCAACTGAGTTATCCCACTATTTGTTGCTTTTCTACCACTAAATCTTATTTATAAGCATATATATCTTTATACATAAAAAGGGTCCAATAGTTGTGCTTACTGCTTAAGGTGTGTGTCGCAAGAAGTCGAAAGTTACAATCCTTAGTAAAAAATGGCCATTTTTCTTGCAATATATATTGCACATGGAAGTGATGGAACCATACAAGAGGTAAATAGCTAGCATTTTTTTTTATCATTGATTTTGGTTCTTTATGTAGGACTCTTATAATGTTTTACTTCTATAGCACTATTTTCTTTATGTAAGAATTCCATAATGTTTTATCTGTCTAGCCATTGTTGAAATACTCATTGTTTGTCATGCTTCAACAGGAAAAGTAACTATTGTGTCGAACAGAATCTAAGTGAGGTAAAACTTAATGTACCATTTTTGAAAAGGAACTAAGCAAAATACAAGCAATTAGAATATTAAAAAAATAGAAGTAGTTTAGAAAAAAGCATGAGGACCCAAATAATGTTATTGACAAGTCTGGTTATACTAAAGTACTTGTATTAGAATCATTGCTAATAGCATTTTGGTTGGTTTAATATAAATTGACTAAAGAGGAAATAAAATTCACCAATTTACTCAATAGAGAATGGATGTTTTTTTTTGAGGCTAAGGAATTTGCAGTCTTGATTTATGGCTATCAATTCCAAAGTTGATATTCAATATATGTTATTGCACGTTATATGTAAGGCAGGATTTAATGTGTCCTAAACAGGTGTTACAATGGGTATTTGCTAGGCCCATAAAATTAGGTCCCTTTTGCCGGAAATAATCCAGCTTGAGTAAAATAAACTGTACCATTTCTAAAGAAGTCTAGACAATTGTATGAGCAATAAAAAAATGATTTTACTAGTCAAGAATATGTTAGTAGATAGTTTAAAAAGTAAGTGTGAGTGTTTGAGGGCTGCTTGGCTATTTCGTGGGTTTTTCCGAGAAGAACATTTTTTGTCTAATTTCGAGACAAAGAAAAATGGATGTTAAATGTAAAACAAATGTTTTCTTATTATTTGTAGCATTACTAAATTGTTGATGAATTTTCAAAGTGTTTTGTAGTAGTCACCTATTTTTGATTCTAGGTCTCCCATAAATCGTTCCCTTGCAACTTATAAAAATATGAGATGAAATGGAGTGTAATTGGGTCTTGCAACAAATTACATATTTCCTTTTATAACTAAAGATGGTCCCTTCAAAAAATACATGATATCCATTTCAAAGTTACGTATGAGAGGCTTTATATGAGAGGGGAAGCAACTCAACGTACTTACTGTAATTGAAGCCTTTATACTAGGACCAACAAAAAGTTCATATTATGTCCGTTTATAAAACAATACTTATATCAAAGTAATTGTTGGACCATTTATGTTACTCTATTGTCTATTGTAATTGCTGTAAACGCCACAGTCAATTCCTTTGTTCTCATAATAGAATATGACTGCCTATATTGATAATGCTGTAAAAATACCAATTTTATTATACAATTTTATTTTGAACAAACGGTATTTGAGATCTAGGTGGACACATAGTATTTGTATGTAGGGGTTACCATATCCTATACCAGTGTTGATACAAGTAAATTTTGGCCTTTCTAATATTGTCATGTCGTATTAGTTGCTATCCAAAACTAATGCTCAATATTTGGAAAGAAATTCATTTGGTTTTCTATGCTACCATAGGGAACCGTGCACATGTAGTTGATTGACTTGAACTCTATAGTGCATGCTAAATTGTGCTAGAATATGCATTAATATCATTTTAGCATTATGTGCCCTCATGCTCTTTGAAGAATATATCAACAGTAGCAATTTCATTTTTTCGTTACAATCCTGCGCTAGTACGTTTGTTATAGAGATAATATTTGTAGAAAGTCCATGTTTGAAATTGCAATCATCCAAAAAAAACAATACTAGGATTCTACAGCCCTCCATAGTCCATACTTATTTTTCATATAATATTGTTGTTGAGTACAAGAAATATGGAGAGGCAATTGTGGATCAAAATGCAGAAAGAGAGTAATACCAAAGGCAAAGAGGTCAGATGGGAAGGACATCTTGTTTTGCATTCCCTAACAAGATGCAAGTTCTATCTGCATTTGCAAAGTGGACTATTGAAGAAGTTCAAAGAGATGAAGAAGATAGTATAAACATGGATTTAGAAGTGGTCGACACTGTAAGGAGACCACTACCAATAGCTGTGTCCTACAGAAGCATGTTTGTTTTTGGCAATCACTATTGTGTGCTAAGTGCAAAGTGACATTTGAAAATTGCAGACAATGGTGTTGCAGTAACTTTAGGCAAATTTGTATGAGCAAAATCGAGGACACTAATCAAGTCAATGCAGATGTGAAATACATAGGCCACATAGAAAAGATTTTAGAACTTAATTATAGACGCCATTGTTTAGTAGTGCTAGTGTGTGACTTTGTTAAAGCTAGTTATGTTGGAGAGAATGTCACAATCAAAGGAGACTAATGGAGATTCACTTTGACAAATTACAAGAAGATATCTAGTCAAATATGTCCTCATAGTTTGATCTTCTCAAAACACATTGAACAAGTGTTTTATTTTGAGGTGGAAGACGCACCAAGTTGAAAGGTTGTTTTAAGGAGAGAAGTCCACGGAAGACGACTACTGCTAAATGTTAAAAATGGTGAGGGCAGGACTTTGTTTGAAATGGGATCTAAGAAAGATTTCATGGAACTTCAATTTCAACAAGAATTTGGAGAGGCCCAAGTTTCAGCAATGTTGAGTAGCCAAAATGTGGTGTTGCATCAAATACTACTACTTGGCTGAGGTAGATCACAAAGAAGATTATAGTATCAAGGCACAAGTCAAGGCAAATAAGGCTTACAAATAGGATAAGGAAGCGGGATTCCAAACCAAAGTATTCAAAGGTCTTTTAGTGACAGTACAATACACATGGCGGGTCAACAACAAGTTCAAGCAAAAAATATAGAACAGCTAGGAAGTGGTGTTCTAGATGAGGATGAAGTAGAAGAAAATAGGTCTTTCCAAAGCTTGAATTCTAGCAATGGTAGATACAGCATCAAAGAATGCAAGTGGATTCTCTAGCTAGTGAAGGCTATAACAGTTGAAGCAACAATGTACAGTTGGAAGAAAATTGCAATTCCAACACTAGTTCCTAGGGGGGTGATGATAGAGAACATGATGTAGTAGAAGTCATGTTATTGGCTTCATAGTGTAACAAACTATTTAGTGGCCAATTATTAGAGAAGATAATAGCATTTGCCATATTTAGCAAAAGGCAAATTTGTAACTTTGTAGTTTATTAAATTGTGCAATAGCAATTATCACTGTAGTCATCAACGTGTACACAATATTGCAAAGGGTATGTCTTTGTCAATAATGAGAGTGGCTATAAGCTATTATCATGAAGGTCATTAATGTGTAATGGTTTGGCATAAGCTAGTTTTTAGCCTTTGTGCTTCATTAGTTTATCTAGAGAGCTATGCCTTTTGAGAAACTACATGGTAATCAAGGCAAAGATATTACAAACTACTGAAGTTTACTATTTTCAATGTTACATTTAGTTTCATTTTGGACTTTGTGGCTACATCGCAATTTACACGTAAGACTAGCAAATTTGCTTAAAATATTGCAGTGACAGTTCCAAAAGGTAGAAGTAACTCCGTTAACAAAGTGTGAAGTAACTATAAATGTGCATTTTGAATACAATTAGCATAGCTCTAGCTTTGCAGCCTGACCAAAATTCTGGCTCTGACATGAAGATGTGGCATTAATATGAATGGCTAATAACGTGCATTGATTAATTGACAGGAATAATTCACAAAATGGGGATACTATCATTTCAAACATTTTTATCCCAACTCTTTGTCATCTAAACCACAATATTTTTGTAGTGGTAGCTTGCATCAATCCATAACGCAACAAACGTAAGGTTTTGTGAAACAAATACTTCTACATTAATTGTTGTCAACCCCTTACAATCTTTGCAACTACTCGCAACCAACCTTCTCAACCTCTATAGCAACTCACAACACTATCACTTTAAACAAATTTTCAAAAATAAATTTTCAAACACAACCATGGTGACACATATGAGCTAAGTGGCAAGTTTTTTGTGCAAGGACCTGCAACTAATGGGATTGCATGGGTGGAGAGAGTAGCAAAAGCGGCTAGCTAAATGCTATTAACTAGTACACTAAATTAGTAGACTTCTTCCACTAGTTTTTTTGAACGTTGATATGATACAAAGAAAGCATTTTCTTTTCATTCTCCTCTAAGAGTTAAACTGAAACCAT
This sequence comes from Ulota crispa, assembly GCA_963920765.1. Lineage (NCBI taxonomy): Eukaryota > Viridiplantae > Streptophyta > Bryopsida > Orthotrichales > Orthotrichaceae > Ulota > Ulota crispa. The sequence goes on along the minus strand of OY987242.1, from coordinate 4,883,019 downwards.
GCAGGTATCCAAAATGGATCTTTGAGATTTTGATAAGATGTGTAGTAAAAAGATAAAATACATAGTATATTCTGTTTTTTTGTTGGGCAATTAAATGCCCAATTGCCTCAGAAAAAAGGTGAGCTTCAAGCATGTAGAAAAAAAAAGGAAAAAAAATCAAAAAATGACAAATTACCATAACAAAAATTGCATTGCAACCTAGGCTTTTATATAATTCTTATCGATTGAGAATTGATGCTATTATTTTATGATGAGACAAATCCAAAAACACCATCAAAAAAGTTGATTGTGTCAGCTTCTCCTTAATTTCATTATTAATGACCATGATGTTGCAAAAATCCATACGTAAAGGAAATCTTCAACTCCAACCAAAAACGGGGATGGAGCCAGCAAGCTACAAACCATTTTCAAAGAATGCCACACAACCATTGGTTAGAGAACCAAAAAATAAACCCTAGAATATACAGTCAAGAGATATTTGGAATATACAATATAGGGACACCTCTAGGTGCATACTAGCTATGACCGAGGAGAACCAACTTTTAGGTACAAGCTAGCCAACTTTGTTTGAGAACTACTGAAATAAAATGAAAGTTGGCAAATTTGCTTCCAATTATAAAAACATGGTTTTAGAAAATCAACTGAGCTATAATATCTTCTTCAAGAAATTTAGCCGAACTTGCACTTGTAGATGAGGAAATGGACTAAATAAAACTTGAAATGGTGAGAAATCAAACTGTGAACTTTTCTATGGTAAGGAAATTTTCCAATCTAAACAAAAAAATAAATGTTTTTTGAATGTGTGAAAAGAACATTCTCACTTCCTAAATGTCAAAATGAGGGTAGTTTCTATCAAAATCTTGCCAGATCCAAAATTTACCTCACTCTCACAAGCTGGTACACAATGCTCAAGTACAAAAAAATAAAAAATCAACAAAGAAATAGGGGTGAGGTGGCTTGGTGGGTGAATGGGTGAGTAAGAGGGTGAGTGGCTGAGTAAATGAGAGAGTGAGTGGGTGATGGTTGATGAGATAAAAGGTGCACTTGATGCATCAATCCTTAAAGGACACGTGGAGCTCAAGTGTAAACCTTAACTCAAGAAGCTCAAGTCTTCACTCCTAACTCATGTACTAACTACAGTTTTGAAGAGTGAATTTTTGGTTCCAAGATGGTGAGACTTAACTTGGTTCAAATCTAGCCAAGGATTTTTAAGCAATAGAAGTCAAGAATAAACATTTTTAAACTATAAAGAAATTTACATTGGTTGGGACATGATGATAACTTGATTGTTAAATTGTTGTTGCCTTTATCATTATCTTGTTCTACTATGCCATGCACATGGTAAGCAAAAGGTGAATCTTTTTGCAACATTTGTAAGAAGATAACAATTTGATATAACACATTGAAATTCAGATTTCAACCAAACAAGTTCTCTAAGCTGAGGAAATCAACAAAGTGAAAAAATCAAAATTTGTTGATCGACCAAAAAACACATGTCTAGGCTATGACCGATTAAAAATTAAAAGAAACTAAATAGACCATAGAAGAGTAGGAAATGTACCGAATTCCGCGGACTGTGCATAATAAGATAAGCAAAATTGACAAAGTTGGATTTTGGCTAATCTTTGTGTCATTTGATCATCCCACAAATATGTGTGAAGAAAATTATGAAAAGAAAAGATACACTCAGTTTACAAATTCAGATCTCCTATCTACATGCCTTCATACCATTCTTTGAGTCTTCGAAAATTCATCAAAGGGCTCGTAACAAATGAGCTTACCCAAATTTTTAACCCCTAAACGTCAAGGAGGACAAAAAAACATCCTCTAGCTCTAAAAAAAGATTCTATGATTCAAAAAAAAGTTGTTTTTCATCTGATTTGATTATTTTTCGGAAGTGACCATAAACACATGGTCCATCATGGAAGATAAAAAATTACCTCTTGAGATGCATTCATTTTTTTTGTATCCCAAATTGTGATAAGATTCAAAAACATGGTGTCAACTCCCAAGCTACCCTTCTTGCAATTTTCACGAGGGCACCATGCATTGCTGACTTTTCCAACTTTTTGAAGCAATACTATTGGTGCCCATGTGCAAAACACTATAGAAGACTACTACAGGCAGGGCAAGCCACGGTGATCCATCCGTCCTTTAAGGGTTACCATCCTTTAAGGGTTAAACATTTACAGATAAACTTGCCATATCTTTAGAACTCAGAATTCAACCCGCGAAAGCCTAAACCTGTAAAACAAAATCAGCTAAACGCAGCGTCCTATTATCTGTCAAGGACAGGCACCCCATTTTAACACCGACTCTAAGCTGCACCAGACTACCAGTGCACCCAAACATACAAAGCTTGCATCATATTTACAAAATGAACATGAATTAACGTAAATACAGTATTTTGAAGCTCCGGCATCACTCTCACTGCTGTACAGTACAGAAGCAGGGTACGAGCCAGTACGTCTACAAGAGTGTGTGGCATTGAATTGTGCACGGTGGCTTCATAAATACCAAAAGTGTGTCCCGTCCAGAGCATCAATTGTCCGCCTGCTTGGACTCAATTTAAGCTTACAGACAACCAACTTGTTCCATGACATGCATACAATCTTACCAGCCTGGAAGAGATGCTACTCTCATATCATGCCAAAAAAAGCAAAAAAACGCCCACTTTCCAAGAATGCCTAAACTGGAAGAGGCTGGGAGGGGAGAGAGAGAGGGAGAGAGAACAGGTTCCGTCTTCGCCTTCGTTTGCTTCAATTTGGCTTCTCAAGTAACAAACGACCAATTCATGAAAAGGAAGGCAATGCACTCTACTGCCTCGTGGTCGTCCAACACTTTCCATGCGATGGCCCGCTCATACGTCGTGGTTCGACCTGTGCTGGACATACGTACCCCTAGTGGAAGTGTACAATAACCCTGTTCCAACACCACACAAAAAAAAAATCAATCAATCATACAGATGCGCGTCACCATATTCACTCTACTTCAACCAATAAACTTGGAGATGTAGTTAGTCTTCTCGTTCAGTTACAGGAGGAAAAACTACAATAAAACCAGCAGAATGTACCAGTAGAAAGCAGAGATCATGTTTTACAGTTTTGAACGATACAAATGTGTGTTGGAAAGTTATTACAATCGGCTACTAGCTTGGGAAGTCGACCTTTTTACTTCAGTTTTGAACTAGTGGTTTGCACTTACTACGCTACACATTCAACATTAGAACTTTATTAGGATTTTCATATGTTACATCGAATGCAAAGTAAACATTTCAGTAAGTCTTCAAATTGTATCTATGTGATAATATCAAAGGGAGTGGAGATGTGATATTACAGAGGTCGAGATGTGATGTTACAGGGGGCCTTGTAATTTTAGTAGTATGATTTGTGCACTTCAGGGTAGGAGGGGATTAATATATCAACAAATCAAGGTTAATCCTGCAAGGCTTACCTGTTGCAAGACTTGGGTGAACGTGGCGTAGGATAACTTGCAGTCGTTCTCGTTAAGAGTCTTCTCCCAGTCCAGGTCTTGCAAGGAGTTCGATGTGGTTTCGAACATTTCCAAGCCTGACCGATTGGCAAATACAAACTCCGGTGATCCCTGAACCAAAAGCAATCAAAACACAAGTATTATGTCTGGGACCAAGACAAGAAATCGGCGTAGATTTCACTCCTTACACGGTTTTTCTAATAGTTGTTACAGTTAGACAGTGTTGACATATCGAATCTTCAGTTAATACAAGAGTTTTAAAAAGCCTGCTCACCTTCCATGCACAACACACGATGGCATCTGAGTGATGCCAGAATGCCTTGAACAAAGCTTCATCACTTCCGTTGTCTGGCCTCATAAGATCTATCCCCAAATGCAACCTGCAGACAGCAAAAGGGACCAACTGTAAGCAAGTACAGCAAAATCTCCTTTCAAAGGACCACCTAGCACTACAAGGAAATATGTGACATGACAGGGAATTGCAAACAAGGCTGAGGTTCAAAATCACAAGGTTAGAATTCTTTTCTTACTTAGTAGTATGCCTTGCTTGCGCTTTGCGTCTTATCTTTTTATTTCTAATGACTTTTCAACCTCCCTTTCCCTTTTCCTCTCCCTCTCCTTTTTGAATTTCAATGTTTGGTGATGGATATACACCCAATGCTTGACACCTAATGCTTTATAATAGAGAATTTCTAATTTTTGAGAGATGGGGGTTTAGAAGGGTGTTGTGTGTACAAACTTAGCATACCTGTAGCTGCTTAGAACGTGGCGTACTAAAGAAAGCGCGTCTGGATTACTAGGCACTTGGCGAGGTGGCGCAGTTCCTCGGGAAGGGGCCAACGCCATGGCCACGCGCTGAACGGAGGCCACCACGGTGCGCACGTACTGACGAGCCATAGCTGCGCAAGTGTCACGCGTGTGAACCTCATACGCAAACTGAAAGGCAATGGTGAGAACAGACCGCATCTGGCCGGAGTTACTGTTTGTCTTTGAGTCGCCGTTCAAGCGTAAGTCGTTCCCCGCTTCTAGAGTAGAAGCGAGATCTAGCGTGCGGTCCAGGTCGAACCCATCCTGCACAAGCAAACGCCATTGCATGAAGCTCGCACTAGAGGAAAATCCAATACGCTCAAATTTCTTTAATAAGTACTCCCTCTGTCCCTCTAAAAACGTCCAAAAAGCTTCCTTGCAAAGGATTAATTGTGTTTTTAGTGTTTGTGCTAGTGACACATACATTCTAGAATCAATATACCATCTACCAAATGTATGCAAAATATCCAGCTTTGATGATGCCGTTTGGGCACCCAAACTCCATGCAAAAAGTACCATATTTGTGCATGTTGTGACCTTATTATTGATGATTTAAAGATGGGGAAATTACAAATAGGGGCATGAAAACGTAAAATATTACAAATAAGGGAGCAGTTTCAAAACAATTACAAATAGGGGCACAATTTTTTTTAAATGGGATTTTTTATAATTTCTTTTGGTTTGGACATTGGTCATTTTAGATACATCACATCAAATGTTAACTAACTTCCAAAAAAATAAAAGTTTTCAAAAATTGCCATCCCCTTTACTAAAATTTCTTAATTTAGGCTTGGTTTGAAGAGACCTTTAAGTTTTTTAGAAATTAGCTAACATCGAATGTGATTTGTCTAAATCAAGAAATGTCTAAACCAAAAAAATTACAAAAAATTCCATTTTTTAAAAATATGCCCCTATTTGTAATTATTTTGAAACTGTGCCCCTATTTGTAATATTTTAAGTTTTCATGCCCATATTTGTAATTTAAATATTAGTAGCAACAACGGTACCTAATGTGGGCAAGGCCAAGCTTGCTAGGAGAGGAATGCTCATTAATTGCTTAACTTACCCCCATGAGATCATTGATCATGACAAACGCTTTCTCAGCGTTTGAAATCAGCAAAAGGGAGCTTTTTAGTGGTACAAGAAATGTGTCTGATTTGGACGTTTTTAGAGGACAGAGGGAGTAAGACCTTCTCTGAAGTCTGGACACACGAGGAGCGAAACACGTACCCCAATGCTTGTATCAATAGGGCTAACACAAAAGCCTGATGGAAGGAGCGGGATGTCGTCAGCCAACGCAACGTCCACAGGAGCAAACACCAACTGTGCACTTGCTCCAACAGCACTCTCGTCCACTCCACTACACAGCTGAAGCAGGAACGTGTCTCGAGAAAGAACCATGTGTTGCACTGAGCTGTGACCCTCCAGCTTCACCACCTCGAGAATCTAATCGCCATCACAACATTTCTCAGCATAAAAAAAAAAGGCGGTCACAACTTTGATGATTCTCTAAAGCTGTGATTTCAATGAATATCACCCAGTTCTGAAGTGGGTACCTCTCCATGTTCACCCGAATGAGCCAGAGGTAGAGGTAGCTGGACATGAGACATCCCTCCACCTCGAGAAGCATATCCGTTGCCGTTACTTCGAAAAGGCGTGGCCACATTTGCATCCATGTCGTAGTCCGCCCATTCTGATCGATGCTCTCTTAAGAATCTGATCAAAAGCGATGGCGGAACATTCTGCAGAAGAGGCAAACTAAACTCTTTAGAAACACTCACTTTTGCTATAATAATAGTGTCATTATCAAACACTTTTAGCGTCTAATTAGCACCGTGTACATCACCGATACAGTTGGAAAATCGACAGAATGGTCGTACTTGTAACAGCATGGAGGCCTTGGCACAGAGAATGCCTCCACCCAAAGAATAGAGCAGCTTGTCAGACGCAATCTGCCCCTCCATAGACTTGGGAGTTGCGTTAAGCATCACACTGACGTCGTCCAAACCGTCGCTCACTGTCGAGACCCAGCCATCGTCAACGAATCCATTGACCGCATTCTTAAAGCCCCTGCAATAAAAAAAACCCAACATTCTTGAGCCACTTCTAAAGACACATGGCAGCAGCATTCACAACAGAAAAAGACCAAGGCAACAAACACGAGTCATGCGGCACTCACTTGGCGAGGCGCTGGCCTAATGTGCGAAGCACTGCTGGATGTTGTCCGTTCCGAGGTACCCCCTCACCACTTTCTTCTGCTGCTAGCCTTTTCAAATGCCGTAATGCCTTCAGCCAAAAAAAAAGTAAAAAATCATATACTTCTCAACTAAAAAAAATAGCTCAATCAGGAAAAACATCTCAATAATTACAAACAGTAATGAAGTTTGCCATATATACCGCAATTGTGGACTTCTGAGCGAGAACAGCAGGCGATTCGTACAAAGGGCGAAGTACCTCCGGCACACTCCAAGGCTGAAAATGTACACAAAAGGTTGAGTAACGTGAGCTCTAATCAAATAAACTTGGGGTTCCCACGAAGGCTAGATCAAATTCGAAACGTAGGCGTAACCTACCTCATTGTCATAATGATCCACAACGTGGATGATACACCCGCCTCCTTCACACGGTCGAATCAAGTAACCACTGGAGAACATATCCCCTCTCACAAAAGATTGGACTGGCGGCACGGTAGGTCCATGACCAGCTAACGACCGCTCGCAGATCTGCACAGAATCATGGAGATTGGTAACACTGACACACCAGATGCACAAAGTCAAAACCACTTTAGCAAGGACAGAGGGCTCTGAGAACAGACAGCCCTACCACCAGATTTCCATCCTCCAAAATCGTAGTGTATCTGAGAGTACAGAAGTCCCGTGCAGGAGCCAATGTTGTCGGGGCGTACATCTGAGAGAGAGAGAAAACTCCATCCAGTTTGATCAGATGTAAGTACAACTAGGAAACAAGAGCATGATCTCTCTACAGTCGTACTTTCAGTGATGATTATGACCTGGCGAAAGAAAAAGAAAAAAAAAGCCAGGGTACCTGAGTGTACAACATCTCAATCGTGCCCCCGTTTCCTGTGGGAAGCGCCCCGAGAATATCCATTCGTCGACAGTCTTGCAGCCATGCTGGCCGATCTTTGAGCACTTCGGTAACCTTGCTAGCATCGAGGGCCACTAGGCCGCAAGCTCGAGCTGCTATTCCGACGGAACCGTGGGATATAGCAATGATGCCAATAGCATCCGGACCAGGCTGCACACACAGACTCCAATGGTTAGATAACTACAAAGCAGAGACATCACAAATCCTGCACTGGAATCACTCGTTCATCTCTCCGGGAATGTTAGTCCGGTTGATGAGATTCTGCTTACCTTCATACCAGGTAACTGAATCCAATCCACCGCCGTTCCTGTGGCTTTAGCCAGAAACTCAGTTAGAGTCTCCTCAGCAATGGCTAACAACCTGCACACAAAGGAAAGGGAAATCAGTCTTTGCAACACCCAGATGCTGAAGGGCTCTGCTAAATGCACAGCTGGGATTGCAAGCTTACCCAGCTGCACTGCCATCACGAGGTGAATGTTGCGGAGTGAGACGATGAGGAAGGCCACCAGTGATAGCAGAATCACAGCTGGTATCTGTGGAGGCCACACCAGCCTGCCCGTGTAATTTTACACAGATACCGCCTTGAGTCGAGCTCTCGTCTCCACCGTTGATTGCCCCTTCCTTCTTTAGAGCATTCTGCAGTGTCAAACCTCGCTAGCATTAACAAACTTGGATATCATGATCTAGCACTTTTTAACACTTTGGTTTTAAGATGAAGCTGATCAGGGGTAAAAGGTCCTTTTATTACCTGAGATGCAACACGATGTCTTCCATCAGACAAGGGCACGCTCGGTAACTGCTGCCGAAGGGCATGATTCTCAAGCGTGAGCTGCGACGTGTGTTTTGCTAGACGCTCGTTTTCCTCCATCAAGAGCTTGTTCAAAGCTGTCAGCTTCGCGTTCACACTGACCAGCCTTGTGGCTTCCTTGCGTTGCTTCTCCCGGCATCTGGAATGGGCAAAACAGATGATTTAAAAAAATTTACAAAACTTCCAAAATCATGCCTTTTGAATGACACAATGTAGTGATTAATTCTAATCTAACGACCGGAGGTCCTAAGTTTTCCATAATGGCATAGTTGAATGTTTGCTACAGTCAATGGCAAGTGTGCTGCAGTCAATGATAGTGTGGTGAGTGTGCAGGATGTTCTAGAATGTCATGATTAAGAGGGTTAGAGTGTACATTATACATGACTGAAATAGAAAACTCTGAGAGATGTGGAATGTGAGTCACATGCGAATCCATGGAAAGAATAATGAGTGAAGATGAGAGAACGTGTACCGTCGATTCTGGAACCAGACTTTGATCTGCTTGGGCTCGATGTTTTGCAAAATGGGGCTCTCTTTGATCAGCTGGTGCCGGCGGATGGAGCTGGGCTTGGGGCACTCATGGTACACCCGCTCCAAGGCTTCCACTTGTTCATTGGTGTAGCGGACGTATTTTCCAGAAGCATCCATGGTTTGCTCCTTCCACGATTCTAAAAGACAAAACAATCAAGCATGGCTCAGTTCAAAGCCATTCGTCTCTTGTAACCCAACAAACACAAAACACAAACACAAACACAAGCCTTGCTCTCCACCATTCTCAGAAAGTGTCTCAAACGCGAAGATCTCCCCCACAAAAAGAAGAAAAAAGTAAACGAAAAGTACATAAAACATTACTCAAAAATTTCGTGTTCCACAAACTCCAAAAGCCTTTCAAAAGGTGTCAAAACAAAGAACTTTGTAAAGCTCGTCAATGGGCGAGGAAAGCATCTGCAAAACACAGGAAAAGAAAAACCCCTGGCTAGGATACAGCCGATGTAATAAAGTGGGAACTAAAATATAATAAGGAGAGAGGGAGAGAGAAGAAAAAAAAGGGAATTTTTCTAAAGTGGTTTGAGAATAAGTATCTATTCAGAATCTCAGACCAAAACTAGCAGTTTTGAGGGTGGGATCTGAGAGGGGGGGGGGGAGGGCACTCATCGCACAACATTTTATAAGCGCAAAGACATGGTTTCTTGAGAGTAACGAAAAATTCTCACCCATGATTTTCCAAGCGGCAGGGGGGGAGTCTCGTTCCAGGGAGTTTCGATACTTTGATCAGGTCAAAGTTGAATATTCTCTGCAGATTGAAACCTAAACAAGCTGGAGTGCCCGAGAGGACCGTGGTCACTGTGTTGAGTAAAAGTAACACTCTACATAGCGGAATCCATCAGACCAACCTACCTATTTCGTGCTGGTGAAGTTGCGATCAAATCTTAGAGCGACACGCACCAGCTCAATTGGCTTTGAATCTCCCTGCCATTCCCTGATTCCGTCCTCTGGCAAACTTCCAAGTACTCTCTGGCATTAACATCATCACACTCACGTCTATAGTGCTTCTACTAACCTTCAAGCTTCCTGCATTCTCTGCTAACAAAAAGCCTCTCGAGTTTGAACAAGACACCCCTCTTTGAGACCGTTGCGATCAAGATCTTGCGCTCTTTTCTTTCTCTATACAACCAAGCGTATCAATTTCTGAATGCTGGTTTCGAACTCTAACAACCGAAACCGAAACCGAAACCTCAAACTCGTGACACCCAAAGTATGTTGAAAAGCTGGAAAAGGAGACTAGAATCGACAAACCCCTAACCAAGAAAAGGCCAAGGTCCTAGACTAACAATAGCAACAACAAGCTTGCTGTCTCCTACCAAAACTTGCGACGAAGAACTGGTGAAACCGATGCGGAGATGACGAAATCTGGAAAGTGAACGATGACGCCGTCCTAACGCAACAACCACGGTGATTTCACATTTGCTGCTTCGTCGTCGTCAGCGTCTTCGGCTTCACTGGACCCACCACGGCCACCGTCACCACAAGATACTCAAACACTACTGCTACTCTTGAACACCATATCCACAACCCCCTTACGATTTATAGATTTCGCCACTCATGATGGCAGAAAATACGAACACCAAATTCTACCGCCACTCACTCACTTACTCACTCACTCACTTGATCTCTCTCACTGAGCGCTCTCTCTCCCCTCAGTCCCCGGCCTCACGCACTCAACCCAGTTGCAAAAGGGCTTTTCGAAAACACTGCAACCTCACCAAACGCTCACCACAACAAAGAAACAAACAGGCATCGCCATCGCCATCGCTATCCGGAAAGGAGAGCAGGTTACAACAGCAGCTGCTGTAGTGCTGTACTGCAAAACAAACACTAACTGATGCCAGCTTGCAGCGTGCTTGTTACCCCTCCCACCATGTTGACATGCTACCCTTACCAAAACTTATTACTCCTCCTCCTCCCTCCATCCATCACAGATCACATCTAATCAAATCCCATCCCCATCACCACCCCCATCCCATCCCCGAGGGGGAGGGCCAAACCCCCCAAAACCAAGGCTCTCTCTCACACCCTCTGCCCAACCTCTAAAAACTCCGCGCCCAAAAACGTCCCTTGCTCACAAAAAACGGAGGCTTTGCTCGTCTCGCTCTCTCTCTCACCACCAAAGTCAACCCCAAGAGGCTAAACAATGAACTCCATGACAACAAAAAAAACAGCAATGATAGTGATGATGAGGGGTAAGGAGGGGACTTGGGGGGGTAGTATTTCAACTTACGGGTGGGGCTTGGATTGGGTTGGTTGTTTTTTCAGTTCATCACTTACTTATTCAATCCACAAAAACTCCGCCCGGTGTTGATGTTGTGCTGCTGCTGGGACTGCTGGGACTCCTGGGGCTGTGCTGACTCTGGTGTCGACGACGACGTATATGACGTATAAACCGGGGTATGAGTATAAAAACGACGAACGGAGGGAAGAGGGGGGAACTGGGGTGGGGGGAAGGGATAGGAGGCTTGAGGTGGAGGAAAAAGCCGCAAGGTTGGGGATGGTGGCGGCGCTCTACCAGAAGCCTGGAGAGGGGAGCTCTAGCTAGCAGCCATGGCAATGATGGGGTGATCATTATGCTTATTGAGCACTAGTGTCGTAATTAGTATTAACCCCTGACTCTCTCTCCCAATCGCTGCGCTTGCAGGAGCCTGCTGCTGTGGTGGTTTCAATTTCCATTGGCCCCATTAGGATTATTCCGGGAGGGAGCGTGCAGACTACAGTAGAAATGGGTCGGTACTGGATGGCAGGTAGGTGTTGATCATGAAGAGGCTATTGCAGTAGTGCAGTAGTGCCGCTAGTCACTACAGTGGTGTGAGAGGCTGTCTGAGAGCTGGTAGGTAGGTTCTTGTGTGAGAGCCTGAGAGGATAGTGAGATAACTTAAACCCAGCTTGGATTCAAGGACTCTCTGGCATGGGCAAAAGGACTGGCATGCTGCACTGCCAGTACAAATGTACAAACCGTTTAATCTGTCAAAAAAAACCTAGTTTTTTGTCAAAAGATTTTTAAGGAAATTATTTTTGGACAAGTACAAACTGTGTAACAAGGAGCAATAAAAGCACTCCCACCCGCCTGCGTTGGTACGAGGGCAGGTGGTGCAGGAGGTGAGTTCTGCCTGCCCACCGGCCCAGTCAGTGCTCAGCGCCCGGCACGAGGCGTGCGGTAACAAAGCCACCGCCCCCCTCAGATTCTTCTGTTTTCCACCGCACTGAAAGGGCTCGGTAAGGGGCCAGTTTTCCATTGGTAACCGGAACTGGAGGCCCATCCAGGATGACCACGGACAAAGAATACTCTGAAATCTTGTCGAGACGTATATTTTTGAAAGCAAGCTTCATTATAAGGTCCGGAAGGTCCATGAATATTGTTCAATTTTTGCAAAGTTTGAGGCTAGAGGTCCAAGTATGGACCCCTCTAACCCCCCAACGGAAACTAGCTCTTACTGCACATACGTCGATATGAAACCAGGTGGCCTCACAGCTTAGCATTTTTTTACAAATAAAGGTTAAAGTAATAATTTGTTCCCTATTTTGGCATTGTTCAATGGCATTTTCCTCTATAGTTATGGACTAAGAGCATCTCCACCTGGGGCTTTCCTACCCCTATCCCCATTGGGCTGAAGTGAGAGCAAAGATGGCGATAGTGATGGGCAAGCCCCACCCATTATTCCTTTTCAAGGAGCTTTTTACCTACATAGTTACTAAAATGGGTCAAGAGGGAGTGGGTTGGGAGAGGAGACGAAGGTGAAAGGGAGTAACAAATTGCATTTTTTGGGAAAAAGGAGAATACATTTTGTTATATTTGAGTTCCTATATGGCTTCTTGTATAGGTAACTAGGGTTCCCTCTCATTTAGATTCTCTAAACCTCAAGACTCATCACTTGACCACTTAGAGGTGTATGCAACTCTCTAAATACTTGAATTTCACATGGTTTATGACTTGAAAGCTACTAATTTGTCTTTTCTCAACTTCATTGTTATTAACATGCCATTTGAAACTATTTGTAGCAGTAATTTTTTATGAAATTATTGCAGCAGTAGGTAGTATTTATATTGTGTGAAATGTCAAAAAATTAGTGTGCGGCAACCTAAATGCAATATTCAGTGTAGTGGAGGTGCTCTAAAGCAAGCTCCTTGAATCCAAATGTGAATCCAACATTAGGGGGTTTCAAACATCAACTTTTTTAGGTGACTCATGTTGTCGTTCACCTCCGTGGATTCACTAGTGAACAAGGAGGTGACTCACCTCTAAAGTTCACTCCTAACGTGATTCACCTTAGGAGTGAACTCCAAAAATCCACCTTTGTGACTAGTGAGCACCAGTTTGGACACAACCGTGAATGTTGACGGAGGCTACCACCCACCCATTCTGCTTCCACTCCTGCTTTGCTCCTCATACTCGCACTGCTTGTGCTTGTGCTGGTCCCGCTCTTGCAACCTTGTTGTTGCAGAAGCAGAACCCTAAATGCAAACTCACATGTGTCTGAGACTTCGGGCATGTGAGTGAACTAAAATAATTCACTAGTAACTTGGATTCCTTTGAAGTGAGAAACTTGTAGGTCAGATTTTATGTTTGAAACCACCTATTCCGTGGCTGGTGAAAACTGCTGTGCTTTTCCACTCTGACCCCACGTCGACGTACTGTATGTGTAGTAAACCGAGTCCGCTGAAAGGGGAGAAGGGGAGAAGGAAAATAGACCTTGGAAAATGGAATTGAAAATGGGATATTTTCACCTCTCTCGAGGGCGAGGCTCACGAATGCGGTTTTGAGTGTAAAGACGGCAACTTTTATACCCATGTGGGTTCATTTACACGCCAGCGGATCAAGCACAACGCCAGGGGATTGGATTTGGAGCTGGGCCGGGAATTGGAGGGTTTTGAGACTTTTGTCTTTTTCAGGCCTGCCGGGAATCTTGCTGATGCTATTGAGGCTCTTACTTTAGTGAGAGATTTGTGCTACTTTTTGAAGTTTTGAGGTCTTGTCCAGATCGACATGAGCGTTCCCCTGGAGGACATCTGGTCTCGAGAGGGCTCTTTGAAAAAGCCCCACAGCGGCAAAAACGAGGGACCCCCACCCCAGACCGACCTGGAGTGGGCTCTTTTGGTGTGAACATTCTACTAGTCGTGCAGAAAGAAGAGACTGGTTCTCAATTCCTCATGCCCCCATTCTCACTGGCACGATCAGTGGCTGATTTGTCCTCCATGAACAATGTTCCGAATGCGTCATCAAAAGTTTTATTCCCTTTGGTAAAAAACATCAAAGAAATGAACTTGAATAAAAAAATCATAAGTGTATGAACTAAAAGCACAAGAAAAATTTAGAACCCCACCTCCTAAATAGTCTTACATGAATATTCTCATTTACGGGGGGTCATGTGGAATCATCCCCATTGGCTATTTGGAATTGGGAAATGCATCATATGTGAGAATGCATTTGCTTGATGTCTTTTTCCCATATGTTCCTCAAATGCGTATAAAAATTTTTTGTTTGAACTCACGTTGGAGAAGAAAACCAAAATTATGTCAAGGAGATGCGTCCAATGATCCTTTTTTAAATATTTGCCCCCATCAAATTGACCTCTCTATCTTGCCCCATACATAAAGAGGGTCTCAAAGTTCACGAAAACCCTATTTGTTCCAATCAAGGCAATTTTTTCTTGCAAGTTAACAATTTTCTAAGAGAAGATGGACTGCTTTTTTAAGCACGTCATTGTTTTTGAGCAAAAAAGTAAGGAATTTTTGGCATGTTGTGATGTTGCGTGCAAAGAAAATTGGCAGCATTGCCTTCTAGGTTCCCTTGCATGAGAAATCAAAAAAACAAGACAAAGAATTACAAGCTCAAAACTTTGTGAATTTCTTTGGAGGGGAAACAAAAGCTATGAAACCACCATAGGGAATTATGATACTTTCTTGCAATAAATACGCAAAGCAAATGTGTTCAACATAATAACAATTCAAAGATTTGAAACCCCTTAGTGTATTAGAAGAAAAGGTTAGTTGTTTGAAATAAACATTTTTGGTGTTTATGCAAGCACTCTTGGAAGATGGTTAGTACCTCAAATTTTGCTAAGTTTTTGAGAAAAGTAATTGTAGTGAGTCTTAAAATTGAGTCAAAGGAAATGATCAAAGTCAAGGTTTTATTTCTCTAATTTTGAATGCATTTGAGCTTGGATTTGGTGTCTTTGGAAAAAAGATGAAAGTTGGTTTTAACAAAAACATTGGAATTTCAACAAATAGAATCTTGAGTGGAAATACAATTGAAAATCATTTGCAATTACCTTGTGCTAATTTACTTGTTATAAATTAATACTTTGACAAACTTGGGTTCCAAAGAAGCCAAATGGAATAGAAGAAGTTTGCTATACATTGTTTTACACGTTGTTTATGAATGACGGTTTTAAAATTTAGAATGTTCTTGTTAATCTCATAGGAATATGGCAACAAACCTCCACATAATAAGCACATTTAGTGGTTTTGACAGAATAATAATTGTTTTAAGGCTAGACAATAGATGCAGTGCAGAGTACCAAGATCTAAATTTGATTTGAAGACCTAAAATGTTGGGTGATTAACCCATGTCATCAAAAATGTCATTGTTTAGAATTTTGGAAGATTTAGGGAGAGGGGTTGGATTTTCAAAATCTTTTTTATATTTAGAATCTCTTTTTGAATCATCTTCTCTTTGTCACTAGAAAGACCAATTTACATGCAACTTCATAATAGAGGTCTAAGTTTTTTTTTTCTCTAGTAGCATCATGTGTCACCAAAGAGTATAGTATTCTCTTGTAAGTTGTAGTCTTGACACTCCACAAATGACTCTCTAGCAATAGCAAAAACTTCTAATGTGCCACTAGTGATGAGATCTTAGCTAAAGCAAGGAAAAAGTTGTAAACCAAAATGTATTAAAAGTATTGGAGTTCGATCCTTTGACCTTCAAATCATTGTCCATTTCTACTCAATTCACAACTCACTAGCCATCTTGGTAACAAAAACTTGTTTGTAACAAACTATACTTTAAACATCAAAATGTCCAAAATAACAAATGTAGTAACAATAACTACAAGGCAATGTGTTATTGTTATAAGTTTCATTATTATAGGGTGAAAATGTAGCAAATTTGAAATGAAATGTTGAAATCCACAATTGACATGTTTCAACTTAATTTTATGTTTTGCTTTTCCTATTCTAAGTTTTTTTCAATCCCAGCCACCACATAGATGTTTATGAAGTTCAATTCCATAACAAGGTTACAAATGGTGTTACATTAAACTATATTTTGTTTGAGCAAAATGCATAACAATGTTTAGAAATGAGCTTAGACTCTAAATGAGAATTCAACATCTTATATTAGAGTTTGCACAAAATTTTCAAAAACCTCCATTTTGTCATTTATGAAGCACTGGTCAAAGTCAATCCACCAAGGCATTGAGATATATAATGGAAGGAGATGTTTTTAACATAGAGAATGCATGAGGGCTTATTCCTTTTCTTGACACTTTTATACTCTTTAAGATGATCACATGAATTAAAGAAATAATTTTCCACCATTTGCCCTTTTTCCGCCCTCTATGCTTAGCTATACACAGCACTGAGGCAACCTCACAAACAAAATCATTCCAAGTTTATTATTTTGCTAGTCTACATAGTACAAACATTCTTTTCAGGGTATAAACTAAAATGCGTACAGATAATGTGCTACTTATTGCAATTTTTTTTAGTAAACAAATGGCATTACAAAGTTTTGTCAAGTTTCTTCATGTGAGAAGGGAAAAAAGAAGGTGAAAGGCAAATGTATATTGTTAATCTAGTTGTGGTTGTATCAAAGTTGGAAGCTACATGTCCAACCAAAAATTCTCCTATAGTATTCCATTACCATTTCCATCTAGTTACAAACACACAACCTATGGGTCAAAATAGGAAGCTACATGTTCATATGCCATTTTTCAAATTACATAATCACAATCACTATCTAGCTACACATCCAATTTACAATGGGATTTAGCTCTTTATAGTATTTCTCCTTGCAATAGGTGGAAGGCTTTGTTCTAAAACCACATGTTCTACATTGAATTTTGATCTTTTTTACACAACCAAAAATCTATAGTAAAAACACCAACAATTACGTAGTTCATCCCAAATTACAATACAAAAGCAAACATAAAGATTTTCACTTTTAAACAATTTCATGAACAAAATACACACAATGAATCACATATGGTATCACTAATATATACCCATGAACATCTTTGTAGCAACTCCAACTTGCATATTTCAACAATATGAAATTATATATTACAATATAGTCCACATGTTTCCAAAGGCATAATTATTTGTTAGATGGTAATGGACATATCTACTTTGACCTCTTAAAGATTCTAGAATGTTCCAAATTTCAAAAAACATGAAGATGTGTTATGACATGCATTTTCTAGAAATATCAAATGATAACTCTCAAACAAAAGAAAACTAAACTATCATCCTTGGATCACATCCATACAGCTACATCTACTATTGCACTTACGAATATATATCAAAATAGTTTGAATAAAATATCGTCAAAATTCCTTATGAGAAAAATTGTAGATTGAAAATAGACAACATTCACACATTTTGATTCTCTTTAATTTTATATTGTTCATTTTTTGATAGTGATAAGAAACTCAAGATAGTATCCCACTTAAACTTTTGAAGTCATTTTTAGGAACCCATTTTTAACAAGAAAAGTTAGTTTTTGAAGTAAAATATACTTATATTCACAATGTTATATATATATATATATATATATATATATATATATATATATATATATATATAAATAATGTTAAAAATCTAACACATGATGGAAATAAATATAGTCCTTGTCTATTTAAGGTAGGAGGCTTTAATTTGGCTCAAGCTCTAACATGGATCACCTTCTTAAATGTACTATTGTTGTACATGATGTTTTTCATAGGCTTCAGCAAATATGCTGACAATGTACATTTGAGGAGGGGTTCCATTTTAGAGCCCTATGTCATTTCAACTTCAAATTTTCATAACCAATTTCACAAAGTTCCAAAAATTAAGAAACAACTTGTTTCAAATGTGAATTCCTCTTGTCTTTGAAGAAAGAATTTCTCAAAAACTATTCAAAAAGTTTCACCTCCCAAAATTCAGTTTCAGCCCTTAAATGATCCATTTATGAGCCTCCTACCTTACTTGAGATTTATATGCATAAATCCATTTGTTGTTCAAAATTTGAACGTGTGGACATCAGAAGGTTATTTCGTGCTTACAGAGAGGGTAAGAGACCCCAGGGCAAAATAAATTAGAATTATATGGCCTGGAAATTGCATTAATACAGAACAACCCATACAAAATCTTTCATTTGCAGTTGGTGTAAAAACATATTAAATGCAACAGAATCCCAATGAGTGCAACTAATTTTCTTGCCAGGTACTCATCATGACGGACTTGGGGTATCCAAAATGTTCCAGAACAAAATATGAATTCAAGCAATTTAAAAAACTATTGGTTTGTGTCTGATAAATTTATTCTGTTTGGATTTCCCACCAAAGATCATTTCTCAGGTATTTGCAAATAGTCAAAGAGTTGTCACGATAAAACCTTTAGTGTAAGCTTATGCCATGAATGTTAAAAAACAAAAGAAAGAACCAAATGCTTCGTTGAGTCTTAATTAAACCTATTTGAAAACTTTGTCCAGTGTATCCATATTTGAGAGCAGTGGGGTCACGTCCCGGTTGCTTACATGGCAACATTTTTGGAAGTTTTGGTGTTAATCCTTTAGAGACCACCCAACTATATTTTGGTTTGGGAGAGTGGTTTTTGGCTTATAGAGTAAAATTGTTTCACAATTTGGAAGCCGGTTTTGAAGAACATTTGTGCTCACAATTTTTTTGCATGGAATCAAATAAAAAACAATGAAATCAGGCATGTGAGTTGATAAATGATGATGTTTATACGGCATGACCTCAAAATACGTATCCATATTTGGTCAAAGATGGATCAAAGCAACAACACAATACATTAGACATTCAAGAAGAATGCCAAATTTCAATTTTGCGGTCCTAACAAATTTCAAATTCCTCAAGAAATACGTTTGTATTATTTCTCTATATTGTAGTAGTATAATTGTATCTTTTGAAGATCTATTGAAATGATGCTATCATTTCATATAAATTTTTTGTTGTCCTACATTTAAGGCCAATTCTTTAATGTTTTCACCAATTGGAATTTCCATAGCATTTATCAATTTTATTGTAAATTGTTTTTGGGTAGCAAATTAAGTGGGATTTTTGACCTTTTCTGTCCACTTAGCTACACCTTGTGATTTCTATTTTTATCCATTTTGAGTGAAACTAGTCTCATTGGAAATTGAGTAACCTTGCTTTCTAGAAATATAAGGCTCTTCTCAAACAAAACCTGTATGAAGTAATAAGATCCAAAATCACACAAGCACAAAAACTAGAGATTTTCCACCTACAACTCACTCAATCATTATAATATTTCACCTCCAACGGTAGATCTAGTAGAAATTTTGATATTTTACAATAAACAAGGTGTAGTTCCCATTTGTATGGTTGGATCATTGAAATCAAGTTCATATTTGATTCAACCACACATCCAAGTTTACTACCCTGGTTTCTAATGGATTTTGTGAAAATGTGTGTGGTCTTTAAAGGGTTAAAAAAGGTGGGACATCACTCAAAGCTTGGATATTTTGCTAAATCCAACTTTTAGCTAAAGTCTCACCAAATGTTTGTGCATGAAATATTCATGGCTTTTTTAATACTTTGTTTTACCCTTAATTACCCAACATAGTTGAGCTCTGGCCATGAGCTAAGACATGTAGAGGTGGGACATGGGATGTAGTGTGAACTTCCCCTAAGTGTCTTGTTTAGCCAATTGAAATTACAAAGAATCCACTTGAAATTTGAAGCTACAAGATAAAATTAACCAAAACTTCAAAAATATCAATCATAGTATGTCAAGTTTAAATTCTATAACTATCTGATGCAGGTCATGAGCAATAGCTTGAAAACGGGAATACGAGATTTTAGCCAATGAAGCTAAAATCTATCCCTTAACCCCCGACTTGAGGGCATTGTTAGGGTCAGTGGTAATGAGGAATGTTGACAATCAACTAATATCTTAAATGCCATGGATCTTAGTGTCATCAACTCAATCATTCTTTTATAGTTTTTTATTTAATTATTTGTAAAATAAAGAAAATCATGTATGGTATCTTGGACACTACGGGGAAACCATGGTCAAATTGACAAAAAAATGTGATTTAATTTACAATAATTGTAAATTAAGTCATATTTTTTTGTCATTTTGACCATGGTTTCCCTGTAGTGGGAGGAGAGGACAATATTAGTTCTTAGAAGATGTTTCATATGATGGTGTTGCTTAAGTTTGACATGAGACATTTTTGCACCTCAAACCAATTAATTAATCTAACAAGGGAAATTAAATACCCAATTTTGGATGATTAGTATTTTATATGGATGTTCAATTTATTCTTATAAATTGTACTTAGCATTTGAAAATTTATTGAATTTGAGCTAATAACAAGTATCACTATACTAGCAAATGCCATTTTAATATCAATAAGTTTCAAAAACATGTTTGAAATGTATTTTGAAATATGATGGAATGTTGAGTAGGTTCTTTAGTTTATTGTACTTCATACCCTACTACAATAGTAAGACAAGTATAGCTACTACAGCTACAAAGGCTCAGTTCATGCTTGAGCCTCTTTTTTGTACTACTTTTTATGTTATTTTTTTGTGTGATGTAAACACTTTAGAATATTTTCCACTTCATACGTCTAATCACAATTTCCTTTTCTTGAATTTTTTTTCCCACAAGTGTAGAAGTGCAAAATCTCCAATTTTTGTAATCTAGTAACAAAATACTAAAGCATGTGGCTTAATGTGTAGAGTAATATGGTGTATATTGTTGCTCCCATAGTGATGGTTAAATTCATGGTTTTTTTTTTTTTGAGAATTCACACTACCATATGTAAAATCTAATGATAAAAAGTTTTTCAAAATCAAACATACCTTAAACTATTTAAAATTGAACAACAAGAAATATATTTTTGTAAAATGAAGTTGCAATCAATTAGAGTGATGTTATATAAACTGCATGTTTTACAAGTTTTTCTCAAAATTGGTTTATATTGATGTTACATTAGAATATCTAACACTAATTACAAGTTTCAATATGTACCTAATGACATCATTTGGTTAATTAAGATTCTTGAAATATGAGTTGAACGCTCATTCCAACAATCAACATGTCAAATTTGATATAACACTTAGATATCATCACCTCCAAAGGTCAAAATAACATAAATTTTGTACATAGTTTGATTCAGTGCTTTGTAATGTATCATGAAGACATGCATTTGAGTTGACTACAAACAATTTTGTTGACATGACAAACACATTCAAAAAATAAACTATGCTAATAAATATACTAGTATGATTATTTGATTCATTTCATTGCAAAGCAACAAATTTCAATGTTCAAATTTTAGGAACTTATCTAAAATCTGCATTTTTTCATACGGTTATTTTAAAATTTAACATCTTTTATAAGAGTTTAAAGCTCATGAAAAAATCAAAATGCACAGTCATCCTTGTCAGACTTATCACTGACTTAATCATCTATCTAGTGTCGTAAAATTTAATATGTGTTGAAATGAACATCTCAATTGTTTTTTAAAAAATTTGAATTTTTCTACAATTCATTTATTAGATCCAATATTTTTCATCTTTTTGGTCAAACTCTTCTGGAAATTTTAATGTACGTCTTTTGCTCTTTAAAAGGCTTTTGACAATATTAAAACTCTATTTTTACCTTGTACTTATAAAAGATTAAGCTACAATTACAAACAAGCAAAACAACCATGGTACCTAATTTAATTGCAAAACCTTCAACTTGCCCTAGACAGCTTGTTGTAGAAATTTTAACAAATGAATCAAATCACTTACAAATTTCCGAAGAAAATTAATAAAATATACCAATAGAAATGAAGTAACATGATTTTACTTTTTTGAATATCGAAAGCATTCTTCAAATTTTATAAGAATTGACTGTATGCGTCTAAAGCAAATTTTCCTTTTTTAGTTCAACACTTGAAGCCAATCAATTTATTAGCTTCCTAAGGATAAATGGTATTTTAAAACAACTAAAAAAATGACAACCTGGAGTTGCCTTTTGCAAGCATAAGTAAGTTAGGTGTTACTAAAACAAAGCATATAGTCCTATATGTGAGTTCCTCAAAAGTTAGTACATGTGACAGAGTTGTTTTTGTTGGAATTTCATTACAAAGGATTTGGACCCAAGAAAGGGCTGTGAGTTTGGATGTTCCCAATGCCATTGCTGGTTGTCAAAAAATATATATTTTTTAAAGATTAAAAAAAGTCAAAAAAAGTTTTTTTTCCAAATATAATAATTAAATAATAATTTCTGACATGGTTGCCCTAATGCCATGTCAGACTGCTACAGATTGCTTATGTGGAAGTGTTGTGGAAGTGTTCCCAAAGTTCCCATAGTTTTGGGGGAAGGGGCCCATTCTTGGGTCCAAATCCCTTGTAACGTAATTGTCCATTCCATTGATTTGATTTTTTAGTCTAATGGCTAAATGTTTCATCAAATTCATATTTTTCAAAAAAGTAAGGATAAAATGTTTATAAGATCAATTTAACATGATTCATAACCTGAGATTTTTTTTGGGCCTTATGAGGCCACCTTGTCAGAAATTGGACCAATGCTCCTCTCTCCCTCTTAGAATTCTCCTTTCTCAAGAGGGCATGTGGCTCGTGGTAGGTGAAAATAAAAAACACTATTCATAACACATCTTTCAAATTTCATGTTTGGCACATTTTGATGTTACAATATTAACCTTGGCAATTGTGGTTATTTAATTTAAGCATTTACAACCTAAATTCATGTGATTTTTTCAAATTGTACTTTATAAATATTAGGTGATATCATAACATTCAGTAGCACTGAGTAGGCCTGCCCTCCTTCCAACTGAAGAGCGTGGAATATTTCACACTCTTTCATCTAGTCGGATGAAAGAGTGTGGATTATTCCACACTCTTTCATCTAGTTGGATGAAAGAGTGTGGATTATTCCACATCCATCAGTAATTAAGAATCAGTAATTAAGAAGACACTTGGTTGAATTTGTCAGAGAGTTTATGAAAGAGAGGCTCAATTTAGTGCATATATGTCAATGTGGGGCCAGCCATGTCAAAAAAATAAAAAATAAAAAATAAAAACAAGTAAATAAATTATTTTGTCATGATGAAGTTCGTGGATGATACTTGAAGAGAGGGAAAGGCAGCCTCTCTTCAGGCTACTGAATGTTATGATATGATGGGTTTTTTTCCCTCTTTCTTTCTTTTTATATTGTGAGTATGAAAGTCCATTTAGGCTGTGATTCTATGCTCATATGCTTGCTAGTGACATATTTGATGAATTTGCGAATGGTGTATTTAATATTGTACAAGAGCACTTTATGAAGACTATCAAGAATCAGTTTTTCAACACAAGTGAAAATTATTATGTTTTTTTCATTTTTCAAATAGAAACATGTGAGGAGAAAAAACCCCAAAACACTTCATAGTGTACTGATATGACACCGTTTGCCCCAATTATATCAATATTATTGGAAAATGTATACATGCAACAAAACATTTTTTTCATGCAATTTTTGTTTTGTTTCTCAATAAGAAATTGTTTAAAATCCAAGCAAAGAAAATACAATGGGTACAAAGTCTAGCTTTGACATATCATGATTTTTCAATTTAGGGTCTAAACCCAAAATCACAAGTAAAATATCAAAATCTAATAGTTTTCATTGTGTGCACATTTTAAAACTATACAATCATATATATCACCAACTTATAGCAATTTCAATCTTTCAATGTAGAATGCCTTAATGTATTTAATTGAAAACTGACTCAAATGTTATAGACGGGGATTGGTAGATGGTTAATTTTTTAAATTTTCTTACTTCTTGCTTATTGCAAAGTGTTCTTAACCAATTATAAATTGAGAAATATCAAGAAACGATAACTAATTCATTTATTTCATTCCTGTAGCATTATATACATTCATCCATTTCACACAATAAATATATGCACTAAGTTTAACTTAAATAAAGTCCATCCAATATTTCTCCCCTTTCACAAACTAAGTCTATAAATACTACAGTGCCTCTCAGAAAATGTCCTTTAAGACATTGTAACTTATATAAATTCTAGAATTCAATCTTTGAAGCTTAATTTATAATATTCTATAAATTTTGTTTCTAAGATTTTTGTTTCTAATCTCCTTTGTAACTTTCTCCACTTTAACCCCAAGAAGATGATTTTACATTGGGAAGAAATATATTTTTGGGATAAAGTTACCTCACATGTGGTCTATTTGGAGTTTATGTCATAAAAACTCATGATCTCTATACCCAACAAATACTTCTTGTACAATAAGTGTTCACATCCCTTGCTATTTTATGAGAAATTACACCAAATGAGATACCAATATACAATAGATTTATAAACATGTATTTTTCTTTCAATTTTCAATTTTCTCTTACAAAGAGTCTCTTTAAACACTAGTATACAATGAAGTCATAAATATGTACTTCTCTTTCAATTTCATTGTGCTCTTACAAAGAATTTCTTAAATCCCTAAAGAACCAATTGTCCGCTCTAGGGACAAATGGGATTTTAGGCATGTACTTACAACTACAATACTTTTTGTGATTTTTTGAAACTTTTATGGAAGATGGGTATTCAAAGATTTGCATGGGCATCTTTTTTTTTTCCATCAAAACATTTATTGCAGTAGTTATGCAAGAATTTATCAAAATTGGGGGAGGAGGGATAGCTTAGGTAGCCAAAAAAAAACTTCTTTAAAAATTATGTGTTTTTTTAATATATTTTTAATAGAAAACTAAAAATTAAAAATTGGTATTGGTTCTTTAGATTTACATATACGTGGGAAGCTTTGAATCATTCAATTTCACTCAACCCCTAAAGGATTGAGCCCTTTTTTATGCCAAAATCACTGAAAATTGCCACTTCTAGGGGATGAGTATGAAGTTATATTTTGTTTTATTTATATGGAAATCCAACCAGACTAGAAGAAGTACTTATGGGAAAAAAAATCTAGTCATTCTAAAGGGAGAGGAGGGAGATATTTACATCTAAAGTGAAGGGAAAAGGTTTTTCTCCTTGCTACCAGTAAACTTCAAAAGCCTTTGACCTCTCTTACATGAAAAAAATTGCTCTACCTAAAGTTGTGCTTTTATTTCTTCATGTAGGAGATCAAGTTTGGTATATGTGAGAGAATTTTCAAATCAATTGGAACTATATAACACATAGGAAAATATTAGTAAGTAAAAAGAAGTAGAGAATGAGTCAAAACACTAAATTGTTAAGAATTTAATTATTGAAATGAAAAATGCAAATCCCAATAGTTACAATGTATAAGCAATCTACTTCCTTTGGTTTAAATTTTATTTCCAAAATATGAAAAATTGAGTAAAATAAAGGACTTCATAGTTTACTTTAGAGTAGAAAATCCATAACTACCCGCAAACAAAAACTCCTCATGACTTTCATCTCATTGATTGAAATTGAACAATTCAAAGCTTTCCACATATAAAAAAATCTAAAGAACCAATTTTAGATTTTCATCTTTTTTAAATGCAAATTTTAAAGAAGTTTTTTGGGCTGCCCAAACGGCCTCTCCTCCCCTAGTAACAATAATTTTTTGCATAAGTTCTTTGTCAAACGTCCAATTGTAGAAAAAATTAGATGCCCACATGGATCTCTGAATTCTCCACCTTCAACAAAAGTTTCAAAAAATCACACAAAGTAGCTTATCCAAAGGTACATGCCCAAAATCTCATTTGTCCCCCAAAGAGACAATGGTCCTCTAGGGGTTAATGAGATGAACATTATGAAGAGTTTTAGTTTGCGGGTCGGTATGGTGTTGAGAGACTCCATACCTACCTGCAAACTAAATCTTTTCATAATTTTCACCTCATTAATTGAAATTGAATGATTCAAAGCTTCCCACATATATGTAAATCTAAAGAACCAATTTTAGATTTTTATTTTTTTTAAATGCAAAATTTGAATTTTTTTAGGGCAATCCAACTTCCCTTCATCGCCCAATTTTTATAAATTATTGCATAACTACTTCAATCAACGTTGGAATGAAGAAAAATTAGATGCCCATGGAGATCTTTGAATTCCCCATCTTCCATAAAAGTTCCAAAAAATCACAAAAAGTAATTCAATTGTAAGTACTAAGTACATCCCAAAATCCCATTTATACTCTGAGGGGATAGTTGGTCCTTTAAGGGCTAGTATAAAAAAAAATTGTAAATTTGTACATCTCTTTCAATTTTCATTTTACTCTTACAGAAAATTTCTTTAAATACTAGTATACAAGAAAGTCGTAAATATGTACTCTTTCAATTTTAATTTTTCTCTTACAAAGAATCTCTGTAAATACTACTCCGTAGTATACAATAAAGTGGTAAATATGTACTTCTCTTTCAATTTACATTTTGCTCTTACAAAGCGTCTCTTATGCGTCTCACAGACACAAAGAAAATACAAACAAGTACGTACACACAGCCATCGATAAAGTTGTCCTCGGTCCTGAAAGGCTGAATTTACTATGAAGATTATGTCATAGTCCCCCCTACTTTCTCAAAGAAATGGGCAACATTTACTGTAGCACCAAAGGGAAGGGACAGAGGTTTTTCTTTTGAGGGTACAGGAAAAATTGTACACAGAGTCAGAGACACAAAAGCTGGGAGGCAGTAAAGAGTAAAAAACTGCCACGTCAGGCCAACCCTCCATAAAAGCAGCAAAAGTATGTGAATGCAAAGGGGTAATGTGAGATGGGGTGGGGTAAGTGGGTGATGTTGCAGCATTGATTTGTGACTTTGCCTGCCATCCAGTACAGTACAGAGCATTATCAAGTTGGTGAGTACGAAATACTTTACAATTCCTTAAATGAACTAAAAATAATATCTCCATACGGCCTCTGAGCCACTCCTATCCGGGGCTTCTTTTTTCGGCAAATTTTTGCGTAAATCTTACCTCGATTTTGCCATTGGTTATTACAGCACTAAAAGAAACTGGGTAAAAAATGAATGATTTTACTAAAATCCCTCCCCATCAATCGCCATGTTGTCGAGACTTGGATTGAAGTTGCTAATATTAATATTAGTATATTTATGGATGAATGTACACATGATTGATTTTATCCATTTTTACCTAACGTGATTGGATTGTTGAGTGAGTTGACCTACCAACAAAAAATAAAATAAAAACATAGTTGTGCTCCTAATCAATGTTCAAAAATGTGGCTAAATTTAGCATAGTTTATAGGCTTGGTTTACAACAAGTATGTGTTTGTGGGGTCATGGTGGAAAAGCTTTTATTTTTTCACTCACCAACAAAATGTGAGAATTTAGGTATTTGCCACAAAGAGATTGGATTTGGAAATTTGAATTCATCTTTGGATTCAAAAACCTTGACTTAATCTAAAACCCTAGAGGAAGATGAAACTAACCACCCTCAACGTAAGGGGGCTTATTATTTTTACCTTATTTGTAAAGAAAGCTCAGGGTTATCACCCTAGTTGCACAAACACGTGTGTACCACACAACGCCTAATTTCTACTGTTGGTTTGTAGAGGTTTTTGAGCTTCACCAAGTTATTGTTCTTTGTTGCCTCTCAACTTAAGGAAATGAGTTTTTGCATTGAGAAAAGCTACCTTCAGAAAATTTGAGTAGGACAGTACTCTACTCAAAAAGCTAACCAATGCCAATTGCACATAGCCTCTCATATAGCACAACTACTTGTTTTCCGTATTCAGCTGGTTTGCTACATGCCTATTTTGGATGTTACTTATACCTATTTTATAATTAGAAGATTTGACTGATTTGTTGATGCCGTTTCAAAATTTAACTGATTTTTTTTGTGTGCTAATCCATACAAGAACTATGGTTGTTTCTAAACATTGATTTTTCAAAATCCTATGAGAAGGTTAAACTAGATCACTTTTCATAAATTGAATCTTAGTATGTGACAATTTTCATTAGTTTTATTAAGCTGGCTGCTGTGAATGACATAGGCTGGAATTGTAGTTACATGATTTAATCCTCTTTGGACCTACAGAAGCCAATATTGGTCTTTCTGTTTTTTTAGCAGTTTTGAGTAGGCCAGATGGAAACCATCTTTCGTCCAATTCTATTTATTTTTTGAGCCCTTGTATGCAATGTTCTGCATTGATTCTAGCGATGTAAATATGGTTTCATCTGAATTGTCTTTTTGTCGATACAATCATTCATATATGATCTTGTAACAAAAATCCTTGGTCTTTTAGAGGTGAAGGAACCAAGAGGGACTGGGATATCTGCCAGTCCGTCCTTCCATTTCCAATGATGATGTGAAGCGTTTTTTTTGTGTAGAGTAAAGACTGAACTGCATTTCTAAGAATTGCGAGTCTAGAACTTTGCAAAGTTGTTTTCTGACTATTTTTTGTGAAGAATTGTAGGAGTTGTGTACAATGGCGAATGAGAAGGAGAAGTTCATCGTGGTGGAGAAGTCCAGCAATGGCATCGCCACCATCACTCTCAACAGACCGCAAGCACTGAATGCTCTTACTCGTGACATGCTTGTGACCCTGGCCTTCACCTTCACTCGCCTGGACGAGGACCCAGATGTCAAAGTCATTATTCTCACCGGCTCTGGGAGAGCTTTCTCCGCTGGAGTGGTTAGTACGTACCTCTGAATGGTTCAGCGAAATCTTTTTTTGGTAGTTTTTGTCCTCATTTTGAAATTTGACAATATAGCAGCATTACACTTAAAGTTTTTGAAACATTAGAAATATAAGACAAATGCAGATTGCTTTTCTTGTTGGTGGCTAAACACTACTTTTTCTTTTTTCTTATTTTTGCAGGATTTGACTGCAGCTGCAGATGTGTTTAAGGGTGATGTGAAGACCGAGGCCACTGACACTTTGGCCCAGATGCAAAAATGCCGGAAGCCTATTATTGGTGCTATCAATGGCCACTGCATCACGGCTGGCTTTGAGATTGCACTAGGGTGTGACATTTTGGTGGCCAGCACTGCTGCAAAATTTATCGACACTCATGCCAAGTAGGTGCTTAATACCTCATTCGAAATTTACTTCTAACCAATTTGTGCCTCATGTTTTTTCTGCAGTTTGGAGTAGTTCATACGGGGATTTTCCTTCCTTCAGTTATATTTACCTTTTGACCGACGCATACGATATACATTTGCACTAGAATAGGTGATAGAGTTTGACCCTTATCTGAAGTAAGATTGGTCGTTTCCAACAAAGAATTCTTAGTGCTATATGGCTAAGAATAACACTTCAAAACAACTTCTTATTAATTACTCCCTCTGTCCCCTCTAAAAACGTCCAAAATGCTTCCTTGCAAAGGATTAACTGTATTTTTAGTCCTCGTGCTAGTGATACATGCATCCTAGAATCAATATACCATCTACCAAATGTATGCAAAATCTCCAGGTTTGATGTTGCTGTAGGGACACCCAAATTCCATGCAAAAAGTACCATATTTGTGCATGCTGCCAGCTCCTCATTATTGATGGTTTAAAGAATAGTAGCAACAAAGGTGCCTCATATGGGCAAGGCCAAGCTTGTTAGGAGAGGAATGCTCCCTAATCGCTTAACTTGCCCCCATGAGATCATTGAACATGGCAAATGCTGAGAAAGCATTTGAAATCAGCAAAAGGGAGCTTTTTAGTGGTACAAGAAATGTGTCTGATTTGGCGCTTTTTAGAGGGACAGAGGGAGTATTATGTATATTAACCCTTCGACAACCAAGGAGCCCTTTGCGACTAATACAATATTTCGTATTTTTTTGTATTTGGAATGCAGTCACACCTTTACTACATTTGAGATCAACAAAGAAGTTAGAATATAGATCAATGCAGTTAAAACTTTTTATTGGTAGCAAATGCCAGTTATACGGCAGCGTAGAGCGGTCCTTAGTTAAAGCCGGCTGATATTTTTTTCAAGTTTTTGGGGTGTTTATGATTCATTTCTGGTGCATGATTAGAAAATTCTTGTTACCGTGTGCAGGTTTGGAATTTTTCCGTCATGGGGGTTGTCACAGAGATTGCAACGTGCAATAGGCCCCTACAGAGCACGGGAAGTCTCGTTAACAGCTGCGCCTTTAGATGCACAAACAGCTGAGAAATGGGGTTTAGTGAACCGTGTGGTTGCTCCCTCGGAGCTTTTAGGAGCAGCGAGAGGCATTGCTGAAGCTATTCTCAAGAACCAAGAGAACCTTGTGCTACAATACAAGGCGGTCATCAACGATGGTTTCAAACTACCTCTTGGCGAGGCATTGAAGCTTGAGCAGGTATTCCTTATATTCTTAACTATGAAAGTGCTATCTTCACATTTCTCAGTTCTTACAATTGTACAAGTAATTTTTAAAAACTATAAAGTACTCTTCTGCTCATATTCTGCTGATGTCTTGTCATTATACATGTATATCTGCATGCCATAAGGCTTTGTACCGTTTGAGAAAAGGTAGAAAATTCTCTAGGTGAACTATCTCATTCTAAGTTAAATAACACAGTGAAGTGGATTTGAAATTCTGCAACCTTTGGAAGTAAAAAGGATTTGAAACTTCTGCAAATATGATTAATAGTAGAAAGTGTTTCATTTAATAGTGATCTAAGCTTGTGGAAATGGTTGTTACTTTTACTGCCTCACAAGACCAACGGTGTCTATTGTTTAATTAGTTGTATTGATAAAACATCTAGTAGATGACAATTTTGAGCATCATCGAGTACAATAATGGTTGTATGAGATGTACGTTCGTAAGATTGTTTGCAAAGTTGATTTTAGATTTTATACGCCTTCCTAAAATCCCAAATTTTAATGGTAGTATTATATTTTTAAGATTCGTATATTACGACCAAAATTGAGATTCAACGTGATTATTTCCTGAAATACGTTTGGATGTATATAGAGAGTTTTAGCACACAAATGTGCTTTTACTGTATCGCATGTTCATTATATAAACTCTGCTTACTTTTTCCTTGATGCTTGTTTTCTCATTGAACATATGATACCGTTGTGCAGGAACGTGGACATGAATATTATTCTAATATGAAGCCAGAGGACTTTGCAGCAATGCAGGAATTCATCTCGGGAAGATCTTCCAAGCAGTCCAAACCTAAGTCCAAACTCTAGAGGCTTGCGGAAGTTCATAGCTGATATAAGTTTGATAAGTGTTCACCAAATTTGCAAATATGTAATTATTTTAAAGTTTGAATTAACAACTGAAGTTGATGTTTGCATGTATATTTTATAGAGCTTTTGCACGGTATACTCACGGGTTTTAATTTCATTCAAATTGAGGAAGCTCTTCATGCATTGATATGGAAAAAAGTTACTTAGTACGGCAAACGTAGCTTGTTACGCAAAGATTCCTCATAGGAAGTGTTTAATAAAACGTATCAAGCTACACTAATTTATCCTACGGAATTTTTTTTATATTTGTTATATTCTGATGAACACCTTTGATGTTTTGGAAATTGCAGGGATACTATAGGGGTTGTGGAGAATAAAGGGAATGCAAAAAAAAATTACATATCATCAAAATGTGCACATCTTTCCTTAGAACTTGTAAATTAAGAACGTCATAAAACTATACCCTTGAGCGCCCAAGCCATTTTCACCAAAATCAGGGTTTTGGGAGACCTACTACTTTGATGCATCTTATCTCAGTCAATCGGATGATTCACAAAAAATGACCATTGAAATAGTGGAACACCTACTTTGAAAACAACTTGCAAATTTTTTGAACAACTGACCGTGGGAGATGGGAGATGGGAGATTATAACATTTGATCAAATATGTGATGGCAAAATCTCACTTATTGGTAGGTAGTTGCTATGTGATGATTTTTACAAATTTTTAAAAGCTCATGATTCATCTCAAATTTTGTGAGTAGCATCAAATTTTGTGAGTAGCAAGATTAGATGTGAATGCATATGCTTGCAAATTATCAAAGATTGCACTTTTTTTTATGTCAAATTTTAGGGCTTCAAATTGCTATTGCACGAAGTATAATGATTGGCACAATTGGTGACGGTTGCCATAATAAGGGTCTAGAACATGGTTGAACCCTTGCCAACAAATTTCCCGCTACCACAAAGCACACACAAGGAAGCTTGTAAGGAGTATTGATTGGATGCAGCTTGTAAGATGCTACTTGCCACCACGCCTGTATGGTATTTCACCCAATCAAAAATCTTGAGACACTTGTACAACATTTGGCTTGGTTTGCCATTACTCCATTGACATGGACAACTTGAATGCCTTTATAATTATAGTTTATAACAAGATCAAAAAATTCAATCTAGTGCCTGAAACAAGCCTTTGATATCATGTGAGGACACTTTTGGGCGTAATTCAAAATTTCAAAAATAGACATTCCACACTCCTAATCAAGTTTTTGAAAAAATATTGAATAATTATATCCAGAAACGCAATATTGGCCAACTTAGGATACTCAATAACGAAATTTAACTACTCTTTTGAAACGTTTAGTTTCAAAGATTTGGGCATGTGACATTAGAGCACACAATTGCTTATGAAACTAACAATAAAAACTCTAGAGATATCTTTTGTGAGCAAAGATGTGTGCATTGATGATTTGAAAATGTTTGTGCAATCAAATTTGAAAAAATCATCACCAGTATTTATTGATCAATTTTCACATAAAGCAAGGAAAACAATTGGAAATACTGAAAGTAATTAGATTTCTAAGCCTTCAAAAACCCAAAAGTAAACACGGTTGATTGAGATTGCATAAAAAATCAATAATGATACACATAACATCATTTTCGACATGCCCCAGTGACATTTCTTCAAAAGGACCAATGGCGCATCACATAAGTTTTGTTCAGTACTCCATTATATTACGCTCCTAATTGTTTCTCAAAAGAGAACCTTTTCCTATATGTGTAGTGTCACCTCAAACATTTCTTGACACAAAGATATGGCATCCTGGACATTTGAGGGATTAAGAGCAAACTTCCATACTGTAACATGGAATGGGAAAACCCTAAACAACAAACAATTTTCCACCATAGTTGTTTCTAAGTTTTACAATTGATTCTAGGCTAGCATAGGATTTTGCTCTAAAAGCGATTCCAAATATTTAGAAATAACAAACACGTTTACATTGTAATCTTGTTTGCGCTTTCTGGGTTCTACAATTACAAAGCCAATAACGGGATATTCGTTAAATTGGGACAAAACAGTCATTTTGGGACTTTTGAAGGTTTGGGGTGATCACCCCAAAGCAAGCCCCCAACCGAGTTCCATTGTTTTTTTGGTACACATGTCTTCACCTGAGAGGAGGAATTTGTGAGGGAAAAAATCTTAGTGGCTTAAACTAAATTTGATACTTTTGAATATGGTTTGAGGTAACTATTTTGGATTGAGGTGGAGTACAAAATGGTACCTTTGTTTTTTCCAATTTAATGCATATCCTGTTCAATATAGAAGTTTGCCCTAAGAAGGATAAATCAAGGGAATTGATATAGGCACACTCAGGGGTTTTCCCGGAGTAAATTTTAGATATTTACCATCAACAAGTTGAATTTGGAAAATTTGAATTTACATTTGGATTTAGAGATCTTGGTCTAGTCTAGAATCACAAAGGAGGTTACAATTGAACAAAGCTCAATGGAAAAACCTAGTTTTTTTACAATCAAGGGTAAAAGTAATAATTTGCCCTTTTGCTAAGCTTTTCCATTAGGTGTTATTCAATTGTATCTTCCTTTGTGGTTCTAGACTAAATTAAGGTTTCTAAATCCAAATGTAAATTCAAATTTTTCAAATTCAATTTGTTGACATAATAAAAAATATCTAAAATTTACCCCCTCGTGTACATATAACAAACCCTGAGTG